>VXBI01012109.1:0-13710 GCA_013397375.1 Toxostoma redivivum
TGTGGCCTCACTTAGAATAAGAGTCAGCAGCCAGGAAGGTTATTAAAATAGATCTGCATAGGCTGTTAAATTTTAGTGCCACAAAAGACATGAAGTAGTAGTGCACTTGCCAGTCAAAGATGTAATTTCTCATTTCTACTAGTAGGACAAAAAATTAGGTCAATTTTTCCTAAAAGAATTAATTCAAATGTTCAAATTTTGCTGCTGTAAGTTTTCACATAAGGTAAAAACGAAACAGAAATCCACAAGTCTGTATTTTAAGATTTTTTGTTGTTGAAAGCAGGGAAGGTGGTCAATGAGATTATCTGAAGAGAAGGGTTCAACTCTGCTTTTGCAGGGATTTTTTTTTTTTAATAATACAATTTGATGCATAAACTGCACAGTTTTTCTTCATTTCTCCTTTCCTTACTTCATTATGTCTCCTACTGTAAACTTTCCAAATCTCTCACAACCTCATAACAAATTTCATATCAACTGCTAAATGAGTTCCATTCCACAATAATGGCAATAATACTGTAATCCACTTTAACTCATTCTGTATTTTGGATAACAATGAAAAGCACTCTGTTTGCTCTTCACAGTGTATATATTTGCACTATCAACTACAATTGTCTTTATATTGAAGCAATATATGATGAAATGGGATGTATTCCAGAAATTATTTCTTTTTCTCTAGTGATGGCTGACTGTAAGGTATCATCTTTCATTACTTTTAGTTTTCCCCAATTTACATACTGTCAACATTCAGATGTTTGTTGTTTTATAAAAGAATAGATATTAGTCTTTCACTCAGGATGAAATCGGTTTTTTTAGCTTGCTCTCCACAGGAAATTTTGCAAATGGAAATACATCATAAAAGAAAAGCCTAATGTTGCAATGTGCCCATAGAGTTTATGTCAGGAAACATCAGAATTTGCCAAATGAGCCTGAAAATATTTGTGAAATAGAGATGTAGACTGATTTGAATCTCTGCTGGTGAATGCTTGATTCAAAATCACAATGGTTTTGCTTCACTAATGTAATGAAATACAATGTCCATTTTTTATTTATTTGACAGGCTAGGGAAAATATTGGTTGGTGTGAAAATATTGGTTGGTGTGTGGCAACACAGAGCTTGTCAAATGATAAAGGAAAACGTGTACAACAATATGTTCTATGTTCATGTAGAATAAGTGATTTTTAAAAAAATGATATAAAATTCTACTTGATACCAGAGAAATACAAAATTGAAAGCAACTCTAAACAAGAGATTTCCATTACCTCCATGTGGTAGGGGACATCTCTTTGGACACAAAGGATGGAGTGTCTCAGCCCCAAATTCCAGCTGGAAGGACAGTGTGAGGAACAGAGAAGTCCTTGACACTGTGCAGGCTCCATTCAGCAGCATATAAAAATTCCTCCATTATCAACACTCTTTTGGTCACAAATCCAAAACATAGCACCACGGGAAATGCTACCAAAAAATTATCCCAGCAAAAGACAGTCACTCCTTCATGGATGCCAAACACTCTGTATCTGATGAATTTTAAAATAAATTCAAGTTTGCCTGACCCCAAAAGAAGGAACTGCCTGTTGCCTTTTCCCAAACCAAACTAATATGGTGCTAAATAATTTCATTTACTGTTTAATATTTGAGACAGAAAAAGAAGGCCTCAACTACTGAAATTATATTCCTATTAGAAAAATATTTACAAAACTGATGTCAAAGACATGGATACAGGATGTAAATGTTAGACATATTCTTTTTATTATTGGAACAAGTCTAGGGAATCAAGAGTAGTCAGTTCTTCATTTTCCTTTTTTTTCACATTAGGATGCCACAAATTATCAATTTTTGGTTTGTTATTCATTTGCCATGATAAAACAAGGTTGGTTGTTTGGCATTTTGTCTACACAAAAAAAATAAAGATAATTCAATTCTTAAAGCAATAATAAATATGATACTCACTCAATGCCATATTCTCAAAGTCAGTCTTCTGAAATATGGAGGACATGTAACTAAATTATCAATTTCATACAACTGTACTCAATCCTCAAACTTATTCTGTGCTGAATTTCAGTAAATACATATAGATAAAGTAATTTCCAGAGACAAAATTAATGTTATCAGCCAAAGTGCAACCTTAAGTCTTTAAAATTAAATATACATATATATATATATATACCATTCACACAGCTTTAAATATGTTCCATTTCATTCAGTCACAAATTATGAGTCTTAGAACCAAAGAAAATGGATAAAATTAAATGATTTCTCAAATGAGAACAGATTACACAGACTTCCAGCCCAGGATGTTAAAATGTATTTAACTAGATTCTTGTGTTGATATTGAAGAAAAATTATCATCACCACTTAGGACTTTAAAATAAGTCATATTCCACTTCAAAAACATCTGCGGTTTTTTTTCTGTTGACTGCAAAGAGAGAATTGGTGGCTAAGGTTGTGCTCAAATCTACATCATAGATTAAATAGGTGAGTGAAATAAACTCCACCCTGGGGGCCAGGAAGGATTGTACACAAAGAAATCCCTAAATTCATCCCTTCCAGAAAACAGACTCTTTTCTAAACAAAGCTGAAAACAGGACACATTTTATTGCATGCAGCCAACACCAACAAATACTTTGGAGCTCCCACAGCCTACAAGTTGATTATCAGTTTATAAGCAAAGAAAGCCTTGGGTTATTTAAATAAATGAGCTGCCAAAGAACATTCAGATCAGTCAAGTGAATCTATTGAGTATAAATCATACCACAGTCTTTCTTCAGAGAGATCTTTCTGTGAACTGTGGTGAAATTGTATTGGAAACATGCATCTGTTTTAAAGTGATTAATAATTTGAGGCTGACTTTTTTTTTTTTTTTTCAGAACATGAAGATGGTAAATATTTAATATGTGTAAGTTTATGCAGACCAAGCCCCAGATCCCAACCAGAAGAAAAGGAAGTCTACTAAAAACTTTTGTCATCTATCTCTGAAAATGCCCTCCAAAACATAATTTCACCTGCCATCTAACTCAGATTCTGCTAAATCCAGATTTGGTGGGAAAAATGGTGAACCTTCCATTTTTGTTATTTGTATTTTTTTTTTTTCTTCAGAGAGACATGGAAGTTCTTGTCCTGGACAATAATTGTCTCTTCCTAAACCTTTCAAACTATTCCATTAGTGGGGTGAAATAACACAGAAGGGACACAGATTGAAATGTAGTTAAAATATAAATATGGATAGTGCCAGGATCCTTGAGGAGCTCTTTCCTAAAATATATTGTGATCATGAGACTGGGCCCATATTTTTATGATGCCTCAGTCTCACTCTGGAAATGCAGTTTTCATTTTCCCCTTGGGGTTCAGGTACTAAAATCCATATTTCCACCCACCATCCTGTGGTTTGAAAGTTCACCACAGGGGGGGAAAAAAAGCACCAATCAGAAAAAAAATTATATTTGCCCAACCACACAACTATAATTTTTGGCCAAAATGTGGCCCTGACTTATTTTCTCTGTGATCATTCACTTCAATTAAGCTGTTCAAAATTAATTACACCTCTTCCATTACATTTGCCATCAAGGGGTGGTTTAAACACAACCACCCCCAGGATGGAATCTATTTTTCTACTGTTTCTGCAAAAATTTTGCAAAAATCAATGGCCTCTCTGTTAATCTTTTCTTTCACTAAGTTTAAGTAGCCTGGATAGAGTAAATTGGATATTCCAGGTCCATTATGCAAGTTAGCTCCATTAAAGTCTAAGATGTTGTATGTGCAGACACACTCTGAGTGTGAAATCAGAGAGGCTGAGAGATTTATAATTCTACACAGGAATAATTAAATTCCCAAAATGGCAACATCCTCCAAGATAAATCCTCCTAAGGCTGAATTTTCAGATCTAAATTGGAAATAAAAGAAGACACATAGGAGCCTGTTATTGCCATGAAGACAGAAACAAACTTGGGCACAGAGGACACCAGAAACCAGCAATCTTGCAACCATGAAAACAGAACTTCAGGATTTGCAGTTATTCTTATTTCAATCTTCACAATGGGTCTGGATAGTAACAATCAAATTTTCATTTTTCCTTATTGTTCACCTGACCTTTTCCATGAACTCTGCAGCTGTAAATGTTTGGGTTTTCAGCATGGATTGTAGAGACTATTTGACTTCCATCACTGACAGCAGTTATCTCAAACTCAGATTTGCTGTGCAAATAGTGGACAATATAAATTTACTTTCATAAACTTTCTGAGTCCGTTGTTTAATATTCTCCTCCGGAGAAATTCTCAGAAATAACTCTTTTTTTTTTTTTAAATAACAGCAAATGGGATAGTGACAGATAAAGATCTTTGGAAGCTATTTTATTTAAAAACAGAACATTGTGGCATGTTTCTCAATAGCTGTGTTTTCTCTTACAATGCATTATAATGGCTATACATATAATGAGTTTTTCCTACAGTTAAAGATGTTAAACAGACTTTAGACTGCTTTTCTAACTTGAATAGACTTTTGTAGATAATTATGTAATCTTATACGAATCAGACTAGAAAGAAGGAAGAAAACACTGCACTGATACAATCCAAATAATCCCCAACTAATAGCAAGTAAAGTAAATGAATTTTAATACGACATTATTATTGCAAGCAGTGAAAAACATTAAACGTATAAATACAATATAATAACTGAATAGATTATAGAATATAATAGAACAACTGGTAACAAAGGTGACAAAAAGGTTAATGACTTTTGACAGCTCATGGTGTAATTAAAGATGCCATGGAATATTTGAGTCTTTTAAGTCCCTAGCAGAAAGATTAATTTAAAGATTACCATATTAAGGGCAAAAATACATTTTTCAAATCTATTTTACTTGGGCCTTTTAGGAAAACATGTTGTTCTCAAGAACAGTACAAGGACATATGTTATATAGACATACATCTTCAGACTTCTTAATAAGAACTCCCCTTCTTAAATTTGCTGTATAGTGACAAGGGAAAAGAGCAAAAAAATTTATCCAGCCTGTGGCCAAGAAACTACAGCCACGAATCAAAGCTGAGCTGGTATGCAGTAAGAAACAGAGTCATCATTAAGTTACAGAGACTAATAAATCCAATCTGCAGAGCAGACACTCCTACATATTTGCACTGACTTACAGAGGGAAAAGAGACAGTATTGCTGCAGAGAGAATTTTTTGCCTGTGGTCCTTCAACAAACTCAATCTTCTCTTTAATTCCTCCTCTTTTCAAAAATTCAAATCCCAGCTTGTGGAAAAACTGAGCAGTTTAATGCAGAAATTGAGACAGGCAGCACAGTAGTGGAAAAACTGTCACTGCTTTTGCAAAAGAGATTATGCATTAGAAAAGGTAGCAGCCAATATTTCCTATTTCTCTGTCAGTAAAAATTATTCTCTCTGAAGAGAAGAGTTACTGTCACTGAGAAAACATAAGAGTTCAGATTCCTGTGAAGAGTCAAACACTTAGTTATTCCCCTCTAAAGTCCAAATTTGCATCAGGTAGGGTGCAGCAGCACATTCTGCAGAAACAGAGATGTGATCATCAGTTCCTCTGACAGTGGTGAAATAATTTATGGACCCTTCCAGCACAAAAGTTTATGAATATGAGCTCTGTAGGGCACAGCCTTACCCATGACAGCCTCTGTCATGACACTGGGTCGTGCCACCACCACCCCAATGCCTGGGATAAGATTTCATACAGCAAAAGGAAACCTAAACCCATCCAGCCCCTACAATACAAATTTCCATAGGCCATGGAAAATATGAGTTTTTCAGACAGCCAACATAGCTTTCCTTTCACAGCCTAATTAATTATACAATAGCAGCAAGGATATTTTGCCCCATACAATAACATCCAGATTAATCTCTGAGAGATGAGACTCAGGTTTCCAAAGTGTGAAGTGGGTTTGGGAACAGCAAAACCCTCTCCAGGAGAAATACAAGACAAAGTGAGTTGTGCAGGTTTTTGTAAATAGTCTTAGCTGCCTTAGAAAGGCAACGGAAAGCTAAGAGCTTTAAATTGAAACTTTCATACTTGTGCAGTGAATTAATATAGGTTAAAAAAATTGCAAAACTGGCTAATGAGCACCATCCATATTGTGGAATGGTTTTCTTCCATCTCTACTTTATTTCCTCCTTAATAAACAGAGTTGTTTCTCCACAATAATCTTTTTCAAATGCAACCTCAGTTCCTTAGCTTTCCCTCTCAGAGTAGAGAGTTTGTTTCTCTAAGAACACCCTGAACAAAACTTTGACTCCTGCAAGCCTATCCTACAGGACTAAGATTTTAAGTCCATGTGAGCCATTCCTAAAAACTGTGTTAGAGAACTGACAGCGGGCTTCAATAATCTCTGGAAAAAAAACTACAGGGAAAAGTAAACACAATAAATAATTTTTGGACAACACAAAGCAGAAATCTTTAGGCAATGTTAGGAAAAGCGAGGCATCAAGGAAAAAGTTATTTTAAAATACTCTTCCCTTTTGTTCTTCCCTTCCCCCTTTGTTCCTCCTTTCTTTGTCTTTTTATTTTTTTTTCCTGGGTATAGTTTAAAGATTTCTCTCTCTGCCATTTTTACTTGAAACAGTAAATTATGTTCTGGCTGAATTCAAGTGTAAAAGGCAAGTGAAATGTGCCCATTTTAAGTGGAATAATTTCAAATTTGTCTGTATTACTACTTCACTTCTTACTGCAGTTGGGTATAAAAGTAAGGTTTATTGAAAGGATATAGACTAAAATGAAGAATGTACAAAATAATAGATTATCAGTGTATAGAGATATGTGTTAGTGTCTCAATGATCTTCTGCTACTCTCTCAGATGTGATAATCAACATTCAGAAGAAAATCTACAACATAGCAGCCATGCATCTGTACTAAAAATCAGAGGTTCAGAAACCGATACAGAATTAAAGCTGCCCCAGAGCAGTTGAAATGGCTTAAAAAATCTGAGTAGTTTAACATGTTTTTTCTTAATTTCTGACACATCATTTACCATCATCTCTCTACTACCTTAGAGATGCAAAGGATCCTTTGGAGGATTTTATGTCTGTTAGGGATGTGGAATAGCAGGGTTTATTTGAAGTCACCACACATCCTGTGATTCAAAGACTCACCTTAAATTTAGTGGTGATTCTGTTGTGCAGTCAAGTCCATTACGGAGAACTGAACCTGCAATTCACAACCCTGCCTGGCCTGTGCACTCTCCTCATCTTCAAAAAATGACACTCAGGTTACTTCTGAGCAAACTCCTTGTCTTCCAAGAGAGATGTGGAATAATTAATTCAGCTCTGCCTCTAAAGCCCGGGTTAAGTGAGAGAAAATGATGAAATGACACAGAAAAAAAAAAAAAAAACATACATTTCTATCGTGTCTGTTGGATAAATAATCCATAAAATAAACATGAGACCTTGTAAGGGTTGTGTGATACATGAAACATAGAATCATAACATTATTAAGGTTGGAAAATATCTCCAAAATCACTGCATGCAACCACTGACCTCCCCACCACTGTGTTCCCCTATAAACCATGTCCCCAGAGTGCCACATCCACATGGATTTTGAGCAGTTGATTCCCTCCCTTCCCTTGGCATTCCCATTCCACTGCCTGACCACCCTTTTAGGGAAGAACTTTTTCCTATTATCAAATATAGACTGCTCCCGAGCAAATGCAAATTGAATTTTATCTTGTCCACGTGTGCCATGGTTAAGTTTGAAACAAAAAGAAAGCCACAAAAAACTATGAGGAGGAAAACAGGAAATAAAAGAGAAAAATAGGTACCAGTCATAGGATGGGTTTTTATCTCTTCCTTTGCTGGAACATTAATTTTAATTTTTTTTTGCTCTGTAAATAACTTTGCATAATCATAGCTTAAAAAAAAAAATAAGGAAATGGCAATTTGGGAAAAACAAATAATTGTTCTATATGTCATAGCCTTTATTGCTACAATCTTAGCAGCCCAAAAATTAACCGAGGAGAAAAAATTACACAAGATGAAATTATGTTTCTGAAGAGATTAGGTAATTTTAATAATTTTACGACATTTTATTGCAAGACATTTATTCTGGATGACTTAGGACGAATCATTAAAAATCAGTGCTGAATTTTGCTCTCCTAATTTCCAGATTACACAGCAGGTGGTGGGGATGGGGAGGAACAAGGAGAAGAATATTGTGCATGAAATGTACTGTGAAGTTTTGCATGCTTATGAAATGAATTGGTGAAATTTCCTGCAAGAATATGGTAGGAAATAGAGATAATACTTTAGCAGCATTGCTTCAGCACTTGGACAAAAAGTCAATACAGGTGTAGATCCGTACCTTTGTTTTTCTACCTTTTGCAGTTTTACTTGTTTTCAAGACCTGTTTAGAAGTATCTAAAAATACAATAGGAGACCAAGGAAAAGGGGAGCAGACAGGTGTGTTTGACAAACAACTCAGCTCTGAAAAAGACACTGCTGATGATCAGTTCCAGTCATTGGCTCCCTGACATTTCTAACCTGATTTCTTCTAGAGATGGCATCCGGAGCAGAAATCAGCCTAGTCCTGCCTCAGAAGTGAAGCAGCAGCAGAAAGAAACCTCAAACTGCATCCAACAGCACGTCTGTCAATTTCTGTGTGTGTGAGAGGAGTGGTTTTGCCTTTGCTTTTTTGTTAAATAACAACATAAAAATGCCATTATCCCCACCGGAGCATTAAAAAGGCATTTAAAGAATGATGTACATTCCTGGTGGGCTCTCAGGAGCCACTGGGCAGTGCAATTATCATGTACACAAGATGGCCAGAAACACCATTTATCTGCTCCCTTTTGCACAGCCTTTCAGGCTTTTTTGCAGCATTGTTTGCTTCCCAGGCAGCATCCCTTGCTCAGATTACATCTTGCCTTTGCAATTCCCCCAGATGCAAAATGTTTCATTTCTATAATTAATAAGTGGCAATTGCTAGACAAACACGCACTCTGGATGGAATAATTGTTTCATTTGGAAGTGTGCTGAAGCAATTAGAACTCTCTTTCCCTGGGCAGTGTCACTGTAATAGCATAGTTTGCTGTGGTAAATTAATAGCTAATTATCTTTGTCCTGAAACTTTGTGGGACAGGGCTCTGGATCCATCAAAAAGCCCCTCTGGTATTCCTGATTTACTGCTCCTGAGTACAATCTAGGCTTGTTTTAAGGATTTTTTTTTCCTTATATTTATAGGCTCTTCCCATTGTCTTTAGCTGGGAAGGAAGCTAACAAAGCACAAGGTTAAAAACACACAAATATCTGTGATAAAGAAAAAAAAATATTTCCATAGAAGTCTATCCTGGTGAATATTAATTGGCAATGGAAAATAAAAATAAGATTCCTTGTTTCAAATAACAGACTGAGTTGACATTGCTGTGTTAATTTATCTAAGTGGAAATGGTCAAATATTCATTAATGGGGTTAACAGGAAGGGGTTGTATTTCACAGCCAGTTAGGAACTTACTGTCTGGGTTCAGTTTTTGTACAGAAAAGTCTGCTACCTGAACCTGAATTTACTTATGAGTCTGCTTTCTTTGGCTAAACTGAGGAAAAAAAAATAATTAGTCTGTTAGGGATATAATTGCACTACTTTATCACAAAAATAATACTAATAAAATAACAAACACAGTGGCACTGCTGCACAGTGACTCTCCTCCTCATTTCTTGTATATTGAAAATATTTAGTTTAGAGAAGTTTCTTACTGCTGCCAGAGGAAGATCTATGAACAGTGGAACCCTTTCATCCTTTATTTTCTCCTAAGGCTTTTTTATTTTGGACAACTTAATTCATATTTTTAAAAAATGAAATCAAAACCCGCAAATATGAGTAAGGTTAACTCCCATTAGACACTTTTACTAAATAAATACAATATTGGATTCTTCCTAGTAAAAATTCTCATATGCTGGATTTTGAAAGCATCTGTAACAAAATTAATTGGTACCTAGCAAGAAATTTACAGCTGAATAGGGACTTCTAACTCTTCCTCTATTTTATGTCATCTGGTTAATGACAGTTACTCAATCATTCCTTGCTTCTGAAAATGTGTCCTCTGCAGTTCAGAAGAGATTCAGCAATGAAAGGCTCTGAGTTGCTCCTGGCAATTCCTGTCCCATCTGTGACCAATTTCGCAAGCAAACAAAAATTCCCTCTCCACAGGGGATGGAAAGCAGAGTATGTGTATTTATATGTTTCTATTATGGATCCTATTACAATTTCAATATCTGAAACTCACTGTTCTTCTACCTTCTCTGTAAGTGATTTAGAAAGTGTGAAGAGACAATAGCAACCAATTTACATAACAGCAACCAACAAACTGAATTTCAACAGCTGACTGAAACAGTCATGAAAATCCCATTAAAAGCAAAAAAAAATTATAATTATATAAAGCTTAGAAATCCATGTTAATAGTGAATCAGTTGGGATTTACATTAATTTGATTAAATCTCCAAACAACTTCACAGCTATTTTTTTGTTGTTTCCTTTTTTAGCTGGATTTCCTACTCCTAATCCAAGAACCAACAACATCCAAGACATTTTAAGAAGTTTCTTCCTAATCCCTGTGGGTTTTTTTCCCTGGAAATTAAACCTGTCCTGGATTTCTGGAGCATTGGATGCCCCTCTTCAGCAGCTGCCCATCCCAGCCTGGACCACATGGGAATGCTCTCTCCTTGACTCTGAGCACCTCTGATGCACCTCAGTTCTGGAGCAGGTCCCATAAAAATCTATATTTTCCCCCTGAAAGCTGAATTTACCACAGCAATTTCCAAAGTAACTGCCCAACAATGTGCAAACCAGACTGTGCAAGACAAAAATGTGGAATGAGACCCTTGCTCATCCAAGTCTGAGAAACAGCTGGGCAAACACCTACAAGCAAATATCACTGATCCCTTGGGAATTCAGATGAGAAATCTGACACCTACAAAAAGGATTTTTTTCCTAGCACCCAGCTTATTTTGAGCCACTTCAGAGAAATGCCAAGACAGATGTTCAAGATGCTTATCATCTTTCATAAACAGGCTTAAATATAACATGCAAATACCGCTAAAGATGTTTAAATGTCTGCATATGTGCACAAAATCACAGAAAGATTTCTGTGTTTTATTCAGATGTTTTGATGCTTCGCATCAAAAGCTGATTTGAATGAAGTCTGAATGCCATTAAATACACTGGAAAGCATTTTGAATGCCAGCTCTATAAAATATGTTTAATAAATAATCAAATATATGTTTCATCCATACTTAGCTATTTCTTGTGTATTTGTATTAGTTAAATATAGTTAAATATTAGTTAAATAGTTAAATATTTAACTAAATATCGTTAAATATTTCATTCATACTTATACTTTTTCTGTGTATTGATATGTCATCACAAGGGTTGATGGCAAAAGATTTTTAAAATTTCCCTTTTGGGCCATGGTGTTCACTCTGTAAGAGTTAAGAATCACAGAATCCCAGGATATTTGGGGATGGAAGGGAGCTCTGGAGATGCCCTGGTCCATCCTCCCTGCCCTGCTCACACTCTCTGCCCTGTGCTCCCTATCACCCTTATTCCTTTTTTTTTTTTTTTTTGCCACAACAGGAATTTTTTCCCAGACCCATGGACCAGGATGTGCTGAACAAACCTCACCTCCACCAGGGATCAGCTCCTTCCAGTGCCAAATTCACAGAACTTTCCTTGTGCAACCTGGATAGTGCAAGTCAAAACATGCAATGAGAGGGTTAAAATTGTTCATTCTGAAGAACATCCTTCTCCCTACTGAAAGAACTTCTGTGAATATAATTGTGATAGATTCCACTAAATGCATTTCAAAAATATTTATAATACCCTGGATTACTTCTGATGATTTCCGCTTACACATGAGTAAATTTGTATATGGAAAAGACTAAGCAATGAACAAAGAAACATTTGCTAGTAATTCAAATAAATTTATATACTTGTATGCATATTTTTTTATTTATAAATCTAATAAACTACATGCCAGTTATCAATTAAAGTTTCCTGTTTATATCAAACTCCTTTCCTATTTTCACTGCCTTTGCCTTTATTGACTTATAGATATATAAATATTTCCACTGGAATTCTCATCCCCAGGCCCCAAACTTCTTGGATGACCTGCAACAGAGAACAATGTGCAGCATTGTATATAAATTTATATTTTTAGTTATAGTTATAGTTATACTTTTATGCTTATAGTTATCATGATCATTATAGTTATTGTTATCTTTTTTATTTTATTATTTTTAATTTTTATTTTTATACTTAGATTTAAATTTCTTTTATATTTATACAGATTTATATTTATATTTACATCTACATTTATATTTATGTGTGTATATGTATTATATATATTAATGTATATCAAGGACAGTTTGTAGCACTTCAATAGAAAAGTGAAAGCAATGCAACATTATTTACACATAGTAAAATTTAAATATAAGCCAAATGTTCTTTATAATGTGATTTAAAATGCAATTCAAAATTATATTCAGTGCAAAGGTGACAACCTTATCTATTTAATGTCAATTTATACTTTAATTCACACAATGAAAGTTGCTTTGACATTAGAAAATAATCTTTACCTCAAGTCATTATAAAATCTCAAGCTCATCAAGAAGAAAAAGCAAAAATCCTTTGCACTTTTCCTAACTCAAAATAAATTTGAAGGATTTTTTTCATTATAATGGTGGATGATTTAATTATTTGATTACATTCAGAAAGTATAAAAAATTAAATGTCCTATCAAACATATCTGAGATACTAAACCATGGGACATCCTTAAGATTTGTGTTAGGTAATCAAAGGGCATCACTTCCAGCTGCATGCACAAAATAAATTCCCTTGCTCACCTTTGATTGTGATGGAACAGCCCAGAATGAGCACAACAATTTTGTTCACGAGAAATGAGATTGTCAGGAGCTGGAACCAAATGTGGAGGAAGTGCTCCTTGTGAGGAGGCAAGTGTTGGATTCCAGAAACCTGGGAGTTTTGAGGTTTCTGTGCTTTCTGGGACTGACCCCCAGGAGAACACTGCTTTTGACTTGGGAGAAGCTTACAAATTTGGGTGATGGAGTTAAAATCACGGGTGTGCAGTTAAATAGAAGTGTGTGAGTTCACATGGTGAAGGGTTTGGAATTTGGGGTTTTTAGAATATAATAATAGGTATGGGACAAGATGGAGGATTTATGGGACAAGATNTGCCAGCCAAGAAAATTATGCTTCTGAGTGAGGAAAATCCCCCAAAGGGCTGCTGAGGGATCATCCCAAGGATCATCCCAACTGGAGAGGGGCTCCAACACCAGGTTGGGTCCAGGAGCTTCGTGCCAGCAACCTCAGGAAGCAAATGGAGCAAAGGAGGGGAAACTCTGCATTTTTTAAGTCGATTTTTCCATTGCAACCACTCACCCTTAATCTCTGAATCAGAATTCAAGCAGACAAAAAAGGGTTTTTGCACAGGTTCTTCATTAAATAATTTAAATGAACCCTCTCAAAAAAGACCTTTGGGGATAAGCTGAATTTCGTGTTTCATTCCAATCTATGACAATCAGTCAAAATAAAATGTTGTGCATAATGTTTATTTCAGAAAAGCACAAATTTATAGTATCAAGGAAATTCTTAGCAGGGGCAATTTTCCTATGTATTTGTGTCATGTAAACTTCTGTTTCTAATTCCTTTTTTTATTCCTTGTCAGTCAAAAATATGTTTTCATATACAATA
>VXBI01012109.1:13734-25490 GCA_013397375.1 Toxostoma redivivum
TTTCATATACAATAAATATATACCCATATACAATAAGGGAATTTCATTACACATTATAAGAATTGTATTGCTGTAACACACATTTCTAAAATTTTCTTTCAAGATTTACATTGTTGTCATGCCATGAAACTTACATTGAAATACAATTTGGTATGGGCTCCTACTATTTATTTGCTAGAACAATTTGATACCCACAACACATACTTCTGTGACACATATCGAGAAATATATTATATTTTTTGTGTAAATTTAACATTGCATTGTTATTTGTAATTAATGTTTCTTTTTAAATAATATTGTACATAAGGTGTTAACTTTGTGTTAATGGTGCCAGAATGGATATCATAGATAGATAGATAGATAGATAGATAGATAGATAGATAGATAGATAGATAGATAGATAGATAGATGTTAGATAGATAATTATAAAAATATTTCATAAGTATTGAAAATAATTTAAATATTAGCCAGTTTGAAAGCTCTGCTTGGCTGAGCTGTTATTAGTTTTAACATACATTTTTGAGCTACACATCCTGTTTACTTTGGAAAAAGAACACTCTTGGAACCTTTTGCCACTTTAGAAACAGAAGGACTTTCATTGCTGTCTGGTTTTGTCCTTCTGTGTCATTTTTTTCCCCTTTTGATGGGAACTGGAATGCACTCCCTAAATATTTATGACCCTGTGATCAGGCCTCCTGCTAGCACTGCATTTACCCTTTAGCACTTAATCAGGATGGACATATTTAAAACATCAAGCCTGAATCTTGGCCTTCCTGTAGTCAAAAGGCATTTTTCCATAGATTTAAACAAGTCCATGGCTCCATCCTCTGGGGAAGGCTCTTCAAAAAATTATCTTTTTTTTTTTTTTTTTGTGTGTCACTTCTGATCAGTTTGTTGCTGCCCAGCATTTTGGATTCAAGAGGGTTACAAAGGACAAGGTAAACAACTCCAAAACTCTCCAAAGCAAGGCCAGGGTGACTTTTGTCTTGATTTCCACACAGCCCTTTATGCCTCTTTGCAACTTTTTGAGTTTCAATTTATTTTATACCATTTTTCTCAACCTGCAAAAGTATTATCCTTAACTGATTGAAAATAATCACTTCTGTATTATTCTGCTATACCCAAAGTTTCCTTGGATTTTGATACTGACTCTCCCTTACCTCTTTAATTGTTTTCTTGTAATCCCAGCTCCACAGAATCATGGGCTTTTACATAAATTATGGAAAGATGAGCAATTGAGAAATGTTATTTTTGATAAATTCATTCCAAAGTATAATTCCAATGGTTATTGAAAAGTATATGTTGTCTGATTTTATTAGCATTCTGAATTACAGCCATGAAAAACAATACACACTGATGGAGAGAAAGAAAAAACATTGGAATGTCCTTTATATGAACTTTTGGTTTTCAATTTGGTTTAAATTTTACTTCAGATCTTTGGTTTAGACCAAAGAAAGAGGCTTCTGAGTCCAGGACTAGATCTTAAACTAGACAGACTCATTCCACTCCATCTGTTCTGGGTTTATCAATGGGACTTGATGGATACAATACTAAAAGCAACACCTGACATTTTAAAAAATTAAAAAATTTATCAGTCACAAAGATAAATTCACAGTTTATTTCAAATTGCTTCTCTATAAATTGGGTGAGGTTTTTTTTTTTTTTTATTTTTCCGCTGTATAGAATTGTTGATCAGCTTTGTGTCATCTGATTTGGTTTTTCACTGATTCTAAGCTGATAAAAGTTAAATTTTTACTTCTCTGTTTGTAAAAGCAGATATGTCAGGTTACACAGCTCATTGACATCATGTGATTCCATATGTTTAAAACAGGCTGCTACAAACAGATACATAAATACATACAGATGAATATATATGTATTTACTCCAAGTGAATAGCAACCACGTTTTTGGTGCACAGAGACTGCATGCAGCAGAATTTGACCTATTCTGTGGAAAGATTAAGGCAAAGATATTTATTAATATCTTTGTTATTAGTGCTCTGTGTCAGAGGAAAGTGAGGAAATAAAACTTGTGCCAATTTTAGCCAAGCCAGCAAGAGCATGAACAGTATAGAACAGGATAGAATTTTCCATACAGCAAATCTGCCTCTGGTAGTTCAGGGCAGTAACTCAGAAAGGGGCACAGAGGAGGAGTTTTTGAGTTCATAAAATTTGAGTTCATAAGTTCCAAAATTTGTGTTATGTGAGGTATTGCCCCCAGCCTCTGCACTACCCTAAATGAAGATTATCTGCCTGCCAGTAACTGAAGAGGCTGTCCACTAATTAATCAAACAAAATGAAAGATTAAGGACCTCTGCCAACCTTCACTGGGTGTTTGGTAAAAAAGAACAAACACAAGTTTGCTTAAACAAGAAAGATTAGGTTGCCTACCATGAAATTATCATCCTTTCTGAGGAGAGGACCAGGAAGGATTTATTTTTATATTTGTGCTAAATTCTTCAAGGGTGGAAGCATCTTGAAGCTTCATTAAAGTAAGGCTCTTAAAATAAGCATCATCATCAGATTTATTCTGAAATAAAATTTTACTATTATTTGCACCAGCACAACTTTTATTTACAATATTGATAGTATTTTATATTGAGAACTTTCCCTGGAACTGTTACTAGCATCTTCTGCCTGGAGCATTTTCACAAATATCTTGGTATAGAAGTTTCTTTTAAATTCTGACTGGACAGCTATTAACTGAATGAAAGCAAAAGAGTTATACATAATATTATTTCTCTGCATGTAATATTCCCTGCATCTTGTGACACCAGGGAGAGCTTGGACCAAGGTCATAATTTTACATTTTTCATGCCCTTAATGGAAACCTTGATGTTTTCCTTGAAAGTTTTTAAATACGGAGCTTTGACAGAGCAGTAGGTTTTGTACAGAGGCAGGTTCCTTATTGCAGTTTTGTTTCAATAATTTTATCTCTGCCCATGTATTCTCCATGACTGAATTACAAATGAGTATATTAAAGTATATTCATAATTGTCAGTGTAACCAGAGCCTGAATAAGCCATATTTTACATGCTGAATTTATGAGTGGAAAAAGCAAAAAAAGTATCCTTCCTGTCTCAGATTCTTCTTAAGGCCTAGTCAAAATGCACCTCATTGAATTCAAATAGCTCTTGCTGAAAGAAAATAGTAAAACTGTTTCTGAAAATAACCTAGGAAAAAGGAATCTTCTATCTGACTGCTAATATATGTTCTGAAAAGATACATCATCGCATTACTTCTTACCATTCTCTATATTATCCCTAAATGCATGGCTTTCTCCATATTAATCCACTAGTAGCCTAGAAACATAAAATTTTTTTGAAGAATTAACAAATTTATGAACTGTATAAGAAGTAACGACCAACTTTTACATGTTACTTATTATGACATTATTTAGTATCCTATTATATTGCATTTCCCTCCTGTTTTCCTCTATCTTTCTTTACCTGGCATGCACTACTCCCAGTAACTTTAAACCACTCTGTTCTGAGGGCCAGAGTAATCACAGGATCTGAAATAAAAACAGAAGACAACTCTATGATAGGAGACATAAGGAATTGTGAATCAAAGTGGGCTTTCAAGTAAAAAGCAAAAACCAGGAGCAAAGCAGAGACAGTCACTACAATGAGGCAGCACACTGAAGAAAGCTAACCTTATTTTTTTGTTTCCTTGCTCCAGCTGTAGCTTATGGAAATGATGATGTCAGCACAAGGGTGAAGATTGCACACTTCAACCAGAAAACTTCCTTCATTACTATGGAGGTCAGCTCCACAGGAAACGTGGAAATGTGAATAAAGATACACAGAATTTGGCCAGCTTAAGCTAGCCAGCAGAGTCAATCAAGAGAAAAGTACAGAAAATATTCACATCTTAATTAAAAATATTATGTATCAGCTTTTTAAGTGAAAAAAGCACTTCTTGGGTTGCTTCAGGTGATGGAGGAGGTGCAGAGTCCTGGCTGGGTCTTTAGTATTCTCTGTGGCTCTGTGAAAAGTCTCCTCATCTCACCTTAATGTCAGACATCTATAACACAGACATTTAGATCTGAACTGGTTATCTTGAAGTCCTTTACCATTGTCTGAGAAAAACAGGCAGGATTTATTTAACCTGTTTTAACACACCTATTTAAGGATAAAATTATTTGTGCTCTTCAAGTGCTCCCCATTGGCTGTAGTAGGTACATGCAATGTCAGATACACGTTAAATATAGTTGTCAAGGCATTAACTGATAAATCCCACCTTGACACACCTATTTTGTCTCCTCAGTTTTAATTCCACAGTTATCCATCCAAGCTCTAAGATTCCTGTGGCAACTTCTAAATTAATGTGATGGTGTCTTGAAGCAATCAACAACCACAACAGCACTTTTGAGCTAGCAAGGCCTTCTCCCACTTTTGAAAGATAACCATTGTTAATGTATTTGGAAATGCTTTCCTGACCTCAGAGTTAGGATAATTTTAGAAGTTCTATGCCATAAATGAACTTTGCATCTGTCTTGGGTTGCAATAGAGGATGTGACCAAAAGTATGTATTTTATCACCATCTGTTAACCCAGCTGTTCCACTGTTCTTTATCTGCCCCACAGCCCATCCTCCCTGCANGTATTTCTGTATCTTTGCCTGAGAGCTCCTTAATTTCAAAATTACAATAATTTGGAGGGAGGGGTTTACATTCTCCATTTCAAGAGAGGCTCCTGCCTTTCTTAGTAGACCCCTGTCTTTCAAACCATGAGAGCATCTTGGATGGTTCCATGGAGGGACGCACTTGGTGTCTGGTGCTGTTTGCACACATCAAGGATTTCCCAGTCATCATTGGCACTATCCAGCATTAAACCTTCCTACAGCTCTTGCAACAGGGTTTTGGTTCCTCAGACCACTCTTTTCTAAAAACCTAGCAACCAGACTTTGTTATTTTTACAACGATGGCATATTCTTATTTATGCGTGTGGGAACCATAACCAGGAAAACCCTCGCCTAAATTTTGCTCAATAAAATTAATTTCCTAAAAAACAGCAAATTCATGCCTATTGCTCAGAGATCTTGCTCTGTCTAGAGAAAAAACATTCAGGAGGTGAAGAAGATGTCACTATGGAAACAATTTGGAAAACCTAAAAACCAAATAAACTCTTTCAATTTGCAGTTTTAATTTCAGTGTTTTCTTTTCTTACTTACCTTCTTTTGCCGCAGGGTCTGAGTCAATAGAAACTATTTTGGTTTTAGAGAAACTGCTTTTTACAACCAAAAAAAAAAAAAGAAAAGAACTTGTGAGTGTTGCTCAGGCTGCAGTGACATGAAAGCAAGACACTGTTTTTATTAGATCCAGGTAAAATCGGAAAAGTAAAATTATTTCCAGTTGCCTCAAGGGAGTGTTGACAATAATGACATTTTGCAGTTCTGCAGGAACATTGGGTTTGCACGCTGTGGCAATGTAAATCCCTTTAAGAGTTAGGTTTAGGCCTTAAAACACACTTTATCATCTTCTCAGTAATATGATTGCGTCGGGACCTTTGTTTCTACTGGAGAAATGGGACCAAAATGTTTTCTTAATGTCTGCAGTTGTGAAAATATCCTGTTATTTGCATTGTACAACACTCCGGAAGGACCATCTTGCCTTGCAGCTGAGTAGCCCATGCTCAGAGCTCAGTCACATTCATAGCCTTCATGTTTTGCAGGAATTTTGTACTGGAATTGTACAATATCAAAGGAAGTACATGTGCTGCCTTCTGTGGGGTTTTTTCCACTTCCCTCCCCTGCCTGTTTATGGGAAAACTTAACACTTATCTCCTTGAAGTGACTTTATATTGGAAATAAATAGAGCCTAAATTCTGCCCTCAGATGAGCATGAAGTTTTTGCTGATAGAAATAATAAATTTGACTCACATCCTCTTTATACCTCTTCAGCTCTGCAGAGAGTGCTCAGGAAAAGCAGATGCTGTCTGCTTCTCAGAAGTGGCTCTGCTAGGCATGGTGACATTTACTTGTCAAGATGAAAATAATGAAAAATTAATCCTGTTGCCATTAGTGGGAAAATGATAAAACCTCTTGAACAGATGCATCCTATTTAAAAAAAATAAACAAAACAAACCTTTAAAAAAATTGAATTTGTGTTTTGGCAGAGGGAACTCTTCAGGTACCTGGAAATATCTGCCAGTGTCAGCCCAGGTTAGGACATGGTGAGTTTTCCTCCCTGTTGGTCTTTTCTCCCTTACTGTGAGTGTTCTGTGAAAAGAGATCTTCATCTTGTTTTTTTAGATGCTAAAGAACAGATAAACATGAACAACAATTAGGTGGGAATGAGGGCTATCTGCAGAAACTAGGGATAAAAAGATTAAAGATGGTTCAAATATGAAAAAAAAACCTCCTAATGTATTTAGAAAGGAAGTTAAAAAAAGAAAGGTCTGTTCAAAAGAATTTTAAAATAGATGCATTATAATTGATATTTGGAAGATAAATGAATTACAATTAACAAAAGGCCCTAAAATTTCCATCAAATTTTGACAAGTTGTCTTTCAGTAAAATGGTGAATGAAAGTGCTCAGTCAAAGCAGAAAATTCAGGTTGACTTGTAAAGACTATAATAATACTTTCTGCTAATGATGAGCAATTTGGGAAACGTAGAAGTTAAATGTAGCATTGTATAGTTCCTAAACAGAAAAGGAAAAAAAAACAAAACCCATGTGTAAATATACCTGAATTTATGTCCAGATTTCCTTCCTGCAAGAGTTCTAGACCTGCCTATAAGGATGGCAAAGATCACCTATTTCATTTATTCCTGTCATTGAGTAAAGTGTCAGAGAGTAGAAATATGACCTTTTTAACTGCCTTATATAAGAGAAGCACAAAATATTGAAAGGGTGTCCGGGTTTCTTTATTCTGTTTAGATTTGGTTTCTATTTTTTCTCTGTTTAAAACTTTGCCCTAAGAGGCCCTGAGAAAATAAAGAATTTTTTACAAACATAAAAAAATGTTAGAAAATTAATTTTCATTTTCATTATGACAAGAAAGCTCTCTACCAGAAAACAGAGGAAGACAAGATAATACCATCAAAGAGTATTTGATCTCCTCCTTGCATATTTTTTCAAGGAGTTTTCTTGAAAGTTAACAGCTGGAGCCACTTAGAGTGACTTGACACTTGTGCAATTATGTATATTTTTGTAAGAAATTCTGAAGCAGGCTATTCTGCTGTCAATTATAAATTTAATATAAATATATACATCACAGCAGGATGACCCCAGCTAAGAGGGAGAAGGGGAATATGACAAACTTAGAGATCTTTACACCTTCAAAAGCAGTCCTGCCATGACTATTAGTGACAGCAGAAAATTATCATTGTAGTCACTATTAAAGCTATCTTAAATTTCACATTAGCCTCTGTAAGACCAAGGACTTAATTTGTTGCTTTTTGAAGAAGGAATACCTGAGGTGGGAGCAGAAGAGAATTGAAGTGCAGTGAGGAAAATGCTCAATACTTCACCAGAAGAGCAAATGGTACCAAAACATAGCTTTACAGGCATGTTTAGTGACTATGTGGAAAACACACCACACTTATCTTATGTTTATTTTAATAAAGTGTCATACAGATAAAGCACACAGGGGAAAATATCAATATTTATTTAAGAACTTTCCCACCCACCTGCATCCCTCACGAAGCACCCCATTGCAATGCTGGCACGTAAATTTCAAAGTAAATGCCTGCACACAATAGCCTGCAAATGATGATAACAAAATATTCAATCTGCTCTGAAGGCAGGGGGTTAGCACAATGGCATCTGCTCTTATATCTATTCTCACTGTCAGCATGCAAAATGCAAAGAAACCAGGAGAGTGGAAAAAAAAATCTGGTGTGTTTAGTACAAACAACAAATACTATAAGGAAACAATATCTCCTAATTTATTATCATGCTGGGATCTGTTCCCTTTGTGTTTATAAATGAATTTAGTTTGTAAGTGAAAACAGATTGCCTGGCTGTTTTGAGATAGAAATAAACAGACGTTGAACTGTTATGAGTAATAGGAAGAAATTCATAAGAAATAGCTTGTCTGAGATCAATGACTCAACATATTTAATTATAATGCCTACATCAGTGAACAAGGGAAGGGCTGCAGATGTCATTTATTTGGATTTCTGCCCCCCACAACATCTTTTCCTCTAAACTGGAGAGATATGGGTTTGATGGGTGGACATTTATATGGATAAGAATGGGGTTGTACGGTCCCATCCAGAGGGTGGTGACCAATGGGTGAGAGCACTGATGGATAAGCTCCACAGTCTTAATACTTTATATAAAAAATAAATAGGAACATAAATAAAGACTTTTCTTCAGTAATAACAAAAGGGTGCTACAAGAAGGAGCATTTAACTTAAAAACTGAGGGCCATTTCACTCTGCTAGAAAGCTGATGTGCTGTTCAAAGAAAATAAAATTTACCTGAACTGTTAGAGATGCTTAGAGGCAACATTTTTTGCTAACTTTTTCTTGTGAAAGTATCATGGCATAACAATCAGGCATGAGGAAAATAAAAACAAAAACAAAAGCAAAAAAGGTAAAAAGAAAAACAAATAAATAAAAGTTGTGTACTAAATATAGAAAAACAGAGATTCAATATATATTTTATTATCTTTTCCAAGGTAACTATTTTTTTTCAGGCCAGTACATAATTTCCATACATTATCATGCAGTTGGTATGCACTACAAGATTGGTTTTCTGTTAATAAACAGCCCCATTTCTTCAACAAGGAGACAGGAACCTGAAGAGGGATGATACAATTAGAACACTTTCACATGACCCATTATTAAGAGTAATATAAATTTTGTCATGAAGTGATGCTACTGTGCAAAAGACAAATACCACAAGAAATCTAATTCTCATTTTAGAGGGCTTGCAGCTAACTTCCACAGGAAAAAACAAAACAAAACAAAAAATCAGCACTTAAAATCCAAGAGTATTTGATGGATCAGGAATGTGCAGGGAATTTTTTTCACTGTATTTCTTCTCTCTAGGTATTTTTACCAGTAAGTTAAAATACAAGAATAAATCTCAGCCTGAGCAGAATGGACCTCACATTTCTCCCCAGTCAATCTTACACCTCCACAGCGAATGGTAAATATTTTAGGCAGAAATGAATGAATTTTGCCACATTTCCAAGCCCTTCTTTCCCTTGCAGTCAGCAGAGCAGTTCAGTGTGCTGTACTTTCTGCTTCACTGACCCTCTGTGCCCTGTGTTCCGGGCTCTGCTTGAGGCATGGCTTAAATTTTTGATGAGGAGGAGTTGGTGTCTGTATCTCAACAGTTCTGACTTTGGGGTTAAGGCAGTAAGTAATAAGGAAACCAAAACACCTGTATTACACTCAAAAATTAGTCATCCTTGCATTGCTGAAACATGTTTGAATGATTCAGAGGTGTTAAGGATTCCAGGAGCCTGAGTGGGAAGAAAATTATTTGTATTTCTGTGTAGCCCTTGATGGTATTACAGGACTTGACTAAAGTACAAATCAAGTATTTTTAAAACCTGGGAACTATTTCAGCTTAGCCACAGTAATTAAGTGTGTGGTAGAGAACTATTAATGGAGAGTGAAAAGTTAATGCTGTTCCACATCAGATGAGAAAATTTTGTCATCTGGTAACCTGAATAAAATTGGCTAATTACAATGAAACACCATGGGGAGAGATTTTTTTTTTTTTTTTAAGAGAAAAAGAAGGGGAGAGGAAATGACTGAACAGAAGAGAAGGAGATAGCAGAACATTGTCAAAAAAAAAGAGCAATTCAGAAAAACAAGGTGGATTTATGGACAGTTTTGGAAAAATTGCTGTGCTCTTTCTGCCATATGGGTTGGAATTGTTCCATCTGCCAAGGGATGGATCCAGAAGAGATTTTTTGCAGCTTCTTCATGGAGTAACAGTGCGAGTGGAAAAAAGCAAACAAAACCTAAACCAACCAACCAAATACATAAACAAACAAACAAACAAACAAAATAGCTACAGGAAGTGAAAAATTACTCAGAGATTTTGTCCTGGTGCCATCATCTTGGGATACCCAAAGGTGTTTTAGGATCCTTTGCATATTCATTTTCCATACCTTCCAGCCATGTGGAAGGCACATCTTTCCCATACTGGCTTCTTGCACCTATTTGAGCAAGCCTAGAAAACCACAAGGAGTTTATTTATGTATTTCCTAAACTGGCTTTTAATGATGGTGTTAGCACACACCTTGGTGCATATAGAGGGCATGTAAAACACAGCAGAAACACTTAAATACTTAAAAAACATGACATAAATGAATTTTTTCTTAAATTCCCTGTGCAGCTGTAGTGAGGAGAACTTAATTAAGCTAAGTCTTGTCTCTATTAAAAATGAAGTTCAGATCAAGACATTGCAGTAAGTACAATTAACACTGCTACAGCAGAGCAAATTATAGAGAAATAAACATATTTTGATGAATTCACCTTCATGTTATGCAAAAAACATGTTTCCTCACTGGTTAATGATTAAGCTTTCCTATAACAAAAAGAACTAAGTAATATATTAGAAAATACAGTAAAATATCCTGTATTTTTCTTTGTAATTAGAGTTGAATGGTGTTCCTAATTTTTGTGGCAAACTGTTTATATTAAGAATGAACCAATGCACAAAAATATTTATGTGGTGAATACAGACAGGAAAAAAAAAGGGCTCAGAGTGAACTCTTCTCAACCTTTCCTATGTGTTAAAGGCTGCATTACATTTTTAATGCTTTCATCTCAGTAAAGTGTGGAAGTGTTTCTTCTTTATTACACTTTTCTCACCAAACACACTGTAAAAAAAATTTACATTTCACAGCAAATGTTCTTTCCTTGCAGAAACTTCATGTACCTGCTATTTTTATCTCATAATTTCTGGATGAAACTGCAAAGAAAACAGGACTTTCCCTTTTTCTGTCACCTTCTCCTAGGAGAAAAGGAAGAATTTTGTCCCACACCCAAGTGTGAGAGATCCCCAAGCTCTGAGCTCAGCTCAGTCCCCTTTTAGCAGGCCAAAAAGGGATTTGGGATGAATCTCCTGAATGGGATTTGGCACAGGTATATGGGGCTACCCTTTTTAAAACAGATGCTCTTGAAGATATTTACATACCTTTTTGACTATATCTATTTTCTGTATCTATTTGACTGCTCTGAGTTGTTTAAATCCACTTTACTTGGAACTGAAAGCCACCAAAACAGCAAACCTCTGCAGGGAAGGTTTCATGGAGACATTCAGACCCAACACACACACGGAGGTATTTCCCTCATTTTCATTTTGACATGATTTATCATCAAGCAGGATTACCTTCTCCCCTCCAGCTTCCACAGAGCCAACATAAAATTTTTTCACCACTGCCTCGTGGTATGACAAGCAGGAGGATTAATGACAAAGAACAAAAGTCCTCTTGCTATTTAACTGATAACTCCATCACAGCAAACTGTGTGTAAATCAATAACTCTGCCCTGCAGTGCCAGGGAACAGCTTGTCTGTGGGGCTCTGACATGGTTGAAATTCTGGTTATATTTCCTCCCAGCTGGCATGAACACATTTATTCAGTGTGGGTCAGTGTGGACAAATATAATGACTACAGTGAGGAAACAGCCCCTCCTCAGCAGCAGTCAACACCTGCATATTATCTGCATCAATTTCTTTTTAGCATCCTGTTGAAGCTAGATCAAAGAGAAACAATTATTTTCAGGCTTTTTTGAACTGTTTTTTCTTCCTTTTTTTCTTTTTGTTCCTCCCCCTCCCACACAC
>VXBI01012110.1:0-32110 GCA_013397375.1 Toxostoma redivivum
TTGTAAGCCAGGACAATATGAAATCTTACATTTGTTCTGAGAAAGCATTAAATCAAAATAAGAACCAAATGATTAAGTGTCAGCTTCAAGAAACCCTTCAATAAAAATCTGGGAAAAACAATTTCAGGAATAAATGAAAATAAGATGGCAAATCAAGCCACTATCACACAATGCATGGAGAAGTACAATGGTTTTCTCTAAGATATAAAATAGAATTTTCCTAATTTAAGGAAGTAAATATCTGCTTATGAGACAATAATGAACTTTTAATGGATTTTCTAATCAGCTTGTTTTCATTGTATCCTGATAGTAGTTAATTTCATGCCAGAGAGGCATATTGGCGAAAGGCTTATATTCTGGAGAGCCATAAAAGGAAAATTCAAGTATGCTTAATTTTTATCCAAACAAATTCATGCTGAAGTTCCAAAACAGTCTTGTAGCCACCCATTTCTTAACATCAAGTTAAGGAACTCAGACAGTAATATGAGACTCAATATAAGTTTTTCCTGAATAATGATATGCATAGATTTGAATTTCATTATAAAGTTTGCAGGAGAAGACTGCTCCATATACAAGTACTAATGCAGTTTTTGGTTCTCTTGGTTATATGTTCTCTTATATATTGGTAAGATGCAATATATGTTCTCTTTTGGGTATATTTTTAGACACCAGAGGAGGCACCATCTTCTTCAAAGGTAAGGTCTGTGGTAAACATGTCCATGTTGAACATGTACTATGCCTTCTATTGCTGTGGTCTGTATTACTCATGAATACATTGATTTTTCTTTTATTTTCAATGAAAAATAGAGAAACACTTTATTGGTGAGTTTAGAGATCATCCTGTTTAAAGCAAATTTTCCTGGATCTACAGATATTCAGAATTTCTCTTGCATCACCATGGCAGAGGTTTGTGGATGAAAGATTCTATTTTTAATTTCTTTGCCATTAGTTGAAACTATTTTTGGAACATATTTTCCAGTAGGCTTTTTTATTAACTGGTAAAACTTCATACTCCTCAGTCTGCTCCTTAGAGGGCAGTTCTTCTTAAACAAAAGGAAAATATGAAATTTATTATCACAACTAGTTTACAAAAGTTTTATTGAAAAATATGCTGGAAGTGCTGGGAATTAAATATCAGTAAGCAGTGAGAGAACAATTAGCTAAATGTAGCTCAGGGGAGCCAGTTAGTCAAACAACATACAGGAGATAATATACAGGGAAATAGTATATATAATAAAATATAATTGCCTTATTTCCAGGATTTCATATAGTATATAATAATATACAGAAAAATGTGTCCATACCTTCTGCATGTAGTTTTCCTTTAAAGCTATGCTTCTTCAAGTGTTTTTATTGGAAAATTTTATGGTTTGCAGCAAGAAGACAAAATACTATTGTATTTCTTCCCTCTTTGCATCTTACCAGTATCTCACAAGGTTTTTGGCTCCAGTTTCTGATTCCTTGCCCATGCCTGGCAGTCAGTGATTCATTTGAATATATTTGGTCAACCTAAGATCACGTGTGTTCCCTAAGAATATTAGGCAGAGACTTTGCTCTCCTTCCAAAGCCACAGAAATCAGACCTGTCCTTCTCATGAGACATGAATTGTCCCCTGATTCCCAGGAGATGGATCTAGCAGGACTCAGTGATTTCTTTCTCTGAAAGCAAGGAAGTAATGTGATTTTGAGAATTATGTTGCCTTCTAAATGTGTCTGCAGGGAGGATTTTTTCCAAAATAAATAACTAAGGAAGGAAGGGGAGAGAAAACTCAGAAAACCCACTCTGCCCAAACAGTGTTGTTAAACAGTGTATCTGTTAAGTGAATAAGTGTGAGGCCTTCGCAATAGAGTTTGGAGAAATGCACATTTGGACTGCTACATTGATTCACTGCACTTTGGGATTGGTTTTCATCTTAATCCAGTACTAATGGCAACTCTACACTCCTAAAAGTGGCTGTAATTTCCTACTCCTCTTGAAAATGTCATTTAATTTGGCTTGTATCTGCACAGTGTTTCTCTCCAATTTTAAACTAAGGGTTTAAAGGGTTGGGTTAATTAATCTAGTCTCTCATGATTTCTATTAATATCAGACAAGCTCTATTTTAAAGCATGTTTGGATAGTTATAACTGAACTCCAGATGACTCTTTTCAAAATAAGTGAAGGACCAATAATGCAATCTTCCTTATTGAGAAAATGAAATGTCCCATTGAGTTCTTTCCTACTTCAATTACTTCCTATTTTTCTGGTTGATCAATGATACTCTGAGAAACTTAATACAGCAGACTCTTTTATCCTTGTCTGGGTCAAGAAAACATACTAAACTTAGACCTAATAATTGGGTGTTTCAGCTGTTGAGAAAATGATCCACTGCTGGGCAGGTTTTTCTATCAGCTTAAATTAAGATGAATCAGGCAAAACATCACCTAAGGTGGTTAACTTTCTAAAAACCATCTGTGCAGTAAACCCTGCAGTACTTCAACAGCCAACAAAGGGAATAATAGATTATATAGGTTAGAGAAAAAGCATCCAGGAACAAGAGTGTCACAGAACACAGTCATGGTAGCAGTGTCTAGTACTGCATATTCAGTATCTATCTTTCAAGAAAAAGGTGGCTTTGGAAACCCTGTCCCATAGATCCCATTCTGGAAGTAAAATGTTACTTGAAGACTGACAGGGAAGAAGCAGTCTGGGAAGGTACAGGCATTTCCCCTCTATTACATACCAGGAGTGGATTCTACAAGAGATTTTCTTAGTGGTATGTGCATGATGATCTCTGGTCTGGACTCTGAGAAGACTCTGAGAAGTATAATCTCATTCATTGTTAGGGCTGCCACTGCTAAAATTGGGCCCTAATACTTATTTTGGGGAGACCCAAATTTTAAATGTTTCCTGCCTAAAAGCAAAAATTTAATATTTTAAAATAAATGGTGGATTAATTAAACTATTGGTTGTATCTTTTTTCCTCCTTTGGTCTCCTCTGATTTTCTAACTAGATGTTATTTCTACCAATTCTTCACAAACCCCTCTGATTTTATTGAGGGGGGAAAAATACATTTTTTATCAAAATGACAGAAGGAAGAGTGTTGTCTTCCCTCCTGCTCTTCATTACTTCATTTTGTGTCCTTTTTCCAGTTTAATTTTATGGTTACAGGAAATAATTCCATTCCACATACTGGAGAAGACCAAGGATGGATATAGTAAATAATAGACTGCTAAATAAATCAGGTTCAGCCTGTCTTTTGCATATATCTGCCATGTTTTATTCTGTCCATGTTTTTTGTATTCATCTTCTGATGATGAAAAATCCCGCTGGGGTAATGCAAGATGTCCACAGGTATAATGAATACCCCTTCATAGAGCTCTAGTGAGGGATACAATATGGGGTCAGCTCAAAGTCAGTCCTGATTTATTGATGCAAACAAACATATTTGCACAGAAAATAACACTCTGTCCCTCAGTTAAAGAAAGATAAAGACATTAATACCAGAAATTAGGTTTAAAACAAAGCAGTAACTTTCTTTTGCAGGGAGAACTGTTTGCCATATCCAAGAAATATGTTTTATTTCAGTGAATTTCAAAGGGAACATGAGATTAAGGGGGTGCAC
Source organism: Toxostoma redivivum (assembly GCA_013397375.1). NCBI lineage: Eukaryota > Metazoa > Chordata > Aves > Passeriformes > Mimidae > Toxostoma > Toxostoma redivivum. The sequence goes on from VXBI01012110.1 coordinate 3,606, forward strand.
AGAAAGTGCACTTAAAATTTCTTACATTAAATATTTCATGGTAATGAAGCCTGTGGGTATGCCACATCAGCTTGTGGAGAAAATAAAGAAGGAGGAATAAGCTTAAACTGAAGATTCTGTGCATTAAAGTGGAAAGGAAAACGCTTCATTTTTAATTATCTGTATGTTTATCAGTGCAGTTCTGTCTCTTGTTCTAATCAAAAGCACCTTATCTGAAAATGAGATCTCTAAGAGAAGAAAAATACTACTTTTTCTCATCTGCTAAAAAGGGGGAAATATTCAATACTGTTGGGGAGATGCAGGCTGGAAAACCCTGGCTTTGTGGGAAAAAACAGCTTTTCCACAAAAAGCAGTTATGAAGACTGATGTCTCTGATAAACTGAGATGAAGCACTGACCCGAAGGTTAAATTAGGATCAAAGTTCATGGACAGCAACAAAAAGCTCTGAAGTCTGAAGAAAAAAGAAGTTATTAGCTAGGAATAATGTTTGCCTTTATGTACAAATTGATACCTGCTTTCATCAATTTAAAATGCCTGAAGTGATGTATTTATGCATTGTGTAGTCTGCTGTTTTGAGTGTCTTGATCCGCTTCTCATCTGCATCAGGTCCTTGTGGATATAATCCCACTGAAAAGAAAAAGTGGAGTTAGGCTCTGGAGCAAAACTATTTTGGTTTACTCTGCTGGAAGTATGGAATCAAATATTGACTTCTATGGATTTATTCTGTGTTTCCCTAAAAACATGCTCTCTTTCAGTGTTACTTACACTACTAAAATATGCTGTCTTCAAGTTTGCACTGGTGGGAAAACACTCCCCCATACACAGATTTAGCATGAGGTAGTCATAAAAGAGTAATATTTGCATGTAAGCACTATGGACATAATATCCAGATCTTCATGTGGTATAATTGAAGAAAATGGCCTGTCAGGTAAAAATGTTCTGACGGCAAATGCAGATAAATGTAGGTACTCATCTTTTACTTAAATCTGTCTGTAGATATTTAATATTTACCATAATGACAAAGCTTGCATAGTAGTTTTTCCATCTACAATCATAGGAACATAATATGAAAAGGTTAGATTTTTGAGTCTTGAGTGCTCCAAGATGACTTGGTTTTTCTGTCCCAAATATTCTTTTGTTTTTTCCCAGGCATTTGGTACCTAATTTATAGAACAACAACAACAACAATTTTCAGAGTAAAGATGAACACAAGAGTCCCATCAGTTAAAGAGAAAAGAAGCTTGCATGCTGCAGAACAGTGAAAATGTCTCCCTTGCAGTGACAGGGAGATTTAAATTTTAAATTTAAATGTTAAAATTTAATATTTAATGTTTAATTTAATATTTAAATGTTTAAATTTAATATTTAAATGTTTCCTGTCTTGTACATGGTGATCTTGTTTCAGAATGATCTCGTAACAGTCCTTTACTTGACTTCAGGTGTGTTCTACATGTTAGGAGAATATGTTGCCTTGCCTGGCTCCTTGCTTCATACAGCAATATTCTAAATAATCAATTTCTCTTCACTTCCAGCACTGAAGAAAAGTGCTCTATTTCTTGAACTTTGGTGCACACTGAATTTTAATGAAAATAAAAATACTTTTTATTTCCCTTCTACAGCAAAGAAATTATTAATAGGTAATAATTATTTTTTTCTCTCTCCATACTGTTAATCTATAAATACATATATAGTCCATAATTCAAGACCGCAATTACTCAGATTTTAATTTTTTATTTTCAGTGCTTGGGGAGGCTTTTCTTTCCCCATCCCAACACACCAGTGTATCAAGGAGCAGAGAAGAAGCTAGAGATGGAAAGGATGCATCAAGGAGCAGAGAATTTTAGTCCTAAATGGAGAACGAGAGCTGAACACAGAGGTGTAATAGTATCTACCTCCATCAGACAGTAAGAACAGACAGTTCAATCACAGTAAAAGTGACATTTTCAATATCAGACCTCAGTAACTGGGAGGCAATGGCTGGCACCTATTGAGCTGCCCAGACAAAATGGCAAAAGCTTTTGAAATTATGATCAAAACTTAGGATCCTGACTGGAGGGGTATAGACACCATGTTAGAAATGTTGCTTGATGGTACAGAAAGAGAGATGATTGTTAAAACCTGTAGGAGGTTTGTGGAAGGGCAAATTGTGCCAGGTAATTTGCTGGGTACATTGAACATTAATTTTCACACTGCACATCCTGAGTGGAACACTAATGTGCCCATGTTTAGAGAAAGATTAAATAGATATCAACAGTGGAACTATATGGAATTAGGCAAGACATGCCAAAGGCTAGCAATATGTCAAAATAATTTGAAATTTAGCAGGATTGCAAGGAATCACCTACTGAATTTTTAAGCAATCTGGAAGAAATGGCTCAAAAATGTACTAATATAAATCCTGAAGAAGAGGAGGGGAAAAGTCAATTAGCCACCACATATGTGGGGCAATCCTCAGATGATAATAGAAGGAAACTACAGAAGGCTCAGGATCAAGAGTGTTATGATTGGAGGCTGTTAGATGTTGCTTGAGGAGTTTATCAGAATAGAGAAAAAGCATGAGAAATAGTGAAACAAAAAGTAGTCATAGTTATAGGAGGAATTTCCAAAGGAATGGTGCCCCTGGAGAAGGGAAGGGGATGAGGGCATTTGCAACCTACCTCAAATTCTCCCAGAAGACTTGGTATTAATCAGTGTGCATACTGTAATAAATTTGGGCATTGGGAAAAGGATTGTCCACAGCTGAAACATGAAGGCCCCCCTCTTGTGGCCATCACCGATGATGACTGTAGGAGACCAGAGGATTCTTCCTTGGAAGAATCTCTAGTTACGGCTGAGCTGGGAAACCTGTGGTAAAGGTTCTAAAAAGTTTGGGACACTGGACATTGAAAACCATCAAAGAAGACACCAAAAGACCAGATGAGGACTTCTGATAAGGGTTATGACTATGTAAAATAAAGTAATACGTGTAAGTAAGGGGGGATAGCTAATTAATACGTAATCAGTGTGTAAGATAAAAACTGTTTATCCAACACTTGGCACACTTGATCAGAGGAAGGATCCTCCAAGTGAACAGTGCACTGCAATAAAGAATTGGGATAGATAAATAAATAAATAAGGATTTTGTTGGCATGGCATATAACTCTTCCTGAATTGACTTATATTCAAGGCAGTACATCCAAAATCTTTGGCACTCTAATTTTCATGGTATTTTGCTGTTGAATTGCATATCTTGCTACAGAGAAATTATGAGCTGTGCCACATGGGGGACTGGGTGAAAAAACATTTATTGCTGTTGTTGTTTAACTTAGATTTGAAATGCATTTCTGGATCACAGCAGTAGATGTATTTTAGAGTTTTTGTTTCTGTTGGATGGTGATTCCAACATTAAGTTGGAAAGTGATTCCTCTGCTTTTCCAAGTATTCCTAGGAATGCTATGGCCTGCAACATCTTCTTTCTCCATTGTTGTTGTTTAGAAATGGCAGACCCCAGTTTAGGCTGTCACCCGCTGAGGCTCCAAAACCACATGCTGCTCACTCGCTTCCCACCTTCCCTTTTTCCCCTCCACTCTGTGGCAGACAGAAGAGGAGAATTGGAGGAATAAATGGCCGAGATCATGGGCTGAGATGAGAGCAATTTACTGGAAAGAGCAACGAGATAGAAAACCTAAGAGTAACAGCAACAGTACTGGTAACAAAAGTATACTAAAGAGAGAGTGCAGAGCTGGGCTGCAGGTACGGTGATAGCAGCCACAGCACCCAGATTGCTCCTGCCCGCTGGGGACAAGCATCCCTCACTGCTCCCTCTGCCATGCTTGCTCCACTGGAAGGAATACCCTTCTCCTTGAAAGGGGGAGAGAAAATTTGTTCCCTGCACCCCTGGCAATGACTTGAGGTAGTATTGAACAACAGGATCCTGGCTGAAACTAGGGCATTCATTTTGGATGCTTTTTCAATAGCAGAGTCGCCATACATGTGCTACTGAGACTGTAGTTGCAAATAATTTCATTTTTTCAGTGACATGATAATCCATCCAAAATGACAACATACCTTTTCTTGATCTGCAAATTGTCCTTCAGTGACTTTTATTTTCATATGGATTTTTTGCAAGATTGATGATTCTAAGTTAATTTTTCCAGTACTAGCTTTACAAGCATAAGTTGAAATCTAAATGTGCATGATAAACCTCACATTAATTTTTAATGAAGTCCTCCACAGGACTTATATCCCTCCTAAACTTTTAGTTGCAATTTAATACTGGGTCCTAAGGTAAGATTAGTCTTTTCATGTACGTTGCACCTTTCTCTTCTTTCTTCCTTTTGTTTAAAATCCTTTCTGGACCCACTAGAGAAACAGTTTCTTCATTGTTCTATATTTTCTTCTGTGAACAAAAATTGTGTCAGGTCATCACTATTTTCATCTTGTCACAGGTTACAGGTCCCTTTCTCTTTCCTGTGTCAGCAGAAGGGAGAAGAGACATGGAATGAATAGGAGGATGTATGAAACTTCCACTAATGTCTGTCTTTCCTCAGAGGAAATTAGTTTTCCTGGGTGCTTTGTTTGTTTGTTTGTTTATGGTTTGGGGGGCAGGGTTGACCTTTTGGGGAGGGGTTGTTTTTTTGTTGTTGTTGTTGGGTTTTTTTGTTTGTTTGTTTGTTTGGGTTTTTTTTTTGGAAGGGACACTGAGCCAGAAGAAATAGCTTGGTAATTAAAGTTTATGGGTTCTCTTCAGAAAGAGGAGAGACCAACCTGCTCCCTAGTAATTGTTCTGCTGATTTCCTGGTCGTGTAAGAAATTGTGTTTGTTGAGGCAAAGTGGTTTGCATATAGGTGTACAGTATAGACCATAACCACATTTCTCGTCTTGTGAGCATGAAGTGTGAGCTTCTCCATCTGTCTTAAGAAAAACCTGCATGTGCTTCCTTTCAGAAGGAAAAGCAGACTAAATAGCATCTTTCAAATCACCCCTTAGAAGCTCCTCAGATGAAACATCAAGAGCTTCAGTTACAGGCTTGCAGTAAAACCCCTGACTCCTGGTATACTGAGAGAACTTGTTGCTTAGGTAAGCAGAACTGCTTCTGGAATTTGTGGGCTACCCACTCCCAGGTGATTCTAAATGGCAGCTCATGGGTAGCCACCAAAAACAATAACAAACAGGTAAAATTATGCCTTTCTTAGAAGTTAAATGCCAGGTTTCAAGTTCAAGTGGCTTGTGAATCTTTCAGACTTAACCATACTCAACACATTGGCAGAGTGGAAATAAAACATTACATCAGAACACAGCATCTTTGCTTCTTGACAAAAGATACCAATTTAGGACACTAATGACATCTAGCATCTAGAGAGGGGGGCAGAACAGGGGGNAATTACATCATCCCACTGGGAGATGATCCAGCCACGGGGAGGAGCCATGCCTTTCCCACCTAAATAAAAACCCAGATTCAGAACACCAAAGCAGCCTTTTCCCCTGGATTCCAGAGGAGAAAACCAGGCTTTTCCACATCATCGCTGGACCTTCAGAGGAAAACTGCACCTTCTACAGGAGCACTGCTTCAACAGAGCCACATCTGTCATCCAGGAGGACTGCAGCCACCATTTAATGGGACTGCACCAACACCCTGACTGGCAGGGTGTCAGGTTGTATTCTGACTCTGTCAGTGGTCTTATTTTGTATTATTGCATGTATTCTATTTTTTCCTAGTAAAATTGTATTAATGACTTGAAGTCTCACTGGTTTTGCTTTTTCAAACCAGTACATGGCATGAGGCCCCATAGGATGGGGGTGACAAAAGGCCTTGGTATTGCTACCTGACCAACAGAAATTTGCTTCGCCTGTCTCCTTCTTTTAGAGAAACTAAACTCTTAACATGTTTCTCTGCTTACTGTAGAACAACATTCTTGCATTTATCTTGTAGAAAAGAACATAATGCTATGTTGTAATTACATAACATAATTCTAAATTGAGACTGAATTTCTGTTATCCAGGAATATGCATACCTGGACACAATTTGGGATGCTTTCCTATTATTTACAAGTGGTGATGGAACGTAAATGTGGAACTTACTGTGGAGGATCAGGCATAAGCATATTTTGTCTCAAAGATTGTGACTGTTACAATGGGAAAGATGTGATTTGAAGCCATGGTCTGGCAGAGCTGGGGCAGGACTTGTTCTGAGCCAACTTCCTGCTCCACCTGGGCACTTGTGCTTAATCCTCCTCCCTGACTCACTCCCTGAGGGAGGGCTCAAGGGGCTGTCTCTGCAGGCATGAAAGCATGGCTGTCATATTTTTCCCCATCCTTGGTACCAAAGTTTGCTGTGAGAGTGGGGAGCTTGTAGAAATATGCTGTGGCTTGTTAACCAGAACCTTTAAGAAGAGGTGCATTGAGGCTCATGAGCCAGTACCTTTGCTTGTGAGTTTGGCTTGGTAGCCAGAACCTCTGAGAAGTTTACTGTGGGAGTTGAGAGCTGACTGAAGTGTACTGTAGGAAACTAAGAGCTTGCTAGCCACTGCTTCTGAGAAAATGTGTTCTAAGAACTTCAGAGCTTGTTAGCCAGCACCTTTTGGTCTAAGAAGTGAGCTGGCTGCCAGAGTTACAGAAATAAACAATAAAAGCACAAGAGTTCTCTGACAGGTGTCTGATGTATTTGTTCAGCCTGACAAGAATTTACAGCAAACATCCCACCATGTACCAATGGGATATGACACTAACCAGGAACTTTTAACAAAATATTTTTGTAAGAAAGTCAATATAGATTTCCTAGATTTGCTGTGGTCCTAAGGAGGTCTTCTGGACCTGGGATAAAATCTGTTGTCAGCAGGAACCAAAGGCCTCAGATCTGAGCTCTCTCTGTTGTGGCTGACTACATTACCAACCAGATATTTTACTTGTCTGAGGAATGGCTTTTTGTCTTTTTGCCAGCACAATGAAGAGCAAAATAAATGCTACAAACAGTTATTTTTTCTTTGGTTTTAGGTGTATTTTTAATAAACCTCAAGAATCTAACAGTAGCTAGTGGCCCTCTTGTACTGATGCTTGACCCTGATTTATTAAATTAATATTAAGCTATAACCTTATCCTTAAGAAATGTTACAGTTAATATTCAACATTCATTGAATGCACACAGAAAAACTTAACCTGACTTACCTTTAAAAGAAGGAAAGCATTGTGATAGACTATGATTAATGGATTAGTCCTTTCATTTTTAGCTTAAGGATTCTACTGTCCCTTGGTTTAGACCTCCATACAGCATAATTTCAGCCAAATAAGAGTGCATGTAGTGGCCTGCAGTTGGAGAAGTAGGAACTGTTTGTTTTTTTATAACTTTTCTCACTACTTTTGGTATGAAGCACATCTGCAAGGGCTCTGGCAAGCTCCTCTTTTTCTTGTGAGCCCTGCAGAGCTAGAACTCCTTTACCTCTAAAAATTTTCAGCCTAAGGAGATCACATTGGGCCAGCTATAATGTTTTGTCTTTCTAACATTTAATCTAAAAAACCAGAATGGAATAATAGCTGTAAAACAACACAACCATCTACTGATAGAAAACTGTATAGCTTCCAAAGGGTATGCAACTGTAAGAAAGGGAGCACAGACTTCAGTACTTGGTTAATGTGAGTTCTCTAGAGATTTTATCATCCACAGGATGTAATTGCATGAAAAGCCAATAGCTTTTAATGAAGACTTGGTGTAAATACTGGATCATTGCATTGCTAGTGTTTGTCAATCTAGAAAAAAAATACTGGTAGAATTATAGCAGCATCAATCTGTCAGTGAAACTGCAGGAATAAAAGAAACTCTCCAACAACATCATTTAAGTTTTAGATAATCAGGAATGACTTTATTGTGACCAGGATGTTATTCTGGCCAGGATATGCAATGGAAATCATTCCATCCACACATGCCAGGATATGCAGTAGAAATCATTCCATCATACATTGCTCTTTGCCAGAATTTTTGCACATTTGTATACAAAAACCCCAAAGAAATTCTCGTCTATTGATTCTACATTGCACAATTCTTAACATTCAATCTCCTACTGGCTTTTGATGTTAATTTGGTCCTCATTCTTTGGTTCTCTTATCAATCTTTTCCCAGACCAGGTGTCTCCAACTGCACCAGGGGGTAATGTTTGATAATGTCTGTTTATCTCCTCTGTGTCTTCTGGCTAGTCTCACCCTATAGATCTTAAACTCTCTGAGTCTAGGGATCTTCTTTTTGTTCATCGAAGCCCATCAGGCCTCAGTGAACAGATTCTCAAACCCTCAGTGAACAGATTCTTTTGAAGAAAAACTTCAATTCCCCTCCCCCTGGGCAAAGGAGAACAAACCCACGACTAAAGTTACTTGAAAGAATTTTAAAAGTCGTATCATTTCAAGCAGATCCTCCCGGGGATAATCCCTCATTGATAAATGTATGTGGGTGCATAGATTTTATTGCTCTGATTTTATGCAGGTAGTTGAACTTTCAAGTCCCCAGAGGGAAAGCGCCCCTAGAGGTATGCAGGTCATGGCAGAAACTCAGATGCTTGAGGAATTCCAAGGTCTTTTATTTTCCTAATTTTACATGATGGGTAGGAAAGATTGCAAAAAACCTCATGAATATGAAGGCAGGTACATAATGTAAAACTCCAATAAGCTATTTGAGATGCCACAGGTATTCTGCAATAAATACAAGTCCTTATCCAAATCCAGAGCATGTTCAGTATGTATTTTGGTGAAAAACAGCTGAGAAGGTGGTGTGATATTTAGAAACTGCTTTGGTAGAGGTAATACTGGAAACACAAAGGATATAGCTACAAATAAAGCCATTTGTTCGTGACTCATTCTTTCTGACCCTTCTAAGCCCCTTCAGCACTGCTGTGACACAAATGTCAACACAGTAATTATCTTGGGGACTTCCAGGCCTGCTCACCTCTGACAGCTCTGTGAATACTCTACAAGGACGTGTGAAAACCAATTAACTGCTCTTCTGGGAGCGGCTCTACAAACTAATTCTTGCACAAAAGGATCAAAATTGATACTGACTGCAGCCTTTTCAGACATGGTGAAATGCCATCCTGGGGGAGGTTGTACCAGTTAGGCCTGGGATTTAGAAATCAACATCTTCTGCCATTAAAGGAGGCCTTTCAGAAAGCAAGCATCTCTTAGCTCCATATTCTGCAAGAATATCAAAATTACCTGAAAAGAAGGTGAGATCTCAGAAGCAGGCAGAATTAAATGCTAAGCAAAATGTCAGAATAGCAGCATTTGACAGAGGTAAATTGCTACAGACTGAGACAGATGTGCACTATCTTTCAATAAACATTAAAATGCTTCCCTAAGACTAGAAATAGAAAATTTAACTTTCTTATGGAGTGACATAACAATCTGGATTTGGTCTTGTATATGAACTGTGCACTAATAGGTGAGAGCTTACGTAGATACGCGTATATGTGCTCCTTCTGAAAACAATGATGCAGATACCTTCTGATGTACTAGTAAATAGCAAGAGTCAGTTTCACTGTGCCATCTGCTACTGCTATGTCCAGACAAATCCCTCCAAATATTGTGATTAATTTAGAGACATAATTCATTTTAGAAGGACAATGACATGAAAGACTTAAGCACATTCAAGTACGTAGAAAATATTCTGGCAGTTAACTCACCCTCTGTGATTAGATGGACAAGGAATGGGCCACTGGCAAAGTTCACAGGCTGACAGCTTCTTAGTGCTTGATTAACTACGAGCCCATATCAAGCTACACTCACCCTAAACACCTGAGAGGAAGGTAAGGGTGAGGTTAGTCCTTTCCTGTCCTACAAATGTCTTGATTTATTTCATCATCAATGTCTTCTCCACGGGCAGAAATGCACACTGACATATGCTGTATCACAGTGGCTACATGGCATGTGGAAGTTGTTAAACACACATGCAAAATAGGATGAAAACATCTGGCACCTAGGTCTGAGCTATGCCAGTGAAATAACTGCAAGATTCTAATCAAAACCAGGAGTTGGTATATCCAGGGTAAAAGTGTGTGAGGCTCTATAGATACGAAACTACAGAGTTTGAAAGTGCTTTGTTTGTGCTGAATCCAGGGCTAATGCTCAATGACAGAGAAACACCAACACCGTTCTGTGAGTAAGGGCAGGAACCTGAGCACAGGGATTTACCTGTGGGTGCTAGGTGAACAAGTGGAAAACAAAAGCCTCTGCCTGCATATTACATTTTGCCATGGTCAATAGGAATTGTTCTGAGCAAGCCTTGAAGCTATATAGTTGGGGAGCATGTCTTAATTTTTATCTTAATGTGTGCACTGGGCTTAGTCATCATTTGTTTAGAAAACAGAAAATATTTGAAAAAATGTATTCTTCTATTCAGGGGCAATATGAGGATAACCCTTCAATTGTTTGAAGGGTTTCTTTAATTTTTGCTGTCAGTATTTTGTGAATTATATAAATGCTTTCAAGTTCTCTAGTTTAAAAAAGGTTTGGCAGGAAAATAATATTTCTTTCCTTTCATTTTAGCCTTTAGTATTCTTTTGCTCTTTTGAGGCTTGTGGGTTTGTGGGTTTTTGGGTTTGTTTGTTTGTTTGTTTGGGTTTTTTGTTTTGGTATGGTTTTTTGGTTTCTTTTGTTTTTAGTTATGAGGGCTAGAAACATCTGAACTTTTAATAAAAAGTGCACTGAAATTCTTATAAAAGATTTTAACTTATGGCAGCCCAGGCTTGAAAGGAAGAATGGCAAATATCACAGAACTTGCATTAAAATCAAGATATCTGGCAATGTAATAAAGTGTGTCATCTTTGAATCTTTCTGGTTTTCTATACTTTTAGCTACAATTCTTCATTGACCATTATCTCTCAACTCTTTCAAAGAATTGTACTGTAAGATGAAAGAGATAAAGAGAGCTAGGAAGTTAAAAAAAAAAGGAAAAAATACAAGGTACGGCATAATAATTTAACCAAGAACTAAACACAAAGAAACACCTGTTCCTGGAAACTACAGCAAGCCAGGATATACCTTGAAGTCCAGGATTTGGGGTTTTTTATTGCTTTTGTTTGGTTTTGTGGGGAAATAAGTTCCACTGTAAACTTTAAACTGCTGACCTCTGATCTTTTCAGGTAAGAACCTTATTGACTACCATAAATAAAATCACAGCTGTTTTAATATTATGGAGAAAATCATGTAAGTGCTTCTTACCAACTTTTATAAATGTGTTATGCTGAAAGCAGATTTTTTTCCCTTTTCTTTTTAATCTGTAAAGATGAAGATTGCTTAAAGGATTTTAAGGAATTTTAGGATAGTCAGTGTTTCTCCTGATGAAAAGCTTTTATTTCAGTTTCCCATTTTTTCCTATAAGAAATGACTGCTGATTCATTTCCCTGAAGATTATTGTTTTAATAATTCTACATTAATATTTTCCTAGAAATAGAAATTTTGGTAATGATACAATTCACAAGACCAAGCCCTATTGGTGCCATCACATGCTCTAATGCAAGAAGATTTCATTTGGCTCCCTGCTGTGTGAGGAGAAGGGAATTAAAACACTTTATCAAACTATACCTCTTAATTTTTCCTGATTTCTCCTTTCAATTCCTTTTGTCCTCTTGTTACATTCAGGCACTGCCTTCAACCTATGCAGCTTTTCTCTTATCTTGAACTCTATTAAGGTTTCTGACCAGGGTCTGCTTTTGTGTTCTATTATGAACAATCATGTTACCAGACTCAAGAATGAGAGCTGTTCTTTGTATGAGATACAGATGTTGGTTAAATCACAGAATGAACTAGGTCAGCAAAGACCTTTTGAGATCATCAAGTCCAACCTATGACCTAACACCTCCTCAATTAGACCATGGCACTGAGTGCCATGTCCACTCTTTCTTTAAACACCTCTGGGGATGGTGACTCCATACCTCCCTAGGCAGATAATTCCAGTGCCCAATCACTCCTTTGGTGAATAATTTTTTTCGAATGTCTAACTTATATTTCCTTTGGCACAGCTTGAGACAGTGTCCTCTTGTTCTGTCAGTTGCTGCCTGGAAAGAGAGACCAACCCCCACCTGACTACAGCCATCTTTCAGGGAGTTGTAGAGAGTGATAAGGTCACCCCTGAGTCTCCTTTTCTCCAGGCTGAACAAGCCCAGCTCCCTCAGCCATTCCTCACAGGGTTTGTGTTCCAAGCCCCTCACCAGCCTCCTTGCCTCCTCTGGATGTGCTCAAGTGTCTCAATGTTCTTCCTAAGCTGAGGGGCCCAGAACTGGACACAGCACTCAAGGTGTGACCTCACCAGTGCTGAGTACAGGGGAAGAATGACCGACCTCCCTCACAATTCCTGATACAGGCCAGGATGCCATTGGCCTTCTTGGCCACCAGGGCTCACTTTTGGCTCATGTTCAGCTGGCAGTAAAGCAGTACTCCCAGGTCCCTTTCTACCTGGGCACTGTCCAGCCACACTATCCCCAGACTGTAGCACTGCATGGGGTTGTTGTGGCAAAAAAATCTGTATAATATAAAATCCTCTTATTGAGGATGTATCAGATATTAAACTGGTAAGAACACCAATTCTCTACGGCTTTCATAATAATTTCAAAGCCCAGTTCTACTTTGAAGAAGCACTTAAGATTGTGTCAGTGGAATGATGCTAAAAAGGGGGTGATGCAGCAGCAAAAGAGATCCAGGCAGAGTGTAATGTATTCAAACACACCTACAGATAAACTAAGAAATGCTTCAGATGCTGCATAACAACACAACAGTTTATAATTTATAGAGTTTATCTCACAGTTCATAGTTGCTTTTTTAGATTTTGCCAGACTTATTTGCAAAGAAAAGTTAAAAATTTGGCTAAGGATGACACAGTCAAGTCCTAACCAAGTGACGAACAGCACCTACATCTCCACATCACAAAAGGAATTTGTTCTAATGTATTCCTTAAAGATTACTTGGTGCTTTTAAGTAGGGGGGATTTCCTTCTGGGTTTTACAGTGAAAAAATCAGGCAGCTGGGAAATCTCTCTGCTGCTTTCTTTTCCCAGTCTTTCAACAGAGAGAACAATATGTACCTGAAACCCTTCCCTAACAACAAAATTTCTGATAACAGTGAGCAGATGCATCAGAAAGAGGGAGGACTAAAAATTAATTAGTACAAAATGTAAAATATTCAAACAGTGCATTTTTAAATCAAAAAATGGTGTAATGAAATTATTGTAGGACAAGGAGGGAAGGAGAAGATAATGCACAGCTAATGACTACAAAGACCAGCTTGTGGTGAAATATACTCAGATAAAGCTCCTTTAAAAATGAGAACAATCTAAGGAATATGAAGGAATCAAAGACTGCTTAAGGGAGCCTTCCAGAGTGTTTCTATTCAATTCAGCATACTCTGTTTTCCCTTCTATGTATGAATTTCAACTGCCCCTCACTAGGATATCTGTTATTGTCTTTTTTTTAATTATTATTTTCTACAGTGACTGATGAGACTATAAAAGTTATTTGCAACGCTTAAATTTTTCCATGCTTTCTACTTCAGATTCCATATTTGATTCCATATATGACAGAGACTGACTTGTATTTTGACATTCTGCCTCAGCACAATTAATATGTGCAGGTCTCCCTACTCCATTCATGTCTGGTTCACATGGAGGGAAATATGATTTCCTCTTCTGCAGTGACATAAGAATGATGTAGTAGTTTCCACACACTTTATCTTTAAATTGTGATTATTTTTAAGTTTTTTAAAACACTGAAGTCTCCTTGTGAAGGAGGCTTGTGAAGCATTTGCACACTTCTGCAAGTCTTCCATACCCTGTCTGCTATCAACATGCAATCTTTCAAATGTGTTCAGACTTCTAGAAAATTCAGTGGCACTCTGCTGTAGCTATTCAAAGCAGCCACTTGGTGCTTTCCTGTGCATTTCCTTTCAAATTTCTTTACAAAGCATTTTCAGGAAACATGATCAAAAGGATCACAATAGACCTGGCAAGCTCTTCATGACAAGTTCCTAAATAAACTCTTCAAGCAATATACAGCAAACTCAGTAGCAAGTATTGCCATGATTTTTTTCTCAAATAAAACAATCATTTCCAGACTGTATTTTCTCCTGGGAGGGCAAGTTATGTCTATGATCAAAGTCATAATACCGTTTCATGCATGGGCTTGGGGGCAAAGAGACTAGACAGTGAAGTTCACAGAGCCCTATTCTTTCTGCATTGCCATTAGCCGGACTTGAACTGATCTAGACTGAAAATGTACTTAGCCAGATTTTAAACTTTTTTTTTTAGTTTCTACTTAGTAAATCTAAACACTGATAGAACATTTTGGAGGTAGAGGAACAGTATGATACAGGAAAACGAAAGTATATTAAGGCAAGAAAGTGTCCCAAATTAGAGAGTAAATAGCTTCCTCATGGATCAGTATTTGCTTTCCAGGGGATGGAGCAGGTCTAGGAGGGAGAACTAGGAAGAAGGAAGAACTGTGAACTGGGAATGTGAAAGGACTTTTAATTGTCCCAGCCAAATTTTGAAATTAAACTATTTTGTTTTCCAAGGTCTTCATGTCACACATATATACCAGTCACCCTAGCATAGGAAAGTCATCTAGTGGCCAGAGGTCTCCTAGCAGCAAGGATGAAAACTTCCTTGGGAAATTTAACCCCAGGTTTTCAAATCACAGAAACACAGGACAGTTTGGTTAGGAAGGGACCTTAATGATAATGTGGTTCTAACCTCCCTGCCATGGTCAGGGACACCTTCCACTAGATCACTGAGAAAACCCAAGAGGACCAAACTTCAGATTCTTCGATTAAGAGGACAGAAAAGCCTGCAGATATTTCCTACCTCCCCTCCCTACAAATAATCTAGATGTGAGGTAAACTAAGTGATTCAGAGAACAAATTAACCTAGGTATACATTGGGCCAGTTCGTGTGGTTTCTGTCATCTTTTACAAAATACTAAATAACATTTATATTGGCAGTCAAGTCAGATCAGTGAGTGAAGACACTGTCATCTCAGATAAATAGAAAAAGATCTTTCATATAAAGTTTTTAAAAGTTCTGTTAAAGGAAAAGATTAGAAGCCAACTCTGGAAGCACTGGTGTCACCCATCGTGTTAGTGATGCTGCATAGCAGAGCAGTTGAGCCCCAGAGTAGAGCATATAAAAAGCATATAAAGAGCATATAAAAAAAGCAGACATAAACAAAGTTGATACTGGACGTCACAGAGCCATGTAATATTCTGTAATTTTCTGTAGTATTCTGTGTGGCAGCCATAGGTGTCAACCCAAAATGGAACAGGGAGATTTGGTCCAGGATTCTAGAATAATTTGGTGATTTCAGAGTATAATGTGTAAAGGCCCAAGAATTTGTGTTGCAAACATATTAAATCGTACAAAATAACACTTTGTATTGCAGGGTTTCACAAAAGAGCTGTTAGAGGCAACTGCTCTCAAATCCATTGGCTTCAGCAATCTGCTGCTCACATAAAAAACAGGCAGCAAGCTTACATGATGATATTCCTCTAGAGGTTTACTGAAAGTTTGTTGAGTCATTTAAAAGTTTCTATATGGTGAGACATAAAAAACTATCTCAACTATTAACCTCCAGGTGTGAACTAGCTTGCTTAAGGTTGGTGGCCCATGGGTGTCTACAGTCTCGAAAATCGTTTTTGGTGTTTTCCCTGAGATGTGTAAAAGTTCTTGTCTGGCAGTTCGTGTGCCCGAAGTGGAACAAATCAGAGCTCTTTAGTTTTCTCGGTCTCAAGGTTGTTTNAGAGGAAATGGAAGTTTGTAAAAATTTTTTCATGAATGTAGAAGATTTCCATCTTTTACAGAGAAAATATGTGATCAAGAAAAAAAAAGACAAAGAGAACTCCTACAGCTTAAATAGGCTTTATGTCTTAAAGAAGGTTCTTAGCTTGGAACTGGCTTCAGCTTAAAAAAAAACGCTGCAGTGGAAATACACATCAGAGTGCAAAAACACACTCAGTTAAAAATTAGCAGAAAAATGGACCTGTAGGAGCAGTAATACACAATTATAGAAAAATGCCACCCCATTGTAAAATGACATTAGAAACAGCAGGTTTGACCCTTATGATTTATTTTTACATTAGTATGAAAAGGTTTCATTTAACTGGTAAAATAAATGTAATGTAGAATGAAAGAGAGAATTCTCGCATATAAGAATGTTAACTATGAAATGTGAATATGGCCAGGTTTACAGCCATGACAGTCTTGTAGATTTAAATACCAGTAAAAGGGAATCAGAAATTCTGTTTTGGGGTATTTTTGTCTTTTTTTAAAAGAATCACACCCTTTTCTCATTTCACTTTTGAATTCTTTTGCAGCAGATCAGTCAAATGCTGATTGCTTGGATTGCAACAGGTTCTCTAGCATTTGTAAAGAAAGACTGTATAAAGTGAACTCATAGTGATGGCTTTGCAGTGATATTACATACTCTTTTTTTTTTTTTTCTGCCACAAGTCAGTAATTTAGTGAAAACAGAAGAATATCTTATCCAAGAATATCTTCTCCCCCAAACCAAAAAAACACAAAACCCCCAAATCCACAGATTTGTCACCCTGAATTGCTGCGTGCTGAAAGACATACGGGATGACTGATTTATCCTTCAAACACAGCAAAGACTTGTAAGAACTGGGAAAAGAACAGAGATTCTTCCTCGGAGGATGAAACTGATATAAGGGAGACTGAGCTATATCACCATTCGGTGTTCTCTTATGGTATTCTCTTCAATCCTCCTTCCTAGGTCTGTCATCTTGCATCCTGCTTTCCTAAAAAACACTTCATTTGAACATATCTTTATTAATAAGAAGTGGCATGATCATTTACTATTTCACAAGTTTGCTATTACAGCTACTTATCTGGTCAACTGCAATTGTAAATTCTGATAAAACTGTTTTTCTGCAATTATTAGGATTTAAAAGATTTGCTAAAAATAGAACTTTTTCTGAGATGCGAGACATACCTTACACTGTAATTATATTTGAGTATCATGCAACATTAAGTTATACATAGTATGAAAATAGAAATGCTGCTTCTGAAAATGGTTCCTCTTCACAAATAGCACCATCAATTTGCTAAGACATCCAGGCATTTACTGGAAAATTCAACCATATCAGATTTCTGCAGCCCTACTGTGGGTGTGCTGCTTTCGAATCCTATGTACGGACACTCTAGTTTGCTTTTATTTCCTTGGAATTTTTTAGTGGTCAGGATTATGTTCAAGCTTTAAATACTCACCATTAAGAGTGTTTATATTCTTTAACATTAAGGAACTGGAAAATACTTCAACATGGCTTCTAAAAGCAATGAATTATAATGCTCATATTACCATTTTTCTTTGAGTAGCTCTCTTGGTTCTCCAGCATCTTGTGCTGTGCTCACTCTAATACTTTGACACGATTCCTTAGAACTTAGAATTCATATTGACCACGGTCTACTGTCTTTCTCAGAAGGTCTCTGGATGAGAACACAAATATTAGCACGTACTTAAGAGAAGTGCAGCAGAAAATAATGTTTTTTCTAGACCTGATGAAGCAGAGCTGCACATTACATCACGGGAAGGGGATGCTGTGTGCGCATGGTCCTAACAGTGGGTGAGCAGATCATGCCAAATTGTGTCAGATTTTTGATGCTTGACAAAAACCAGCCAAACCCTCCTTCTCACTTGATCCCATTAGGATCGCCCACTCTAGTGCAGAACTCAACGCAGTTAAGTGTCTGCTGCATTAGAACTGTGTCAAATGGTTGCATATGTCAATAATATTACGATAATTGAGAATGCAGTGACTTGTCTACATATTACGTGTTTCTACCTTTAAAGTTGAGAACCAAGTAATCTTCTTAAGTAATTTTTAGACAGCTTGGAAATCAAACTAGTAGAAAAAATGTTTTTGTCTTGTTTTAGGGAGAGAGGTATCTCAAAGCACTTGGGAGCAGCAAACTGATTAACCGCAAACCTAAGCAAATCATGGCCCTTACTTCTATTTCCTTCTTCATTTCCTATGCTAAACAGAAAGGTATTTACATACAACATCATATACTTTAAGGAAAAAAAGCTATTTTGTAAGAGTAGTAGAAACAATATGATTGACTTCAGATCATGTCTGGACTTCTGCTCTAAGTCTGGAAATGTTATTGGTTACACTTAGTTACACACCCCGCTTTGCATTCACTACAAGTTTGGATCATGAGAATACCACTCAAGTAGGCAAAGACATATTCATCTATGTGAAATGAAAGTAAACTACTGAAGGATTGTTTAACAGATTTTTGTAAAGTGCCTGGATCTTTTATTCAATCAAAATTAACAAGTTCTTCTGCAATCACAGGGTAAACATTTATGTAAACTCAGGTATTTATGTTTATTAAAACTGCTCAATATGGGAAAATGATACATGTATTTTTATTAGAAGAGCCAATCAGGATGCTTCTCTACAAATCAGGCTTTGCTGTTTAATATGTATGTATTTTTACATTAAGGAGGTTACGTCACCCCTAACCAGAAATCGAGAGACTGGGCACTGTTCCATAGGTTCAGTGTTCTTGGCTGCAGCTGCACTTTGCAAAGCCTATCTGTGTAGCCACCATGCACAGACACGGAGTTTGTTTGTACTGCACAGTGGTGAGGGTCTGGTCAACACAGAACACAGAACTGCATGGAGAATGTAGTGAGGTCTGCAAACTTGATATGGAAAGCAAATGAATTCAGCTTTGTTCTTTAAACCCAAAGAGGAAACTACTTAGCTCATTATCAAAATACATTTCAGAAGGCAATGAAAGTGACAGATCAGGTCAGATGTGTGATCAATTGTCAGAGAAATCATTAGTTTACATGACTTTACTTAAAATAAAATGAAAATAATTGATTAAATAATAAAGCTCTGACATTTAGGAACAAAAATCAGTAACACATTATCATACAAGAGTTTGGATCAAACTGTCTTCTCACACAGGGAAGCAGGAAGTACATTAGTAATGCTCAACAGCTCTTAAGTTACTTTGCAAGAAGCAGAACTTTTCAGCTTGTGTCTTAATACATGAAGTACAAAGAAGATTTATTTTCCAACTCATTAAGCATTAAGTTACAGATATGTAAAAACACTAGATATATGAAAAATATTTTTTACTTCTTTCATATGAGATTGAAATTCTTTTTTTCTAGCTTAAGGCCAAAGGAAATGCATCCTGGAAATCATAAAGGAACTTCAGACAAATGGTAATTTAAGAAACTAAATTAAACTAAATTTAAGAAAGCCAAAAGAGATATGTACATACTTTAATTACACAATCATGTAAGAAAAATTTCAGGCTCTCTTTATGGATTTACACAAAATTAATGCTGTTATATGGTGTGTAGGTACTTAAATAGTGGGTCTTTCTATTGTATTTCCAAAGAGATTCCATATCTCACCTTTTTGCATCTGACACGAATTCCTATGCTCCAGGCTTAAGATTTTTTTTTCTTTTCTTTAAATGTCAAGATACATCTTAACTGTGGTAAGGATATGGCTATAGTGCACTACAGTCAGCCATCCAGTTTCAACATATGGAAAACTAAGCCTAGCACAAGAATATTAAATTGCATTTAAACTGAGTACTAAACTGATATGGAAAGAAATAATTGTTTTAGGCTGCAGTAACTGGTGTAACCAGTAAAAGCACAAAGCCAGAGCTCAGCTAATTAACAGCTAAAAGCCCATAAAATGGAAAAATACAACTAAACTGGAGCTTCCCTAAAACAACATGAATAAAACCAGAATCTTTAAGTGGTTACAAAACTGCTGAAGCTGTGTCTGGTGTAGGCTGGCTTCAGTTAAAAGTGAATGGAAACAACTCCTAATTAAATATGAGCACCACCAGACCCTTTCAACCTATTTTCTCTTGTGTAATAATAGCTTTTCATTTCAAACTCATTTTGTTTGAATGATCTTGTCACACCTACTGGAAGTAAGTAAAACACTTTCAGTACTAGTTGGAAGAAGCCTATGCAAACTCTTCTTCTGACATTGTCCTACAGATGAGAAAATATTTGCTGTAGTTAAGCCTCTGAAGTGATTTGAACTTTTTAATTATTATTATTTTAATTATTCTTGTCTGGGTAGAGAGCACTCTATAATCTTTTAGCAGAATAAAATTTGGTCAAAATTATGCCATGACTTTCCACTGCTGTAGCTCCATGTGGAAACTATTTTTTCGAAAAGTACTCAAAGAATTGTAACTGAACTGGCCACATTCTCTGATTAGATGGGAGTTGTTAAAGCTAAAGTAAATGCCTCCTCAGGGCTCTAATCAATCTAAGTTTCTCTTAATTATAATGCCCACTACTCAATCTACCTCTAACACAACGTTTTGGTCAATAAAATGTTTATTGCTCTTGCTTTCAGTATAAGTGTATGTAGGCCAGACATGTTTTTATTTCTTCATTCTTCTTCCATTTCAAATGCATAGCTATGCAGCTGAGATTTTCCAGCAAAATGGCTTAAACTGAAATCTTAGGAAAAAGCATAAAAGAGAAGTGAAAAATTGATAGACTGAGAAGAATATATACTACTTTTTAATGAATTTCAGATTATATTGAATGTACTATATCTTACCATAGAAGGGAAATGATATGAAAAGATAAAATTAGAGCCTTTAATTAAGAAATTTAATTTTAATTTAATTAAGAAATTTAATTTTGAGTAATTTACTAACACTATGAAACTACTTCTGCTGTAGAAGTCTGCTGAACAGGAGAGACACTTTAAAAGTAAATATAAATTTTGAGGATTTGATTCTAATTTTATGTTGAGCATGTCTGAAGATGATTAAGGACTGATTTCACTATGTCCCTGGAGACATAAAGGTAATTGGCAGTGTGACTGCAGTAAATTTGTGAGAAAAAATATACTATTAAGCAATGTAAATCAAGAAAACAAATATAGGTTTGTGCTGAGCTTAAAAGCAGAGGTCCTCTATTGCCCATGTATTTTCATTGGATTCCAGAGGCTTGCTTGAGATTTCAAATCATATATATGACTGTATCAAACTTCCAAATGCCCAATTTTCTTGTGGCACTTTGTGTCTTCATAACTGTTTTATATTAAATCTCATTAGATTTCCTTAAAGTTAGAAGTCCATCTCTGGATAGAGAGGAAGAAAGAAAAGAACACACTCTAATGTGGGCTCAGAATTTCAGGGAAAGGAGTAATTCGCAAGGGAACAGTGGAAGTTACAGACTCTTTCCTGGCTGCATAAACTTGACACATGTGACAGCTGAGTGCTGGTACCCTGACAAGTCTGTGCTAATGCACAATTATAAAAAAAAATCCCACCTAAATTACCATTATCTCTAATGCCCGTGATCTCAGGAGTTGCTCGCAACCACAGGAAACAACCTGTTTCTCTAACTGTGAGGGTGAACATTAGCTGGACCACACTATTTGCCAGTGGCATTGCTCATCGGTTAGCAAAGCCACACTGTCACAGAGGAATCTCTTCCAGAAGAATTCTCTGGTATTCTGTGGACTGCTCTACAGAGCCCAAAAGAAGGTCACTAAACTTGGTAGGATGATTAAGTAATGATGTGGCTTTCTAGCAAAGGCTGCAGGTGGGACATACCATCTTCAGCATCAACTCTGAGATGGGAAACAACAGGCATCCAGCAGGCATTTACAACAGGAACTTGGTAGTTTTTTTCTGCCACAGGCAGGCACTACCACCACTCCGCATTCTGTTCCAGGTATAAAGTAACGTGATATAAAGTAATTTTTTTTCTGAATTGCTTTTGTAGTATTGTCTTATTTTTAGCTTCTATTGGTTTAATGTACAGCTTAAAAAAAAGCCCAAATAACCAAAAACAACCCAGCTGTTGCCTTTTAATTTATTTAGCAAGTTAGGATATTGATTTTGTATCAAATTAACTTCTTATGAAGATTTCTGCTCCAAGTTCTTCAAAACCATTTCTGTTTGTTTGTGTCTCCTGGTAAGATCAAAGTACAGATGACTAATATTGTCCTGAAACACTTTTAATAACTTCAGTTTTTATGTGTCTCATGAAGCAGATGAGCAGATGACTGATGGCCCATTATTTGTTACTCTGTTCCGTGGTGTGTTTCAATGGCTTCCTTAGAAGGTGGCATTGGCTGCAAACAAATTTTAAATTCTGGTATGTGCTGGATGCTCAAACATCTGACTTTGCAGCATGTAAATGACATAACCACAAGGTCAGGATAACTTACTTTCACCAATATTTGGCCCTTGATACAAAACTCAAACACATTAAGAAACACATTAACGTCTTCAGAAATTAGAAGTCAGGGTTCAAAGCTGGAGACTTTGCTAGAAAATGGGCTGCTCAGTTTAAACTTTTGGTGTGACCTTTACTGTTTTATTAGGCAAATTACATTTCAGTTGACGAGATGTGTAAGAATGGAATTCAGTAAGATGGGCTTCATCTTAGAAAAACAGTATAAAAACTTGAAAATTATCAAGAATTCAAGAACTATACTAAAGACAATGCAAGAAATGTCCCATTTTTTCTTCTACAAAACAGGGATCAAGCATTTGATTCCTCTGATGAAGCCAACACAAAATTTACTCATTTAGTTTCGAAGAGCCTCATATCAATCCAAACAAAATTTCTGATTGGAACACAGCTGATTTTCAATAGAAAGGCACACACATTAATTCAACGAGAAGTATGCAAGTGTTGGGGGTTGAATAATTTCTTTTATTTTCTGTGGAATTTTTCCCTATTCTTATGCTAATCACTCCAGGCTNTTATAGTGATTAAAAGGGAGCGGATTGCAGGGAAAGGGGCTCATCCCTCTCCTTGGCAAATACCTGTCTCTTAAACCGAGACAGCAAGACAGAATATCCTTTAATATTCCGTTCTAAGATACCATCAGCTTGAAAACTTTCCTTTTGCTGCTGCTAAAAACCGTATTTTTCTCATTGTTACACACTTTAATGTACCCGCTTTTGGAAAAAGTCTTAAATTTAAGTAAGTCTGTAGTGGTATAATCTTTGAAGAAAAGTAGGGGGAGCAAGTAAGTTTACATAATTAGTAAGACATTGTATCAGCTTACTCCAGCTGTAATTTTTTCTAGCTGTAAGGCATTTGTTTTGGGGTTTTTTGTTTGTTGGGATTTTTGTTTATTTTTGTGTTTTTTTTTGTTTTGGTTTTTTTTTATTTTTTTTTTTTTTTTTTTTTTTTTTTTAATCAAAACTTTACTCCTGGAGTTAGACAAAAAGTAATTTATTGCCTGAAAGCTTTCACAGTGATTTGTATTTCACAAGATGAATAGACAGTTTCATAAAGAAAAACAAAGTTGTGGGAAAAAACCAAAAGCATTAATTTTTGTCCTGGAAATAAATGACAGCACTCCCTAGGTCCCTTGTGATGTAAATGTGCTTCTTTCAAGACACTCCTTTGGATGCAATCCTTGGGCTCAACTTGTGCTTCTGTTACCATTCCTGTGAAGCACTTAGATGTGTCTGCAGAAAAACACTGGGTCTTCTGGCAGCTTTAATTACACAGACATGAGCATAACATCTTCCTTGTAGGCTGCTGAACCCGTGGGAGCAGAAGACATTACATTAAGAGTTATTTATGAATACAGATTCTGCTTCCAAAGCGCAACAGAAAAAACAGTGACTTGAGCCATTCTCTCCATGTCCTGTGACACTGAAGAATTTCAAGCTTGTGAGCTTTGTTTATGCAGGAAAAAGACTCATGTAACAGATACCTGAACCTTCTTGCCTCTCATTACAAGACTTTAAAGCTTGCACTTTGAAACTGCATAATTTTAATCAACAGTATGCAGCAAAAAAGGTGGCTTAACTATGATAAAAGGCTGAGCTAGGGAAAGAGCTGGCTGATTAAATGTGAAGCAGAACAGTCTTAAATATCATGAGTTATGTTCAACAACTGTTCTAATGAAAGCTAGAGAGAAAAAATTAGTTGCTTTGGTTTTTATTTCTTTCCCTCTATGGTCTTCAAGTTCACACAAAATAAAATATCACTGTTCATTTAACCACAGTATTGCATAGGGCTAAAACATTTGTTCTATGGTTTTTACATTTAAACAGTCTAGAATTACATCTGTAGATGACTACCTGTGCAATGTCCCCATCTTAAACAGTTCTGGTCAGCAAAACACTGTCTTCTTTGATAAGAGCTTAACAAGCTTCACTGCCATCTAGCTCTTCCCAGGATGGTAAAAATTAAAAATCTGGCTCAATGCAGTTTTACAAATGGGAAATTAGGAGTGCTCTAGACTTTTTAAAATCTCTTAAATACTTAGTGTGATTTTCATTTATCCCCAGACTTCCACAAGAGCTTTTTATTTATCCCCAGTCTTTCACAAGAGTTTTTTTCCTATTTTTTTCTCTTTTTTTGTTTTGTTTTAGTATCACATACTGCTGTGTTAGAATGAATTTGTTAGAGATCTCTGTTAGAGAAGTTAGCAACAAAAAAATTGAAAATGAGATTGTATCTCAAATGTTTATAACATTTACTTACCATCACAATAAGAAAGTATTGCTTAGTAACGTGCAATACTCGGCTACAGCTACTTGAGCAATCTGAATTAAGTACTATTTTTTAACTCTGCAGAGAAGTTTGAAAGTGGCTGAATTTATTTTCCATTTTTTTTTAATTCACAGGAGGCAGCAATACATTTTAAAAATGTTTATTCAGCTTCAGATATCTCTTCTAAAGATACCTGTGGTATATTTGATGCACATCTTCCCTCATTACTTCAAACACATTTAAGCTTTGAGGTAATTTAGGACAAGACATAAGAGCACTTGCAAAAAATAAAAGGAAGAGATCAATATTAAAAAAATTTAGGCAGGATAAATAGAAAAATATTCTGTCTTCCTTTCACTACAAATAGTTTCAGCATATTACATTTCAAAAAGCAAAATAATCAAGCCACAAAGTCCAAGTGAATTTCTAAAGCAAACCTGACTTAAGCAAGCATTTCACTTGCTTAACATTTCAGGGATTGGGCCCACTGCAATAGAGAAGAAAGCATCCCTGAGGCAGATTGTCTCAGATCATTTTGTACCTCACTTAGAGGGCTAGAGGAAGGAAAGGAAGAAATTTTACCAAAATTAAAACTCAAACCTTGTAATGCTGTCTCCCATGAAGGTGAACAATGGCTCCTCTCTACAGTAGCATCTCCATTTATGCCTGCCAGCCAGTATGGACTGTCAGTATTAGCTGCATGAAGGAACATATACCCACCCAGGGAGATTTGGGGAAAAGTCAGCAGTGGTATCCTGCTGTCCCACAAGGAACTTTCAGTATTCCAGAGATACAAGGCACTTGCTGGGAAGGCCTGAGATGAAACCTGTGAGTTTAGAAGATGGTCCTCTGCCCATTCAGTAATAAAGGTGTGCCACACTTTCTCTGTGACAATTCCAAAAAGGAACTCTGATTTAAAACATGACATCTTCTGGCTATGAAGATTACTCCTTTGCAAAGCATGATTTCACCCTCTCATTTATATGCTATACTGCGATACTCTAAGTGAGATATTTTTACACTTGTGAAGATACGTTTTGAAAACGACATAGACAATGCAAGTTACAATTTTTCACACTAACTTAAAAAAACTAATCAGAGTCTTCATCATCAAGGTATTCCTCTGCATTACTCAATGTTCGGACTGTACCTGGAAAGAAACAAAATTTAAAAAAAGTACTAAAAATACCAGGAACAGAGATAACAAGACTGACATAATTCATAGAAGTGATAACCATGTTATCCTAGATTTCTGGAACAAGAAAAATGAGTTTAAAATGAACTTGCTCAACCGTTTTGAGAAAAGAAATCTAAGTGAAAAAAAAATGTTTCTCTTTTTTTTAGGAGGAGAAGCAGCAAAGGGAGAACACAAAGAAAAGAAATTGCAGAGCCTTCAAGAGAGTACAAATTACATTTCTTCTGTACGTTTCTTCTGCTCCCTTGCTTAGAAGCACAATTAACACAATCTTTTTGCATTTCTTTGATATGATTTTAATAATTTCAATTTTTTAGAATGTACTTCAGCAATTGATACTTGCATATTTGTCTGTACATGTAAAACAAATCTGAACATTGAAGTGGAGACAAAGTAAGCTTCCTCCAATAAAACAGTTTTAGAGATGGCCTATAGTAGAAGTCTTATGTAAACAGGAAGAATAGAAGACTGCTGATACAGAACTGAATCTCTGAAAAATAACGATGTTTCGCTTCCAGGCATTGGAAATACTTAAATGCAAACTCAAGAGACAGAAAAATTAAATTAGTGAAAAGAGCCAAGAAAATACAACATGCAAGAGACGGATCAGTAGTGTCACAGATATTATAAAAGGCCAAGCTGAGACAGAAAAACAAGGATACTAGTATTGAAACTGATATAGACTAATATAAGCTGAGAATATCAGCTGTTATATCCAGGCAAGCAAAAAAAGATGGTGTGACATTACCAGACACTGGTGATAGATGAGGTGACTAAGGACAAAAAAAATCAGTCAGTCATTGAAACAAAATTAATTTAAAGGGACAGAAGAAGTAAATTAGTTATGTAGATTAGTTACTTAGTATTAGGAAATAAAACATTAGTATAATTATTGGAATATCAGAAAAGAGAAAACACCTGTACCAGCAGACTACAATCAACACGCAAAGATGAATGATGTGTTCCTAACAGGGATCAAGTACCCATAGGAAAAAATTATAAAACTATATATATAATTATAATATATGTATGAATTAATGCATATATACATATACACACAAACATATATATACACATACACCCACACAGACATACACATACACACACATAGGCNAATATATGTATGAATTAATGCATATATACATATACACACAAACATATATATACACATACACCCACACAGACATACACATACACACACATAGGCACAAACACGGGCACAAACACACACACACACACGCACGTGCACCCACACACACAGGCCCTCACGTGCGCGAACGCAAGCACACGCGCAACCGTGCACACAAGCACACACATGGACACACACACGCACACATACATACACACATATACAGACATGCACAGACACACACACACGCACACATGCACGTACATGCACACAAATACGCACATGCACCTGCACGCACACGCACGCACACACGTGCACACACGTGCATGTACATACAAAAACACACACGGACACACATAAACACACACGCACGCACAGATACATGCACGCACACAAACACATGCACACGCATGCACATACACACACATACACACGTACACACACGCACGCTCACATGCACGCGCGCACACATGCACCTGCGCGCAGGGGCATGCGCGTGCGCACACGTGCACTCACACTCAAACACATGCGTGCGCACACATACACACACACACAAGCACACAAACACACCTACACACATGAGGACATACACGCATGCGCACACACACAAATGCACACACATTGACACACACAAAACACATATACATGCACACACATATACACACACACAAACGCACAGACACACACGCGTGCATACACACACAAATGCACACACATTGACACACACAAAACACATATACATGCACACACATATACACACACACAAACGCACAGACACACACGCGTGCATACACACACAAATGCACAGATACACACACGCGCACACACACATACACGCGCACAAATACACACACATACACAGACACACACATATATACACACATGTAAACACACACACATACACGCATGCACACATATGCACGCACGCACACAGAGGCACGCGCGTACACACACGTGCGCGCTCACACACGCACACACATACACAACACATAAGCATGCATACACACACACACACCTACACACACGCGCGCACACACACGCGCTCACACACGCAGGCACACACATTCACAGACACACACAAAGCACATACACATGCACACAGATACAAGCACACACACACAAAACACATACATGTGCACTCACAGATACACACACATACGCATATATGCACACACACACGCACATATGTATGCATACATACACACATACACACACATACACACGCAAATACACACGCACACACATATGTACACACACGCACACATACACACACAAATACACACACACGCACACACATACACGTGCATACATATACGCACACATACAAGCATAAATACGCACACATGTATGCACACAGACACACATACACAAATACACATGCATACACACATGCACACAGACATGCACACACATATGCACACATACACGTGCACACACATACGCACCCATACATGCGCACGTACGCGCACCTGTACGCGCACACAAACAGACACACACACACACACATACACGCGCACACACACGCGCACCCGTACACATACATGCGCTCACATACGTGCACGCATATGCGCACACATATGCACAGACACACATGTACACATATGCGCAGACACAGACACACACATATGCGCAGACATACACACATACGGGCACACAGACACGCACACACAGACACACA
>VXBI01012112.1:0-15000 GCA_013397375.1 Toxostoma redivivum
GCTCTGCAGGGACTTTTTCACACCCCTCGCGAAAGCCGATCCGTTTTGCTGGCAGGAGGCTGGAGGTGCCGCCGAGAGCATCCCCGGGCCGCCCGCAGGGATGCGGGGCAGGGAGGGGGGGATGAGCGGGAAGATCCCCCCGTCCTGCTCGGTACCAGCCCCAGCTCCCAGCCCCTGGCACGGCCGGGACACGCGTGGGAAGCAGCCCCTCGAGGATGGAGGTGACTTTCCTGGCTGGGGGAGCGCCCCCGATCCTGCCCCCATCTCCCGAGCCGGGTGCTGCAGCACCGGGGACCCATATGTGCTGCGAGGACAAGCGGCTCGGTTATCATCAGTAATTTTTAATTTTATTATTATTATTACTACTACTATTTCTAAGGGAAGATTGAAAAAGGGGAAGAAGCAGTGGTGGAGGGGGCACACACAGCCCCTCTGCATCGTGGGGGCCGTACATGTAAAGGGAAAAATAAAATAGAAGAGAAATCAGATGGCTGGCACGCACGCAGCTCTCTCTTGCTCTCTCTTTCTATTTATTTTCCTCTCTGTTGCTGAAACATATTGAAGGGGGAGAAAAAGGAAACATTAAGATCAACTGTGAGCCTTGCCGACGGTTTAACGATTTCAAATGAGCTCTGACTCTGGTGAAAATCTGACAATTACCCATCAGGATGGCAGATGATGGTTAAAATTACCAGAAATCAATATTCTCACCGGGTGTCCCAGCCTGATAAGAGAGACCAAGACAATGTTGACTATTAAAGTCGACAGCTTGAGATATTACACTATTAGTTATGCTATTTTTAATAATCTATAATATTTGGGCTATAATTAATTAATTATACGGGTCAGATAATATCTGGGGCTGGAATGAGGTCTGAAGGGTCTATTAAGGTTGGTAATGAGAAAGGAGAAATCTAATCTAAGGACGAGGAGCCGTGAAGTAACAAATATACAACAGACTTCAGATAGAGCAGGAGGGAAGGAGAAGGGCTATTGCAGACTCAGTGCATACACCTCTGCTCTGCTCATCTCCCAGCCAGAGGTGCTGCCCTGATAGCATCTCCCTCTGCTCCCTTATGCAGGTACCCACTGCTTGTGGAAGAGGCCTGGCTCTCACTGGGATGCTACAGTCCCTGGGAATCCAGAGAAAGGAAAAGATTGGATGTGTATTAAGGAATTAATGCTAGAAAAAAGGAAAAAAAAAATCCCAAATAAATCCCAAAAAACCAGCTGTATCCATCCTGCCCCTGGTCCTAGCAGGAAATTCCTCTTATTATTGGGATGTAGGGACACTTCAGGCAATTAATGAAGTTCCACCCTCCTTTCAAATACTGTTCTGCCCCTGCTCACAGGTGGGGTCTGACATTGTCCCTGGCATCTAAACAGCCTTCAAGCAGCGGCTCCAGATATATCTCTACATCCCAAAGGCACTAATGGCACATGCATGCGTGTGTAAACATCAATGTCTGTGAATATGTTATATAGGGATATATAATATAATGTATGGATTTTTTTCCTATAGATAAAAATGTTTATATAGGAATGTACACAAAACAAACACGAGGAAGAATAAAAACTGACTGCATTGTAATGCACATATAAAAATGCATCTATTTCTCTATCTCAAAGTGTTGCATGTATCAGGAACATAAAATGGTTTTATTCCCTTCTCTGCAAATGAACTTCAAGCCAGACCCTGTCCATTATAAACTCACTCCTTGCTCAGCGTTACTAACCAATATTCTAGGTGTGACACTCAGGGCTTTACCTATTTTACATCGATTATAAAAATTGCTCCTTCTACTGCTATGATAATCCTTTTTCTAGGGGTGTATTATTTTTCATATTAGTTCTACCCTTATTAGTTACAGGAGGATGTGTTGAACAACATCCTTTTGCACAGAGTGATGAAAACCACATTTTCTAGTTATGCTTAGATTAGCCAGGGTACTAATCCTTTCTTTTCCCAAGTAACATCTTAATTCCATTATTTTCAATAGGCCTCTCTCAGTCATATATTGCTCAGCACTCTATTTATAAGATAGTCCTTGTTGAGAGCTGGAAACCACTGAAGTATTAAAAGAAACCTCTTGCAATGGCAGACATCTTTCTGGGACAACTGTTTGATATAGTTCCACAGGATTCATTCCTTCCCCAGTTATCTGTTGTGAGTTGAAACCCAAAGCCAAGTCTGCAGAAGATGCCCTGCCTCATGTCGCCTTTGCATCCAACATGGATATTTCCCTCTTTTTCCTCAGCCAGGGCCTAACCAAGGCTGTTATAAGATGATGAGGATGCCAATCAAAATAAAAGCTGACAATAGATGAATATGAGAAACAACTCCTGCAGGCACTGCTCACAGCATCCCAGGCAGGAGCAGCCCTGAGGGCAAATGAAGGTCCTCACCCAGGAGATGAGTAGCAAGAGAGAAGAAGATCCTTCTCTTTCTTTCATTTTTCCGTATGTATAGGAGTAAACTAACAAGAAGACCTAAATGATTTACTCCTAACGTTTGTAGAAGAGGTTAGCAATGCTGCCAGGATTTAGCAGTTTGTGGAAATGTCTCCAGCTCTTGTCAATTGTTGTGTGATTTTCAAACACTGCCAGAGATTGGGAAGCCTGAGGGTGCATGGGGAAGTTGGAGGGAGCTGGCACAGAATCCCCAAGTGTTTCAGGTCAGGAGCAGAGCAAGCAGCCTAACAACTTAATTGCTCAATGGGATAAACCTGGTGAATTCAATGACAATTTCCACATCCCTAATTTGCCCATATTGGCAGGTTGCTTGTGTTGTCAATACTCTGAGCTACAGAAAATGGTGTCAGGATCCTTCCATAGTCAGGTCCCAGTTTCCTGACCAAGTTCTGCAACATCCCAGGGTTCTCCCATCTGCTGCAGAACTTCACTGATGTCCCCAAAACACTGCCTGTGGTGAAGATTGCTTTGGAAGGGGCACAGCAGGCCCATAGGTTGTTCATATAGTTTTAAATTGAACCCCTCTTGTCAAAGACAGCCTCAAGTGGGTGAGCAGCACTCATCTCTTGTGATTTTTTTATTAAAGCATTTAGAAATGCAGGTGATAAAGATATGAGATGCACTGAGAATAAAAAGATAACCCTTTTAGATCTAATCTAGAGAGTTAAGTCAAGGGGCAGGCCTACAAACTGGTGCAAATTAGGCTGGTTGTGTCAGCTGATTTATACAGGAGGGGGCTGAATGCAAAATTGCCTGATACTTTTATTGTGTCACCTCATTGATATTTGAAATCCTGCTCCTGTCAGTAGTGAGAAACTTCCTGCATATTCAAGTAAGAGTGTTGAAGGCACTACCCACAGTGCTTCTTTAGCTGGGTTGGAGTGGTTTAAAGCATGTTTGGCATGCAGTTATTCCTCTCTTTACACTATGGTCCCAGCTGAGTGGTGGCAATTCACTATTCAGTTCCATACTGGGGAGGAGGGAAGGAAACTTTTTAGGCTGCCTAAATGCAGATTGAAAGCACGTTCTCCTATTTATAGCCAGACCAAGTGGGTATATTGAAGCATTTTGCAGCCATTTTCTCTGCATTTAGAATAGAT
The DNA here is from genome assembly GCA_013397375.1 of Toxostoma redivivum. Taxonomy (NCBI): domain Eukaryota; kingdom Metazoa; phylum Chordata; class Aves; order Passeriformes; family Mimidae; genus Toxostoma; species Toxostoma redivivum. The sequence continues at coordinate 3,573 of VXBI01012112.1, forward strand.
GCAACAGACAGCAATAGGTAAGAAGCAATAGAATTGCTGTTCTACACAGAAATGTTTCTTAATATAGGCATTTGGATGCCAAATGCAAGTTAGGACTCCCATTTTAGCTGTATATTCAACATGAAAATTTGGACCTGAACTCTCAGCCAGGAACCTTGGAGTCTGAATCAGATTGATTAATAATTTATTAATTATTTAATTTAAAAGCTATAATATCCATCAAGCAGTTGTATTGATTGCTGGAGAAGATCTAAACAATGTTGGCTGATGAGTATGTGCTGGGAAAATTATTGGATGCTTGACACATGATATCTGTATTGTCAATCCTACAGGATGAAAAATTTGTGGAATCCATTGGTCATGAACCCTAAATGGGAAGAAAAAACATCACAAAGTGTGGTAAATCAGTGGCTGATAATAATGTGACATTTGGAATGCACCCATTTTGATATCAGTGGGACATCAGTTTGTGAAGAATAGGGAAAACCAGGGAGAAGATTTGCAGAAAAGATGTAAAACTAACAGCTTGAAGTTCAAAGTAGCAAAGAATCCTGTCTTGTCCCTACATGTGAAAAAAAAAAAAAAAGAGTAGTTAAAAGAGTAATATTTATTATACTTCGTAGTGAATCAACAATACCCAGAACACAAAAAACAAGTGTCAGCCAGCACAGTAATTGCAGTTACAGAAATAACAAACAGAACTATACCCTCAGCTATTTATAACTGAACTGCACTGGGCTTTGCTTAGAAAATAGTATCATTCTGTAAATGATATCATTCTCCACTAAGCAGAGCTGTGTGTCAAACCTGGAGTCCTTGCTCCAGCTTAACATCTGTTCAGGGAGAGCAGCATTTACTTGTGTTTTTATGACTGGATGGTGGGAATATAACTACAGTTGTATATATAACATTGCTTTGATAAGCATATCATAAATTGAAGGAGAAGAAATAATAAATAGATATGTAAGTTTGTCTGTAACAATGGTTCTTTCCCATAAATGATGTAACTTCCATTTTCTGGTTATTGAAACAACTGCAGACACAGACAAGAAGAACAATCTGTACCTGCAGTTAAACAAATAATGGGAACAAAATTCCCAGCTGTCAGATTCTCATAATAAACTTAGCATGGAAAGTACATCAGAATACATGGGGATGGGAAAGTTTCCCAAAATCACAAGTTTTATCTTCCAGTTCAGCTGTCCAAAAGTTAAGTGTCTATTTCACATTAGTTGTCTAGGCTGGCACCTTAATTATTGCAGGGAAGAAAAGGTTTCCATGGGGCATTTCATTCCACCTGTCTTGGATTCCTTAGGATCCAAGGCACACAGAAAAATCATGCAGGTGATAACAAGTACCATTCCTTCTGCCTTTTCAGGCAGAAGAACCAGTCCAGGTTGCTGGTTACAGCTTGCTGTTTAAACACACAAGTACACATAATCATTTCCCAAGTGTTTTGGGGGACTGAGTGAAGGGCAGAAGTATTTTTGAAATTGATTTTTCTGACATGCTCTTTTTGCCTTAGTCCTACTTTTATTTCCAAACTGTAAAGATGATGAGTTTGTACCAGATACATGTCCCTCTTAGTGAGCCATCAGTTGTGTCTTACACCCAGGGAATCTTGGTGTTAATGGACACAGGCTCAGTTCAAAGACTGTTTCACTCACACCTCCATATAATTTTTAGGTGAATCAATTGCTGTAAAGCTGATGACACATGTATCTTTATTAGACTGGCCCAGTTATCAGTATAGGTTCACTTTGTACCCCCTTGGGTTGCTGGACACAATCTGTTTGACTGATGTCAGCTCTGTTTCTGTGCATGATCATTCTTCCAGCAGTCAATACCAAGGTTTTTTAAGTTATCGACCAGACAGCTATTGGATGAGGCAGGCCCACATGGCCTACTGACCCAAAATACTGTAGCAAAAGTGGTGGAGATATGAAATCAATAACTTTATTGAAACAAATATCCGAGCTGACACTTTGTGCAGGAGGACTAAACAAAGAGGGCTGTTGTGGAAATGGGTCAAGTTGAACATGGCTGATGCATGTAGGAATTCAGTCAGGTTAATGGGAATTCACAGGTGGGGGAGGAAAGTAGAGAAGAAACATTTGGTGCAGTGCCAGGGTGTGCTGGGCTCCACAAGACTGTGCAGTCCAGCCAAAGGACACGGACAGAGGTCTGAGAGACCTGCAATGACACTGCTGGTGACACTCTGTTTCTCCCCTGGTCCTTGGATAACTCCACCAGCTGCACTGAGGGGCTGCCACTGTTTTTGCAGGGTCTGGGAGCTCTGAGGGGCACTGCCTGCCCTGGGCTGGCTTTCAAGGCAAAGTGTTGATCACCTGCTTCCATCACTGACTTTGGGGAGGGGTTGTAGGTTCTTGGTGACACACAAGTTCTGGCAGACCCTGGCGAGTTAGATGTGTACAAATATATTCTGTATGCACCTATATTGGTCCTGCATTTGAAACATGGCTTCACAAGGATGGAGAAACTGTTAAACCCACACCCCATGCATAGGAGCATGCTTTATTTATTTGGTTAGTGTTTCAGATTTCATGGGTATTTTAAACTAACTAGCATAGCCTTGTCATCATTAACATGTGCTCAGTGATTATGGTGCTTCTACAGTGTGCTTTTCATCCTAAATGCTTGAGCAAAACCTCAGCCCTTTAGGTGAATCCAAGCATTTCTCAAAGCAGAAAATGTTGTTATCAGCACCAGTTAATATATAAAATCTTGCCATCACTTACTGCGGAGCCACAAGAAAAATAATTTAGTAAAACAAGTTACTTTATTTTCTCAAAAATAACATTTTTGTTTGATTGTGAAACAGAGAGGAAAAAAAGAGTGAAGAAAGCTCAATAAACAGCCGTTTTATTACTGTTGCTAGAAATAAAATAAGGGTAAGGGAGACTTGGCTACTGTTTTATTGTAGCTGTGAATTCACTTCTTTCATTTAAGTGTCTGTCACATTAGTAGAAAAATACAGATCACTCTGGAGTGTGTACACTGGCAGCAACTATGCCCATTTTTCATTTTAAATAACTTTCAGCTATTTTTTCCTTTCCACAGTTGGAAGTGGCAGGCGGGTATAGGAAGGGGTGCAAAATGAAAGCAGCATCTTTTTGTGGGCTTTGGGTGAGAATTTGGCTTTGCTCAGTTCCCACTGTAATACATTCCCAGTTTAATTGAGGGAATTAAAATGAAAAGAATTAGCTTGAATATATGTGCTTTATTTAATACTGCCACAATATGTTAAATCTAATAACAAACCAAATTATTCCCAAACGACTTCTCACTATTGAATGTGTGTTTTGTGAACTGAAATGAATTAACTATGAAGTCACTTTGCATCCGTGTTTTTGTATATCAAATATTTCTCTCTCTTCCACAATGCTGAAATGATGGGTTATAAGTCATCCCGAGTAGATATATGCAAGTTCAGCTGGATTAGTTGAGGATTGAAGCAACTTTAAAATGGGCTTGTGAAATAATTTTTAATAAAAAATATGATGTTTACACCATAAACAATAATAAGCTTTTATTTAATAGATGTATTTAGGAGATGAACTTGAAAAAGGCCTAATCAGAGGAGACATGTAGGAATTAGGATAGAAATTAACTCAATAATAAAATCCAAGGAGTTAAGTTCCTCCAAAGCATGGTACATGTTTCCTGCTCACAAATGATACCCCTGTAGCACTTGTTAAATTAGCCAGATGCACTGTCAGCCCTGAAATCCCCTGGGCTGCACCCAAACCACCGTGGGCAGCTGGGCAAGGGAGGGGATTCTGCCCTTCTACTCCCCTTTTGTGAGATCCCTGCAGAGTTGCATCCAGCTCTGGGCTCCTCCAGACAGGAATGATACCCACCTGTTGGAGCCAGTCCAGAGGAGACCACCAAGGGGATCAGAGGAATGGAACCCCTCTCCTGTGAGGAAAGGCTGAGAGAATTGGCTTGTTCAGCCTGGGGAAGAGAAGGCTTTGGGGTGACCTAATTGTGGCCTTCCAGTACCTGAAGAAAGCCCACAAGAAAGATGGAGAGGGGCTTTTTACAAGAGCAGGTAGTGACAGGACAAGGGAGAATGACTTCCAGCTAAAAGAGAGTAGGTTTAGATTAGATATTAGGAAAAAATTCTTACCTTGAGGGTGGTGAGGTGCAGGAACTGGTTATTCCACCCCTGGCAGTGTTCAAGGCCAGGCTGGATGGAGCTTGGAACAACCAGGTCTAGTGGAAGGTGTCCCTACCCATGCAAGGGGTTGGAACTAAGTGGTCATTAAATGTCCCTTCCAACCCAAACCATTCTATTGCTCAAAACACTACCAACTGTAATGAAAAGCAACAGAAAATGCCAAAAATGGACTTCAAAGTTATATTAAAATAGCAAAGAGCATCAATAATATTAAGGTAGTGACTATCCCTGTAATGAGTCATCAGGGAGGGAACATGCAGCCATAATATTTGTCTTTTTATGTAGAGTCTCATCTTCATGAGATGTTTTACTGTAGCTTCTTCAGAGCTTGACTGTGAGTTGGTGTATTTTTTAACACACTTCATATCTTTCCATATTCTCTATCTCTGTGTGGAATTATTTCTGTACTTCACTCCTATTCGGTAATAACAACTCTGTGTTTCTTGGCTGGTTCTGGCTATTTGATTTCTTTGGATTTATGGGTTATATTGCTTTGGATTTACAGAAAAAGGTATGTTCTGGAGTTACAAATACAGGCTTTCTGAAAGAGAACCACCAGCTCTCAGCCACAGCCCACTACTCTTTAGAAACTCATTCTCTGTATTATTTCAAAGCAATGGAAGCAAGACAGTTATTAGACGACTTTTTAAATGCATTTTTTAGTCTTTTGTATGTCACTTTCTGTGAAAAATGGTCCCTGAACAAACAACAGATTTTAGGGCTTGATTAAAGCCTGTCTCTGAGAATGGCATCTGAGTTCTTCCTTAAAGTAGAGGTTCCTCCCAAGAGTTATCAACCTTCTGTTAGAAGAAGAGCAGGGAATGTCAACCTTATTTCTGACCTGGGGTTTTTTGCCTCAGTTCCAGCTGGTGGCCCAGGTTTTGTTTTTCTCCATTAGACTAGACTGATCTCTGGCATCTGACAGTTTTCCTTTAACTTTACTGTCATGGCATATTTTAAACGGAATTATTGTTTCTGAATACTATCTGTCTGTTTTCTACACTAAGTTGGTGACAGAAACCCTGATACTTTAGTATTGTTATAATAATGGGGATCTGACATGGCATAGACCCTCCAATTTATACCCATATATACATATACACTTTAATTTCTTCAAAGTCTTTCTGTGACAATATGACATTTCTTCATGTATATTTCTGAGTTTTTAGTGTCTTTGATTCATTCTGAGCCCAGATTCACAGCCCTGCTCTTTGTCTTGCCCTCACTGTAGCTGCTGACAGACTTTGGTTCAGAAGTTTGGTCTCAGGCTGCTGATGGGAAGCTCACAAGGGGATTGAACTTCGTTGAAGGGCTATCTGAATTAAATTATTTATAATGAGCATGCCTGGCAATTAGGTAATGCTAGCCACTGGCTGGGGGTGTGAAATGAATACATTACATTCAAAAAAGGTTGAATATTGTTGTGATGTTTGCACAGCAGGCACTATTTGCCAATCCACAGCATTTACATTGGGTACCTCTTTCACTTAAATGTTTATACCTTAACAGATATTTTCTCAAGATTGAGAGACTGCCTGATATAATAGCAGGTAATCTGTACTGAACCTGAGCATCAACTGATTACCAGGCTTGCCTGAATTACTATATGCTATTACAGTATTTTAGGAACCTGTAATATCCACCATTACTTTCCCTTGTGAAAGTCCTTAGACTGACTTGCCGTTGCCATTTTTCCCTCTCCAACAAATAAATATCGTAGTGAATCCAATACAATCAGCAGAGTGTAACCAGAGTATATGAATTTTTTGCGCAGATAATTAAAGCCCAGTGTTCTCCACTGGAACAATTACAAGTACTTGAGAAAACAATGACAAGGTCATCCTGGAATGCAGCCATCAATCAGGGAATTCGCTACCTTAATAAAACAATAACTCACTTGTTTAGAAACCAACACACAAAGGAAGCGGCAACAAAATTGTTTCCTTGGACATATGTTCCCTTAACCACATAAATGTGGAGCAATAGCACATATAGTGTGTTTAGCTAATTAAGACCAATTTCTCCTGTCTGCCCCAGATACCTTAAGTTGTGACTGAATCTCTGTGTTGGAATAGAAAAGGCCACTTGGACTGTGTTCTCATGTGGAAGAGTCTCTCTTTTCCATTGGGAATGGTGTGGTAGCAAATGTCCTCTATGGACAGCCCAGGCCAGTGCTTGCTGTGCTTCCCCAGCAGCACCCACAGCACACAGGGCTACACTCAGTTAAATACTGATGTGACTCAATTGTCCAGCATCACACAGTTGCACACAACTGATGTTCAGGCATGACCTTGGATTAGAAAGGAAGATTTTGGAGCTTTTTTAGTGCCATGGCCAGGGATGAGGATTTGCCTTTCTGTAATCTGAATAGACTGTGGCCAGTGGGTCATGCTGGGTGATGAATGACAGGATCCCATCACAGGGATTTGTATCTTGGGCTTTTCCTTGCCCTGGCTCATTATAGGCACTTCAGCTGCATCTCTCCTGCCCTTGAAGCAAACTCCCTGGGCTGTCAATAGTGCCTGGGTCTGCACTGGAAGGATGCTCAAGAACTACAGAACATCTTAGAAGTGAAGCTTAAAAAAAACCAGCTGAGTACCATATTACTCTTTTGGGAGTAGACTGATCCATAGGCTAATGGGTGTGTTGAAGGGCAAATAGTGTAGAGGTAAGGGAAACATCCATTTTTCTGTTGATGGAGTTGCTGACTGCCATTGAATTGCTTTTCAAAACAGTATCAGTATGAGTTATCTCCTGATAGCTATGTCTTGGTAATGGTGAAATGTAGCATCCCTGTACAGAACTTTTTAATTTGTAAGTTTACTTTTGAAATGATTGCTCATTTTGAGAAGCAGGTATCATGTTATATACAACAGAAAGAGGGGAAAATACAATGAGATGTTCAGTTTGAACCAAAGCACTTGTGAGGTGTGACTCACAACATGTGTGTTAATCAGTTAATAATATATAGTTCCCACCCTCACTTCCTAAATTTCAGCCTTGGCCTTGCCCAGAACTGGAGAATTTTCTCATTGACTTCCTTGCCAGGGGTCAGGCTGAGAGTCTGCTGTTAGAAAACACACACAAACTTATAATTTCCTCTGTTTGAGTACAGGCTAAAAAGTGGAGAATGTGATTGTGAAAGGGAAGTCTGGTTTATGTAACTATTGTAGAATTAATTGATGTTTTAAATTTATTTTTATTAATGTAATTATAAACTGATATCTCAGAGACTGAAAGCTGCTTTTATGTTATATACAAGTAGCTACAAAGGTAATTTTGCAGGCTTCTATGTTTAATCATTTGCATTTATCCTCATTACTGCATACATATGGCAGAACTGAAGTGCAGAACTGTATTTCTAAGGCAACAGTAATTTTTTCAGACACTAATTAAGCCTATTAAAAGTACTGATCTTCTCACACTCACATTCACAGAATAAAGGCATCAAAGCAGCAATTTGGCATGTTGGATGGGAAATTACTAATTTTTTTCATGATTTTATGTCATGCATTTGCAAATATGTCTTCTTGAACTACTCAGGGCCAAGTTCAGTGAGATTCTCCTGGGGCTGGACATGGTGAATTTGAGGAGGGGCACAGAGAGCCATGGCTGTAGTGATGGATCAGCTGTGTAGATGGCCTTGCTTTACAAGCTTTCCTCAGCTCCACAGACCCTTTGTGTCCTGTGCTTGTTCCAGGCACTCTTACCCTCATGGCTGTCTGAGAATACTTTCCCCTACAGAAGCCACTAAAGAGTTCAAGAAAGGTTTTAACTCTCCTTTTGGGGAGCCTTACACAGCCAAGAGCTGGTGATTTTGCAAGGTCCATGAGAAGCACAGATTTGCAGTGCACAGTGAGGATAGCTGTAGGTGCTGGTGTCCTGTTCCCAGAGGCTCTCCCAGCCCTGAAGAACTGGAACGTCACTAATAGGCCACTGTTATTTTTTGGTGAGCCGCTGAACTGCTGGCTCTGTCTATATTTAGTGGTGGTGTAACTTAAATCAAAGCCCTGACGTTATTAACAGCATCGTGGACATTTAATTGGATTTAAGAAACACACATGGGGCCAGCCTCTCTTCTCAGTTACACCTGGGCAGCTCTGCTAGGACAGATGAATTTATCTTCTGGTTTTCAGAGATGAGTTTTGTCATTCAACTCCAAGTAAACTCAGATTTTAAAAGAGCACTGTTAGGTTTAATGTGGGGGAGAGTAGTGGGAACTGTGGCCTGTGGAGTACAGATGTGCATTCAAAACATAGGCTTGTAGGATAATTCAGGTTAGAAGGGACCTGGTGAAGTCTCTAGTCCTACCTCCTGATCAGAGCAAGGACATGTCTGGCCAGTTTGCTCACAACTTTATGCAGTCTTGTTTAGAAAACTTCCAAGGATGGAGGCACATCCTCTCTGGGTAATTGTTCCCCTGCTTGACTGCTAAGAAGTTCCTGATCATTTCCAGTCTACCTTGTCTCCTTCTCTGCCTCTTATCTCTCATCCTCCCACCATAAAATTCTACGAAGCATCTGGCTCCGTCATTTTGATGAACTCCTCATGGCCCTAGAAAGCCTTTAATTCACACCAATCCCAAAGGACAGCTGGGGATCACTTCTAGGCTTCTTCTCCCACAAAAGGTTGGATTTGAACCATGTGAGCTTTCAAGATCCCTTCCAGCCTGGGCTGGAAGTTCAATGACTTTTTAATGTGTTAATCTTCTTTTGCTAGTTCTTTCAAGCTAGCAGGTACCCCTCTCCCCTAGTTTAGTCCTTCTCCAGCTGAAAGTGATTCCTTTCCAAAAGTCCTGCCCAAGGTCAGGCAGAACTGCTGTGGAGGTGGAGAGCTGCTTGCAAGTGGGACTGGGAAACTCTGGAAGGGATATTTCCAGTTTTCCTGTATATGCTTTTCCTAGAAAGTGTCTCCAAGGCATATTGGGACTTGTCTAGTATCCTAAACACACACAATTCTGGAAGATTTTGACATGATCTTCCCCAGCTGAAACTGGAGTGAGAGCTTGGGGATGAAGGTCTCAGCTCAGCAAAGCCTTTAGGATGTTCCAAATTGCTTTGCAGGATAGTGATAGGCTGAAGTATCCTCTTTAAGCCAAAACTTGCATTTAAATACTTCACCAGCATGTGCTCTAAACCCATGGACTGTGAGTGTGCAGGCTGTGTCATAATGTGGTTTTTTTACAATGTTATATAAGAAAAAGAAAAAAAATACTGTTTTTAAAATTTAGATTATTGTTATTAGAACAGACCCCCTTGTAGGTAGTTTCATTTTGTTATGAAAGTGTCAGCTCTTTGTAGAGATAAGAACATCAATCTGTTTCTGACTTTTTCTCTGACAAATATAACAAGAATCTCTCGCTATCTTGGAAATTAGTGATCTTCTTTGTCCTGAGGTTCAGTTATGCTGACCTCCCTGTCATAACCCTGACTATATTTCCAAAGTGTATGTTCTCCCCTGTCACAGGAGAAATCTGTATCACAGAAACAGAACCAGCTTTCCACAATTCATGGTAATAAAAAAAAAAGTAAAAAAAATTCTGTTATTGTGACAGAACAGATGCTGTATAGAAAGGATTGCTTACAGATACATTGTAAGTTAATCATATCTTTTCCAAAGTATATGGAAAAATTCTTGTTAATGTCTGAAATGAAATACTTATGATTACAGGGAATGAAATTACTTACAACATTTTTTTCACAGCCTCTCAACACACACTCCTTTTCTCACACACATATACACACACATAACTATTGTTAATTAAGACTGTCTCCATTATGGGACTAATTAACAATTAGCATAAACATAATTAGCTGATGTTGACATTTAACTCATTACATTGTTTAAATAATTTTCAGAAATTGCCCTTAGTGGCATTCTGTCATATTAAAATAATGGCAGCACTTTGTCATGTAAATTAAATGACATTTGTGTTGTTTGCTCTCTAACTCATGCATGGAAGATTTTTTTTCTTTTAATTTGAGCTTCATTCAGTTCAGAATCCAAGGTGATTCCTAAAACTTAAGCTACAGCCTCAAGCTCCTTGCATACCCTCCATAAGTGGCTTGAACATTTGGGGATCTGCATCCTTTTACTTCAAGAAGCGTGGATCTCTCTGTGCAGATACCCTGAGTGCTCCCCACAGTCCTGATGATGGGCATTGATCCATAGGTGATCAAGTGGAGCAGAGTGGGGAGAAAGAAGGGCAGCCCTGAAGTGTGGAGTCAGGACTTGCTTCCTGCTTTTCCATATTTATGCTCACAGCCTGGAAAACCAAACATGCCCTGGGCTGCATGCCCAGCAATGTGGGCAGGTGAGGGAGGGGATCCTGCCCCTCTGCCTTTGTGAGACCCCACCTGCAGAGCTGTGTCCAAATCTGGGGTCCCTGGCACAGGAAGGACATGGAGATGGAGTGAGTCCAGAGGAGGGACACAAAGATGTTCAGAGGGCTGGAGCACCTCTGCTATGGAGACAGGCTGAGAGAGCAGGAGGTGTTCAGCCTGGAGAACAGAAGGTTCCAGAGACACCTTAGAGGACCTTCCAGTGCTTAACAGGAGCCAGTAAGAAAGATGGGGCAGACCTTTTAGGAAGGCCTGTTGTGATAGGTCAAAAGGTAGCGGTTTTAAAATAAAGGAGGCTAGGTACAGAATAGATATAAAGAAAAAAATTTTATTATGAGAGCAGTGAAATACTGGAAAAGGTTGCCCAGAGAAGCTGTAGCTGCTATGTCTATGGAAACCTTCAAGGTCAGGCTGGAAGGGGACCTGAGCAATCTGGTCTAGTGGAAGATGTCCCTGGTCATTGCAGAAGGTGACTAATTGTCCCTTCTGACACAAACCATTCCATGATTCTGTGATTGACTCAGCCCCCAGTCTGTGGGACAGTACTTGGTGTCCCTGGCCAGAGGAGTGGCACAAGGGTATAAGCCTTTAGTGACATGCAGATACCGAGGCAAACAGGATTATATCCATAGACTTGTCCACTCTCCAGAGCAGTAAAAACTTGTTCTACAAAGAGTCCACCTACATAACTTTGGAGTGCAGTATTCACAGCAAAATATCAGTGGGTCACAAGACTTTCGGTGTCCCATGACTTCACTGGAACAGTATTTGCTTTGAGGGTAAGTGATACAATGAGGAGATAGACTGGTTGACATGAGATGTGTTAAAACTTCAATGATTATTGCCACTGTGCTGTGTTGTGCCATGGCAGCTGAAGGAGAAATGG
>VXBI01012112.1:20000-67836 GCA_013397375.1 Toxostoma redivivum
GGTTATCACTGGGCAAATGTGTGGATTTGAGCTTTTTTTTGCTGCTTTCCTGAAGTCAAGGTTCCAGAGCTGTACATTTGAAGCTCCCTAGTTCTTTTGGGTGCGTGCTGCTTCAGCCCTTAATTAATTTATAATGTGATTGGCACACAACCTCTTGCAGCAGAAGAGGGCAATGCAACACATGGGCAGCATCTGTGGCAGTGGGGAGCTCCTTAAACCTCTTCCCCTCTGTTTCACTGGCCTTTTCTGATTGACATGGTACATGGAAGTTGTTGGAGACAGACTCTCCTTGTTTCTGAACCACTGGGTACTCCAAGCCCTGGCAGGGCTGCAGCTTGTCTGGGGCCAAAACCACAGCACAGGAATGCAGTGATGCCACTGCCAAATGCCACTCAGGGACCAGTGTGGGGGGAATGGGGCAAGAAGGGAAGATGGAATATGGAAATTTTATCCTCCCTGTGGGTGTGTGTTTCTCCATCATGTGATACAGCCATGGCTGCACAGCTGCTCACATCCACTCTGGGGTTGGGTTTGTGTGTTCCACTGTTGGTAAACACCTGCCTCTGTCCCTGCACAATCCAGGTTTGCTGAAGCAACAGTTCAGCAAATGCAGGTGTGGTTGTGGGTGCTGAGTGGGGACCTGTTTTGTGTCAGAGTGAGAACATGTGACTTCCTGAGGTAATGGGAAGGACCACAGCCTCCTCTTCCAGGGCAGAGGTTAAGAATGGATTCACATAAGGGCAGGTCCAAGTACTGCCCTATTATTAGACCTTCCAAGTGATGCTGGTGAATGGTCTCAATTTCAGAATTGATTTTTCCCCCACTTATTTTCTGACTCAGAGCAACCTCCTGTTCTAAACAGGCAGCGCATTTAGCCTGAGTGATGCTTCCTGCATCCAGGGCAGCTCCCTTCTGACAGCACTGTAGAGGGCATTGCCAGGAGGCTGTAATTAACGGTGTTACCAGAGTTATTTGTCCCATTTCCAGCAGGCTCTGAACTGGTGGTCAGGAAGAAACTAGTAATATCTGCAGGCTCTAAGGAGGCAGGTTTGAAGTGATGGGGGTGTCCCATTTTTCCCTTCCTCCACTGAGGGAAAAGGGACAGCCTGGTGTTAGATAGGAGAGTACATCAATGACACAGAAGTTGTTCAAGCTGCATATATTATGATGTAATTGAGGTTTCAGTGAAGTGCTTTTCTTTAAAAGATTTTCTTACCCTTTTTTTTTTTTTTTTTTTTTTTTTTTTNTTTTCTGCTACTGCTGTTCTCTCCAGTCCAGCAGAAAGAGACTGTGTGACCAGGGACACTGTAAGTTTAGATCTGGGTTAAGGCTATTCAGGAAGATTTGTCCCATACAATCAGCTGCTGGAAGAGCAACAGTGAGTTAGCTGAGAAGATGGTAGCCCTTGAGGTTTGGAGGATTACATTAGTCATAGAAGTTCCTAATTGATCTCATACTCTTTCCAGGCTTTTTATGTCTCCCTTTCAAAATTTTGCCTCCTTTCCTTCTTGAAAGCATTCACTTCCTTGGCTATTTAACTCCTGGAGAATAGGGGGCATTGTTTAATGTTTTGGTTGAACCTTTTCCTGTGACCAAATGAGGTCTTGGTGGTTACTACACCTGCCCAGGGATTTCTAGAACTCCTCAGAGCTCTATCTGTGGCCTGCCTTTCTGAGGCTGAGTATCCATGCTCCATCAGCAGCCTGAGCAGGCAGGAAAGCTGCACTGTGAGCTTGCAGAGGTGATGGATGCTGTAGGTGTTGTCCTCATCTCAATTCCTGGTACTAGTGGGGGTTTGAAAGGTCGTTTGTGCATCTTTTTCTTCCCAGATTTTGTATATTAGACATTAAACATTGCAAAAAGGAACTTGCAATGATTTTCCAGTGTCTTTCAGTGTTTTATTCCATAATGCATGCCTGATCAACTCCATTCAATGCCTGGGGCAGGAGAGAGGGGATAGGATCTGACTTCCTTGCTCAGTGCATTTGAGTGCTCAGGGACAAGAGTGTCTTGGTGGAGACTTCAGCTTTGAAATTTTTCCTATGAGATCATTGGTGGCAGCTTAGTAAAATAATTTGAACATCTGTAACCTGCCATGTCAAAACCTGAATCCGAATCATTGCCCAGATTCCACTAATTGATGCTAAATAGAAAGAAAAATAACGCGGGAGAAAAACCTTCCTAGAAACAATCAATAAATTAAAGATGCTTCGGGATATAAATTCAGTAGTTAAATGAGATACTAATGAAGATGGGAGTTTAATGGTGAGTACTCTCATTACATTGTTTTAAAAACTCCATTTGATGTAGATTTGGTACTGGTAAAAGAGAGACAGCCTTGTGACAAACATCCATGAGAACAAAAGTTGTTCTGGCATATGAGCACAACTGCTGCCGTTTATCGCTGAGCAGCTTTGCTTCCCCATTTCTGCAAATTGTTGCAAGATCTGGGAGAAATTGTGGAGCAGTTAATTAAAAAACAACTAATGACTGTTCCACAGGGTCAGTTTGCTTCTCGGAGCCTAAAATGTGCAGGATATTAACACATGTATCATTTTTTTGACACTGGAGGACAATTGCAGAGTGCAGCCACACTGCTACTGGTTTTAAAGTAGAACTTAATTAGAAATGGGCTGAACAGGTTTGTCTGGAAACAAGGATTTGGCTTCCAAAAGATGGAGCTGCTCAGATATTGCAGGCCCTTAAATTAAGCAGTTTCCAACTCATCTCAGCCCTGGTGAGCCCCAGGGTGCTGCTACTGCCCCACTCCTGCTGCGAGCCCCACAACCAGGTGTCCTTCCAGTTCTAATGACGTTCCATTTAATCTGCTCTGAAGAGCTGCCTTAGGATGAAATGAATTATGGCCCCCAAATTCCCACTTCTCACTGCAGCCTGGCTAACAGCTTAGATGACAAACCAAGCATCTGCAGCTCAGTAAGATACCCCTGAATGGAATTTTTTTGCAGCTCACTTGTGCTTTGGCTGGACCAACAATGCTCTTGGACAGAAAAAAATACATCAAACTCCACTTCTGCATGTGCTGCAGCCCACAGTGGCTGGGAAGAGGTGGCTGGTGGATGCCTCTGCTTTGCCTCGACACTGGCAAGGCATTTTTCTCGTGTCAGTGTAGAATTTGGTGAACGCAATTATTTTCTTTTATCTCACACTTAAGCTTAAACTACATCTCTGCTGGTACGTGCCCTGTTTTGATTAATATTAAACTTCCAGATCATCCTTCTGAATTGGAGCAATTTCTTACAGCAAATAGACCGGAGAGCCAGATTTTTGAGTGATTAGCAGCAGGCTGAGAGCGGTGGATGCTCGGGGAGCTTAACGATTCATGGCCAGATTCATTCACCATGGTTAGAGTGGTGGGCATGTCACAGCTGCAATTCCTCTGGCAAAACCTCAGCCTGAAATGATTTTAAATCAGGAGTTGAGTTTTCCATCCCACTTCTTTCTAGGTTGACTGACTTGCTGAGAGGGGGGAGAGCCATCCTCCCATCCCAGAATATACTGAAAAAAATCTGACTGCGAGAACCTGATGCACTGAAAAGCTCTTCTTCCCTTTTTCTCTAAATTTTTTGGGCATAAAGGGAAAAATAATCCTACTGGCTCCAGAGCATTGATCCCAGTGGATGCCTGTCCAGATGCCATGCAGGGTTGGGGGCATACCTGGATGTGGCATGGTGATGTTTTGTTCTGGCCTGCTTGCTTTTTTCTGCAGATAAGATTGTAAAAAGGGGTACAAAGAATTGCTAAGAGAGATAAATTGTAGATCTCACACGAGCTGATGCAACATGAGGAGGAAGAAATTCACCAATTTCACCTGTAATCTTAGTGTTTGGCACTGGTGGCAGTTCTGACTCAAGGATTTTTGGTAACACAGAAGTGCCGTGTTTGTGACTTCCACTCAAATACACGTCACAGAACCTTAGTCCTGACTTCCAGGAATGCCTTAGGCAGATTAAATATTGCTATAATGCCAATGTGGTTAGTCAAACACACAGAGTTGTTCCTGGACTAGCCGCTTTGAGCTGGGTCACCAAATACTCTGCCTCCAGAATGGAGAATGAAAAGCAGTGTATGTAGCCAAATGGACACCAAAGCCTATTTTTTTTTCATCTCTATGCACAGATGAGTTACCAGAAATATGTACAAAAAGTGGATTTCCCATGCAGAACATGCAACTGTGGTGTGGGCTGGCCAAGCTATGGGGAGCTAAACACAGGCAAGATCACTGACTGTGCAGGAAGGCAGTAGAAGAGCTTATGGGACAGGAAGGAACCCTTTGTTTTTTATGACCAAGAAATATACACTTAGATGAAGAATCTGGTTTTCTTCCATTTTGATGTTTTTGGACCTCAACCTGTTTTTCTATTGCAGAGGTAGAAATCAACTTCTGAGTCGAATAGGGTCAGGAATACAGCTGGGATTTGGACCTTGGTATTCCAGACTATTACAAAGCATCAAATACTCTGTGCCTTTGATGGAGAAGAAAACATGATGGGCCCATTGAACCATTGGAAAAGTCACTGCTGTTGCTGATGCTGTGGAATGATGAGCACTTGGTGAATAGGAGCTCTGGCTTTGGTGTTTCTGGATTATAGGACCAAGGTCTGGGCACTCTGTTGTTAGAGCTCAGATACTACTTTAAAATGTTGAACATTGATGGTGCATTATATCTTGCTGTAGAAAAGGTCAGCCCTGTTATTTGTAGAGGGAGGGTTGCCTTTTCTTCATGGCTGGCTGACTTTTTGGGCTACATGGTATAATTTATAACTACTTATTGTTTTCAGACATGGGGCTGAGGATATTTTGTGTGTGAAATTCGAAATTCAGGCCATTGTAGTTGAATACATGATACAGAATTCTTTTGTCCAGTGGGAGACAGAGATGGCTGGTCTTGTCACCCTCGACTTTCTTTTCAGTTAGAGGGAAGAAAAAAGAGGACTTTTACGGCATAAACTACATTATCCTAAAATAGTGGTCCAAAGTATTTTGGATGCACCAAGCCCCCTAATAGAGAGGAATGGGTACTGGCAATTCAGAGATTGTCACAATCTCTTGTGGTAGAATTTATGCTGAGATGTTGGAGGTAGCCTGTGGTAACTCCTATTTCCTGGTGTATCTCTGTTTTCTGCACAGCTTGTGTAAAACCAAGGAGCTGATGTCAATGTGCATGGAAATGAAGAACCTACTTAGTGAAAGATTTGGATGCTAGAGCAACTTTCTTAAAATTGCTTGCTTTCTTGTCACAGTGAGGTCAGCTGCCTAAAACCATGAAGGAATGTGAATTCCTTAATAAATGCAAACCAGTCTGTCATATTTTTGGACTATCAGACCCAGAATTTACGATTCCATGCAAAGGTGGTTCAAAACTACCCAGAAATGCATTAGCTGTCATGGCCCATTTCTCCAGTGCAACTCTGGCTTTGAGGAGCGGCGTTGACTCTTAAAATTGGCTCCAGGTGTTGTTTGATGTTGATATGAGTGAATGGGATGAGGCTCTCTTATGCCAATCACTGTGCAAATCCCATTTAGGAGCTGTTATTCACCTGATGAACTTACAGTTTAATTGATAAATCATGAAGCCTCCTGTCAGGGAGTTGTAGAGAGTGATAAGTTCTCCCCTGAGCCGCCTTTTCTCCAGGCTAAGCACTCCCAGCTCCCTCATCTGCTCCTCATCAGATTCATGCTCCAGACTCTTCCCCAGCTCTGTGCCCTTCTCTGGACATGCTCCAGCACCTCACTGTGTGCCTTGTAGGGAGGGGGAATGAATCTGACTCACTTTATGGGATCAGTCTCTGACTGTATAGGTAGGTGTGGGTTTTGTTATGGAAAAATAATCACTTACCCCCTTTTCAAATGAAGGACCAGAATCTCGTATCAAAGAAGCAGAGTGGCGAAATGAAACGTAGACTTCAGCCTCTTCTCATCACTAGTTAAATAAAACATGGAGCAATTATCACCAGGACTTTGAGAAAAACAAGCACTGCTGTTAAAGCTGATTCTCTCCAAAGCCTTAAATTCATCACAAGTGACTGTGAGGAATACCTATTGACTAATTAATTTTCTTGTCTGACAGACAGCCTTTGAAATCCCATGAAGTTTAGATAAAGTGTGTGTACGTGAGTGGCAGGTGGAGAAACATCACAAATTACATTCTCAACACACAAGACTTCACCTATTACTCTCTTATAGCTATGTGATTTCAGCACCTCCCAGTAGCTGCTGTTTGTCCAGATGTCATGTAGGTGCTGGTGGACTGGCCAGATGTGAACCATCCAGGAGCAGAAAGCAGCACATAAATCACATCTGTTTTAACCCTTCCTAGACCAAACAGTAGCTGCCTGAGTGACCTTGCCTGAGGAGAGAGATTTATGGGATCACCATGGAAGGAAACAGCCCTATAATCAGGCTTCATCACACTGGATATTAAAAGTTATTCTTTTGTGAGTGGACTGGAGGATATGCACAGTTTATCAACAGTAGTCCATGGAAAAATCTATCTAAAAATGTTTGAATGGTCTTGATAGAGGGGACATGTTGGAAAACTGCACTTCTAATCTCAGTCAGCTAAAGATCAAGGTCAATGAAAGAAAACCACATCACTATGATGGGGACCATGAAATGGTGTACAAGTATCAGTTTTCCCCTGTTCCTTTTTTCCCCTGTCTGTAGTCTGCTTGTAGCTGTTTAGAGGTGGGCAAAATTTGGATCAAAAACAGTGAGAGAAAAAACTCAGGAAGGAGAAAAGAGAAAGTGAGGTAATATCAAGTAGTTGTTGGCACTTTCTGCAATATATTAGTGTCTTCACTGGGATTCTAGACATTGACAGACAAGTAGAAAAGGACCAACAGAAAATGTCAGACTTGGATTGTTGATACTGCTGAGGAGGGCTGTTTCTCTCTTGTTACCTCCTCTGTGTGTACAAGTGGACTTTCTCTTATTTCTTTATCCCCAGCTGAGGTGGCTGCTGACATGGAGAGGGCTTTCCTTGTCCTGTTCTCATGCACTGTGTCCTTAACCAAACTGAGAAGTACAACACAGCTGCTTCCAGGTGTAATCTCAGTTAAACCTCAATTCCTTTCCCTTTTCATGGCCTCTGCTATCAGCACTCAAGGAAAATCACAAGGGGAGAATGAAAAAGAAATCAATTTTTATCACTGGAAATATTTCCCCTTTTGGCCACAGATTGAGACTGTTCTGACTCTAACTGGTCCTCCCTGGGGTTTGATAACAGTAGCTCACAGGAGGCTCTGGCTTATCTGAAGACCAAACAGTAAATTTCTCATTTCCGCTTAGTGGTGAGGTGTTTAATTGCTGCTTAGTTTTGCCAGTCAAGTAATTCACATTGACGTGCTAAAAGCAGCCACTAGCAGTTAAGCTTCCATCCAGGGGCTGTAGTGAACAATCCTGACATCTTTTTTGCAGGCACCAGCTCTTCGGGCTGCAAACATTCCAGTTTCTCCTCTCGAGTGGGCAAGCAATCTACCGAAAATTAAGTCTGAAAAGCCATGAGAGGTTGTGAAAGGCAGCTTAAGGACAGAGGCTCTATTGGATGAAATTTCTTGCCCTGTACAAATTCAGGTTGAAAATTAAAGTGTTGCCAACTCAGTGGTAATTTAGAAGAAGAAATATTGTTCAAATACAGAGAGACAGGGTTGAACAGGGAGCAGAGGATATTCACTCAGTAATATCCACGTGAGTTTATGTATCTATTGAATGAATGCTGTCTTTAAAGATGTATCAACTTACAGAGGTAGGTAAATATGGAGTGCAGAGTGACTGCTTAGTGGACTTAGTCCTCACTTTCACTGCTGTAAATCAGGAGTAAGTATTCCAAAGTCTAATCCCCATCCTTGCATGGCTAGGTGCACTTTTTAGCAGTGGGTGTAAAATGCTGCTGCAAGTTCAAAATCACAGAGAGTTCTGACTCAGTAGAAGTTTAAATCTTCCTTGTTGTCTATGGAGTTATTTTGAGTTCAGAGCAAAGTAGCATGAGCAAATAGTATTTTAATTTTATTTTGGTCTTCTCTCTTCTGATGGTCTGATACCGCCAGTCCTGTGTAGGAGCTCCATGCATGAGGTGTAGAATAACCAGCATGTATCTGAATATCTATAGGTACAAAGGCAGATAAATTATTCTCATGAGTTAGAAATGGCCAGATAACTCCATGAGTGGCAGAGCAGAGTGGAGTGAATGATGTGTGAATATCTCAAATGGGGAAAGTAAATTGTTTGCCACAACTTTTCAGACTGGCTGCTGTGCTGGATGGGGTGTTACAGTTGTCCTGCTTTGGGGGCTGTCTGTTCATGTCTTTTATGGCCATTGTAAAGCTTGCAGCATGATGGGTTATTAGGGAGGATCACTGGATTTGAGTTTCTCAGTGGATTATTCCAGCACCCTTGCAAAGGGCAGGCTCCATTGCTGCCACAGAACTTGAGAAATAATTTGCTTATTTAAAATATGCAGTCAACTGATTAATATCTTAAGAGGCACAATTGCTGTAATTGCAGACTAGATAATACAAAGCTGCCACTCACATTTAACACTGACACTCTTCTCCAGTTCAGATAATTCAAATAGACCCACAGAGATAAACCAAGATCAGCAATAGCAGCTGTCTGATAGACAGACTTCAGATGTGAGGGTCTCTAGATGAAATGAAGCCTCAGAGAATTAAATAGCCATACAACTTCAGAAACTCATAGTTTACGAAAAGGGCTAAGACTCCCAAACTCATCTCGCCCTCTGTGCAGTGCCACAACCTGAGAGCAGTTTGAGAAAAATGATCTTGTCTTTCAGTAAATGAATATCGAGTTGAGAGGTAGCATGGTCCACCTGAGAGAAAAGCTTATCCATATATTTTTAACTCCAAATAGTTAATTAGGTAATTATTTTTTTAAAATCACCACCACTATACCAAAACAAAAAAATTCCCCCCAAGCCCTAAACTACTTGGCTGAAACCCCTGGGTGGTTTTTCATACCCAGCCCCCAGCTGTTTGCATTCATCCGAGTTTGATGTCTTCAAACTGAGAACCACAAACCAGAGAATCGATATCATCTACCAAGCACAGAGCAGTATAAACACAATCAATTAATTCCTTTATATGGAAAAGGAGCTGGAACTCAGCTCATCTCCTCTCTCAGGCAAATTATAGTGATAAGAGAGTTTTCCTGAACTGAAACCAGAAGCACCAGCTTTCTGCACACTTAACCTATAATTGTCTATAACATGCATGGAGGTAAGTGAGATGCAATTTTATTCACAAGAGTTCCATTATCTTTAATCAGCTTTTACATAATTTCCTTTTAATCTGATTGTTTTGTTTTGAAATATGTAAAAATGCTTCCTTTCCATGCATGTGTAGATAAAAGGTGAAGAATTCAATATTAAGTTCACAAATTGTTCCAGTCACAGGAGCTTTAACAGTGTGAATAGTACAGCAAAAATTTTACGAAACTCTAATATAGCCCACAGTAGCAGGAATAAAGACAATAGAAACCAGAGGAAAGAGGCTTTTTTGAATAAGCTGTTCAAAAACCAAAGTTGTTTATTCCTTTCACTTGAGACCAACTTTTTAAATCTCAATCCTGTAATATGATAAAATTTGTAGAAATTCAAGGGAGTAAACACATCTCTGCAATCCTTACGAATTAAGTCTTGATGTGTCTTATGAAAGGCTATCCTCACCTTCCTGAGGGATGAAGATGGTCAGAAATGCAAACTGGACAAGAAGAACAGCCTTTCAAAGCCTTTTGCCAGCAGGGAGAAGCAGTTCATCACATACATCCAAATGCCTCACTGGAATATGAATTCCAAGCTGGACACTTTGGTCCAAGGAAGAGTTGGACCAACCAGAGAGAGAATACAAGCACAGTAATAAAATTACCACAAGCCCTTAGATTTTCAAATGCTAAAAGAATATTTGATTCTTTCATTTGGGTTAAACAACACTAATATAGTCTTGAAATATTGCATATTAGGTCTTGTTGGAGAAAATGAGGAAATAATCTACTGCTGTTGTGAGCTCAAATTGCATTCAGTGGTGCAAATTAGGAAAACTTTTTATGGGTAAGGATGGTGAATGCTGGAATATGATGGGTAGGGAAGTATTGGGGTCTCTGATGTTTGAGGTATTTAATGTCAGATAACCATCTGTCAGGAGTGGTGCAGCTGTACCTGACCCTGCTTTTGGAGAGCAGGAGAGAGCTGATGATTCTGCGTGGTGCTGTCAAACCTTAATTTTCTGCAGTTCAATGTGGGCATTTCAAGGGTAGTCATTGACATCTAACTGGATTTGGAATAAAAAATGCATCCCTGCCTTCCTGCAGAGCATCTCACGGGAGGGACATGACCTGGGAGCTGCACTCCTGCAGAGGCTGCCTCTGCTCTTGGCACAGACAATTCAGACTTGCCTCGCCCCTGTTGGACCTGTTGCCTCTCTGCTCCCTCCTGTGCTGATGGCTCAGTCCCACCTGGTTTCAGTATCTCCCCCAAACCTGTCTGCAGTTTGCCTTGTTGTGTAAAGGGCCTCTTTCTCTTATAAGTATTGTTATTTATTCAAGAGCCAGTAGAATCTAAGGAAACCTATACTGAGCAAGTGAACACAGAGATTTTTTTTTTCACAGGTCTTAACGTGAAAATCTCCATGGTTATGGCTTCTTTTCACCACCTCAGCTGCAAATAGCAAGTTGCTGCCCAGCACATAAAGGTGTTACTGCTGTTCAGAGGAAAGATTTCCCAGCATATGATTGTTTAAAGCCTATCTCTTTTATTTTCAACATTTTTTTTCCTTTGAAAACAGCTGTCCCACTTATCTGAAACATTCCTGAGGTTACACTTTCCAGAGGCATAAACCTGAGAAGAAAAAAAATCCAGTTTATAAGATTAAAGCTTGTTGGGTCTATGAGCAATTGGAAGTGGATTTTATATAGGGAACATCAGTTAACCCTAATTGGCAGGTCCTGGCCTGCCCATGTGGCACATGTGGTACGTGCCTCAGGTCTTCCTTGCTCCCAGCAGAGCCTTGGGGTGGTCAAAGCCCCAAGAGTTACAATGCTAAAACCCAGGCACAGAGGGATTTTCCTTTCATTGTTTCCTGAAAGGCACTGGAAGCTTTCCTATGTACTTGTCCATGGCTGTATAATGTCCAACAGTTGACAGCAGGTCAGACTGGATCCTGGAGCAGAGAGGCCAATGAGAACAGCTTCATGCTTAGGTTTTCTTGTAGCACTTCCTACACTGCTTGTGTACTTTTAATAACACCTTGTTTTAAGGTGTTCTGAGTTCAAGACCCACTCTCCTCACCCACTCCTGAGCATCTCCGGACCCTCACTACAGTACACATATTGATGTGCTGGAGTGTGTCCAGGGAAGGACACAGAGCTGGGAAAGGGTCTGGAGCACGAGTCTGGTGAGGAGCAGCTGGGATCAGCCTGGAGGAAAGGAGGCTCAGGGAAGACCTTAATGCTCTCTAAAATTTCCTGGCAGGAGGGTGCAGCCAGGTGGGAGTTTGTCTCTTTCCAGGTAACAAGGGACAGCACAAGGCGAGGCTGCCAGTGTCAGGCCAAAGCTCAGCTCACCTTGCTGTGTATCTGGACAAGAGATCCCTGAGCAGATTTGTCCCAAGGAAACTTTGTGTTCAGCAGCATTGTGTCTTCCAAGACAGCTCAGGATTCAAAAATCTTCCATGGTGTGGTGCAAATCCTTTTCTTCCTGACTGTTGCACGTGTCTTGCTGGTCATCACCACCACAAGTCCCTGGGAGAAGTGTCAGTGATGTCTGCCACGGGCTTGGTGTGTACCCAGGGATCCCAGCCCCCATAGCCTGCACTGTCCTTGCCCATAATTACATGCAGCTGCATGTACCAGCATCAGAGAAATCCTGGGGACCTTGACTTATTCCCCTCTTGAACCTTAAATGAACAGCACCTTGCGCAGAGAACTTGAGTCGTCACAAGCCTCAAGTGGATAATGTTTATTTTTCCTCTGTTGCCTATTCCCCTTCTGAAAGAAGGAAGATCAATGGACTGTTTTAGCTCACATGACCTCTGGGAATACAGGATGCTGCCAGAGTATTTTTTTTTTAAGAAAGTGTGGGTGGGGGGAGGGGCTGGGAAAGGAGAAAGAAATAAAAAATTCTAAAGGTTTAAATACAGCCTCTTCCATGACCCTTCTCCAGAACCAATATTTTCCTAATAAAATAATGTGTAGCTTGTATTTTATTTTCCCCATCAACAAGGACTGTGAGTTCATTTGTTTGTTTTACATTGGCTGCTCAGAACAGTGTAGCTCTGTGAGGTTAAAGAGATCCTCCGAGAAAGATCCTATTGATTTTAATTACCGAGAAACAGCCCACAGGGACAAAAGGACTTTGGCTGTTTATTTAGCCATCGCTGTGCTGCAGTATTGTGTAAGGAGAGATCAAATCAGTTGCCCTCATTATTACAATAATAATAAGGCAGAAAAGGTGCCTCCAGGCCTCAGGATTTTTTTCTTTTTTTTTTTTTGAGAGACAATAACCTCCACCACTCCTCCCACTAATAAAAGGCAGACTTGAGGAACAAGGAGCAATTACTATTCATCAATATTAATTCAATTATGCTCCTGTTATTTATATTACAGGAAGGATTGTTTAATATTTTAGAAATATCCCAACCAAACCAGGGGCCACATCTGTTCTTTTACAGATTGATTTTGATCCCTGCTAAATGCATGTTGAATGGTTTTTACCTCCTTTGGGCTGAAGCTAAGGTTAATTAGTTATTCAGCACAGACCAGTGGTACAATGATTGTTTCTAAGAGTATCTGGATTGAGAATATACCTACTTGTCTGCTAAACTGGAAACCCTCCAGGGATCAGTAAGCATTACTTGCCAGGGATCTCTTTCCACCTATTCTGGACTAATACCAAGCCAGGTTTATGGTGATCTTGAGAGAACAGAAATCAGTTTGTTCTGCTTATGCTATTTGCTAGTTTTATTTTCTTGGAGCCTGCACCTCTGAGTTAGTCTCTGCTCTGTGACTTGGCTGGTGTTCACTCATGAGAATTTAGTATTTCCTCATAGGTATTTTCTTGCCTAATTACTTTTTAATGAAGTCTTGATACTTTTGACAGTAAGTGTTCAAACAGTCAAGTTACGGTGCCTTCTGTGAACAGTATCTCAGGTCTCATCTGTATCATAAAGAAATATTCTGGCCCATATTCTTGTTGGTGTTGATCTTGTAAAACTGTCCTTGACTGACCTGAGAGTAGCCATCCAGCAGGTGGTTTTATGCCAGGGCTGGTTGTATAAAAGCCAGTTTTAATGTGGACATGAGCAAAGATGCAAACAGCTGTTGAAGGCAGAACTGATCTTTCTAACCCCATGGCCTGGCAATGCATAGATAGACATTGTTATTGGTATGGGAAAAATAATGGAGCTTCAGGTCATTGAAATTCAGCTGTAATTTAGCTGTGATATCTGGGAGCCCTGTGCCTGTAGAGGATTCTGCAGAGAGCCCAAGGACAAGCCATATTGCACCATTTGCAGTCTTCTGTGTGACAGGCAAGGCAGAACTTGACTCAGTGTTTGTGTATCAGCTCAGCAACTGACTTCACACCTAAGGGTTTTCTTTATTTTCCTTTCAATCATGGCACTAGGAAAGGATTTCCTGGTTCTTGTTCTCCTTCAGCTGAAGCTTTGCTTAACTTCAGAGAATGTCACATGTGGTTTTAGCTATTTGAGTCATCCTCTGGGCCACTGTGTTTCACTGACTACCCTTGTGACTAATAGAGTTCCTAAGTGTTTCAAGCAGAGAGGTTTCAGCTGGTAAGGTTAATGCAGCACAGCATTGGGCAGGTGTTGCAGGTCAGTCCCTTGTTTAAATAGTAGGTTGTTCTGCTGATGGTGCTTCCTTAAATATCCGAAGATGGTGCAGATTTGTTTGGAAGGTTGGAGAGGGCATGTTTCTGAGCTGAGAGCTGTAGCATTGCCCCAGGATGTGGTAAAACACTGCAGGTATGGAACCTTTCCCAGTGGGCTGCTTTTACAAAATTGGTTAAAACACTATACTCAAATATTTTATCTTTTTGTCAGTGTATTAGGTTACTGTTTGAATAGTTCTCCAAAATAAAATACTTCAACTCAACTAGGTTAGCTGGATTTAACAGTTTATTCTGAATTTAGCAGTTTAGACTGTTAGGAGCCAATGTTGATCATGAGGGTGGGAAGTAGCATAGATGGGTTTAGAAGGATGATGAGCAGGTAGTAACAAAGCACCTAAGATGGTTTTAAAGATTGTATTTTAGGTCTTTAATTGCATCCCAGGCTGCATGTTTCGTACTTTCAGATTTTCCAGCAAGAAAGTGGACTAGGAATATACTTCCTCAGATCTTCCATGATCTGGCCATGGATTTATGTTATTTCTGGTCTATTTTGTGACATGTTCTATTTCTGTGATCAAACCACACCTCAGAAGCTGTCAATATAGCAAGTCTGTGTCTAAGAAGAGAAGTAGAATAATTAAGCTTATTTTCATTGTGATAAAGTGAAGGATGGAGGATGACATTATTTTGGTCTGCAGATACTGTGAATAAGGTTATTTTTTTTAATAAGAAATCTGAATTAGCTGATGGAAAAGTACCTACAATTAGTGGTTTGGGAGAAATTGATTTTTAATGAAAGATTAAGTTTTAAACATATGGAGTAGAGATAAGCAGAGTGTGTTAACAGTCTGTAAAATTGTATGTAAATATCATGGGTTTATTCTATGAAAATTGTGAGTGTGATCTGTACCAGCTGTTTGTACAGGTATATCTGAGAATGCTTTGCTAGACAAACCTTGTCAGGTAGCTGAGAAATGCTGGGTTGCTCTAGCAGCAAACAGCACAAAATAAGCTGAAGGACCAGGTGTTCACTCAGTTTTTTTTATTATGACATTTGCCCTGGAATCACATATGTTGCAAAATTTCCAGGTATGGTCTCCAGAGCTAAGGTCTGTGGTGCAGACTACACTGAGATTAATGAGGAATTAGCTGGAAATTGGACCATGGCTTCAGGAAAAGTTCTTCCTTGCAGCTGTGGCTTAGCTCCCCACAGTAAACAGTACTCCATCAGAAGACTAAGTTTTAAGACCTTTTGTGATAATAAACATTAATTAATTTCTTTATTGTCTTGAACTCAGCCTTCAATGTGGATGTCAGCCTCGGTGTTGGGGAAGATGAAACAGGAAAACCTTATAAATATGATTGCCTGGCAAAAGATTTTGAGAATATTGAAACTATAAGCAAGATTGAAATGAAATCCGTCTTTGAGACAGCAAACCTTAGTTGCTGAACAACTAGAAAACAATAGTATGGCCAGCTGAAAATAATCCCCTCTTGACTGAACAATCCCCTCTGCTTGCAGACAGGTCCAAGGGTCAGAGAAGACCCTACTAGCTTGGCAGAAGGAGTCCAAAGAGTAGGTTTTAGAGTTTAAAGTGTAACACAGTATGGTAATGTAATGATTCTTATAGGCTGTATGTAAATGCTATAGGATTTGTATCTTGTATTAGATTGGTTAGTGAAAATTAGAATATTCAACACAGAAGAAGACTTAATGTATTGTAACAGGAACCTTGCTCTCTTATATTCCCCTCTTACTCTCACCTCTTATACTCTTCCCTTACCTCTTGCTTCTTACCCCCTTACCTCTCACGGGCCTGGTCCGAGCTGTGGCTGGCACCTCCAAGCAGGGCCCTTCCACCCACGCCCTTTGCAATAAACCACAAGTTCCAAGACCTGGCTTTAAAAATCTCTCATCTCCGTCAGTCCTGACTGTCCTGCCCGCTGTCGCTCCTACACCTCCAGTCTAATGTTTCTCCAGTGTTGCCTCACCAGTCCCAAAGACCTGTTTACCTTTTGTCCTCTTCTAAGTCCTTCTCTTATCTTCCATTTACCTATCTTTACATCTCTCTCTCTGTCTATTCCATCTGCATACAAAATGCCAGTCTCTTTCATTACATATATTATGGATTTTCCCACCACTATTTGTTTGCCTCTGGTTTTGCCCTCAGTTCCCATGAAGGGGCACCTATAGCTGCTGCTTCTTCATCTTCTGGTCTTCTAAAACCCCTGCCCTCGCTAGAGGATTTATCTTTCCATAGAGTATGAAAAGCCTGTGCAACTCGTTGCTGCTTTGAGGGCTGTGGAAGGTCCAGAGATGTTACTTCTATGCATGATTTCTCCCAGTGCTCCTTCATGTGTGAGCCAGGGCTTTGTGCTGAAACCATACCCAGAGATCATAAGTTCTTTTGGGAAAAGACTCTCTCCTGGTTGTGGGGGTGTCTGAGAAGTTTTTTGAGAAATTTCTGGGAAACTGAGTGAGACTGTCTCAGATTTTTCCAGTGTTTGTGGGAGAGAAAGAAAACCCTCTTTTTCTGGCTAAGCCTTACCTGGGCACATGAATATTTATATATCTTAGTTAGACATAACATGAATAGTATTAATTTGGTCTTGCAAGGGAATTTGCTTGTTTCTCTGGGCCCAATCCCCAATGAATTTATAGTGATCAGGCCATTATGCTTGGGTGGCTGTATGACAGCAGTGCAGGATGGAAAATCTTGCTGTAAAAGCTATTGAATCAGGAGGGGACAATAAAAGGATTCTGTTGTTCACCCCCTTGGTCATGGCTTTTGGTTATGGTTACAGCTTAACATAACTACCCATCAAACAACTGTGTATTTTTATGGTTG
Organism: Toxostoma redivivum; assembly: GCA_013397375.1. Lineage (NCBI taxonomy): Eukaryota > Metazoa > Chordata > Aves > Passeriformes > Mimidae > Toxostoma > Toxostoma redivivum. The sequence goes on from VXBI01012112.1 coordinate 36,729, forward strand.
TGTGTAGGGTGGTTGGTGGATGCACAGACACAAAAGATTTAAAGCTGGTTTCTTTTTGTTTTTCCTTTTTGAAGGCTACATTAATTGTTCTGATGCCTGAGCATCTGCCCGATACGCATTGTTTCCTCTGCAGACTGAGAAAGACAAAAGCTAAATACAAATTTATTGAACGGGCAAGCTATAAAACCTGAAGTTTGCACAATATTTTAATGGAAATCATACTTTGTCAAAAGCACATGTATCAAATTTTCTTTGTGGAGATTATAGTTCATCAGTACTGGAATTAATTAGAAATTTCCTACCAAGCTTACTCACTGCTCTTCTGTTTCTATGTATAAATTTTTAGCTTTATAAACTAATGGCTCATTTCAGGGAGGAATGTGTCTTTTATTAATTCAAATGCATAATATGAAAATGTGCTTTGTAAAGTAATTCACTTTTCCATTAAAAAAAAATCCATTCAATTTTTGGTTGCAAAAGGGACTTTAAATAATTCTTCAGCTTTCATTTTATGTATTTTACAGTGTTAACCGGCAAAAGCTGATTCATTATCCACTGTCCTAACTTTACCTGCTCTCAATAACTCACAAGTTCAGGTCACCCTGCAGTGCCTCCTTTCGCCTTCGCTCAGATACCATGTCTAACTGAATGGAATTGACCTGTTTAAGGCCTCTTCACTCCTACTGAATTATTTGATCATAGCCACAGACATCTGTTTGGGGCAGTAATTGGTTGTTTATAAGAGCACAGGAGCCACCAGCAGCAGCAAGACAATAAAGGCAAGGGACAAGCATGGAGGGCATGTAGACAGGTCCTGACAGACCACTGTCTGCTTGAGATAAGCAATGCAGATTAGTTATATGCACTCTATCTCACCACTGGGGCCTAATAATCCCCTTTAGCACTCATTCACAGTTATGTAGCAGACAGAAAACTAATACAGGGGGGAATCTGGTCCCATTGCCTCGCCACAAATCTCAGACACAGCTTCTGGAATCCACGGGGTTTTACCGTACAATTAGTTTTAAATGCCAATTTCATGGCGGCTCATGAGATGGAAAATAGAAGAATAGTAGGTAAAGGTACCCATTGCAAACTAGATTATTTGAGAGGGAAAGATGGTTCCTCAAGATGTGGCAGTCACTGCTGCTTTCTGGTTTGACAGCCACAATGTGGACATTGAGGTAAAGGGTGACAAAAATATAACTTGAAGGGCTGAATTGCTGGAAAAAAAATGACATGGCATTTCTGTGCTGTTTTTGTACAGAGAGGAGACAATGTGGGTTTTAATTGATTTGCAGAACCTTGTTGCAATTATTATGGAACACAGGATGGTTGTGCTTGAGGGTGACTTGCAGTGGCAGCAGGCATGTAAAGCAGTGTGAGATGCACTGGGTTTGTCCTGGTACAGCTGCACGTGTGCTCCCCTCACTGTCAACCCAAGCCCACACCACACCTCGTGGGTGCTGCCCAGCAGGGTTTAAAGGAGGCTGCAGAGCCTGGGATTTAAGAGAATTAGATGTTCACATTCAAATGTTGAATTAAGTAACTTTTAACCGCATGCACAAACAAAAAAGCATTTATGTTAATATTCATCAATCTTAACTTCAAATTAAAAGTCTGCATTTTGCAAGATGTAGATACCTGTTAGAGCTCTGAGCCAGTGCAGGGAAGGAGAGAGTGCAGAGATTGCTATTAAGATTGGCAGATCCTGGGATGTTTGCTTGAATTCCAGAAACACAGATTAGTGGGACATGGTGCAGGTGATGGAACGAAAAGATTGTCATTATTGTGGTGGTTGTTATGCTGTGCCACTGATTTCATGGGTAACAGTTGCTCTCAGTGTGATGTAAATATGTGCTTCTATGCAAATGGTAAGAAATACTGTTCTCCAAAAGTGTCTTGGTTTTAGTGGTGCAAAGAAAGTGTCTCTGGCTCCTGAGCTTTTCAAGTCCTGCATCTTGAAATCCGGTAATTTTTTGTGCAAATAATAATGAAAGTTTATTGTAGGCACCAGTGGGAAAGGTAATATCTCAAACTCCTTTCTTAAAAAAATCCTACTACTCAAGGTGGTAAAAATGGAAATTTTTGACCTAAAAGCTTGGATCATTGCTGTCTACAAGTACCTCTAAAGACTGCTGTAGCCAAGTGGGGGAAGGTATCTTTTCTCAGAAATCAAGTGACAGAATGAGAGGAAATGGCCTCAAGATGTGCTGTGGGACATTTCACTGGATATTAGGAAAAATTTTTTCACTCAAAGGGTGATCAAGCACTGGAAAAGGCTGTCCAGGGAAATGGTGGTGTTACCATCCCTGGAGGGCTTTAAGAGGTGTGGTTATGGTGCTTGGGGACATGGTTTAGTGGTGGCTTTGGCAGTCCTGGGTTAATGGTTGGACTCAATGGTCCGAGAGGTATTTTCCAGCCTAAATGATTGTATGAGTCTATGACTTTCTCTGTTTAGCGAGTATCATATTTAATTTCTTTGTGCGCTTGATCAATCTAAATCACAAAAGAGTTTTTGCAGACATCTTTATTTTGCATTTTTTATTGGACGTGCCAATATTCTATTTGTTTTGCACAGCTCCCTCTCTACATGCATCTCCAAAAAGTCTCATGTTTCTGGCATGAATTTCGCATTCACATGGAACCTGATTTGGAAGAGACATAAAATTTGCATGGGAAACAAACCTCACATGCAGAAGGCACTTTTAATGAGTTTTCTTAATTACAGAAGCTTCAGAACTCACCAGTAAGGGACAGAATCCTCAGTAAATTTACCCAGCTCTGTTGAAATCAGCAGGGCTTTGCTACTTTACAGTTCTGCTCTGTGGTTTTTATCTGGGATTTTTTTTCATTTAGCATTGCCAGCTAGAGAGTTATTGTACAAGCAGGCTGTAAAGCACGGCAATGTTTTTGACTCCATCTACATGTCCTGTATTTGTTATCTAATTGCCAATAGACCAAACTGCAAAGGGACAATGTTTTTCAACCAAACGGCCTGTAAGTAACAGGAAATCTTATGCTCTCACCTCTGTGGCCAAGACAAGAGCATCCACATTTTACATAATGAGAGAAATCAACTGTTCTTTATCAATGCTTTTGGTGCAATTGCAAATCTTTAAAGCCTAGCTGCTTCTTGGATTTAACAACTGCATCCCAAACCTCCATGCATCAGGAACACGCAGGTTGCTTTTATACAACTGCAGTGAATAACATTATTTGTAACCTGAATGAGCTTAGAATTCAGCCTCAGATGTTCATACAGGATCCCTGGCTGCTCAAAGGGAGCCATGTGCTTCCATACAATGGGGGATTGTGAGTGTTTGTTGAAGTTATGCATTTGTATTTAACGAATTACAATTAAATAATGTGTGAAGACAATTGACAGTGTCTGGTCGCTCCGGATTCCTGGCTGGTTGCAGCCTCTGTACGAGCAGCAGCACTGAAGTCCTTACTCATGTGCACAGAGGTACTGGTCAGACTGCAGCACCAGTTGCTTTTTCAGAACTGTAATTTCTTACTTGGACACGTGAGCAGTCCTGATTCTTTATTTCAGTGTGTCTCCCCCAGTATGTTCAGTCTCAGTTGAGGTGTTGCTGGAGTGACTGGCATGATGGGTATGGTTTCCCCTTGGGAATCCATCTGGAGATGCAACTTGCATGTTCTGAATCTCACACCCCATGTCAGACCCCAGCCAGAGAGGTCCCTTTGCTGATAATGAATCTCAGAAGTACGATATTTAATGTCCTGGGACTTCTAATGAAACAATAAATTACAATTACAGCTGTTACTAATTATTCTTATTACCACAGTCCATTTCAATGAATATTGTATCAGCCAGGTTTCAATTTCTGCAGAATTCTTGCCTATCTGATTTGGTGGATTGTCCTGCTGTCTCTCAGCATCTAAGGCAAAGATTTGTGTCCTCTGGCTTATCCTCCACTTCTTCAGAGGGACGGTTCAGCTTAATGTTCAATCTGGTTTGTCTAATTATTCAAGTCTCTAATAGCACAGATTAGTCAGGTTAGCAGGAAGGTTTCAAATCAAAAATATAGTAATTGCTGTCACATTGGCCAGCCTAATCAGCACAGGCTGATAGCATCTGCTTTTACTCCATGCTTTCATATTGTGAATTAAGTTTCCAAATGGAACCAGAGTATTTCTAGGAGTTATATTATCACTATTTGGTTCTAGCAGTCCTTGTAAGCTCTCACAACATCCCTGGAGATTGAAAGCAATAAACATTCCTTTCAGTTAAAATTTTGTTTGGTTTTCAAGTGAAAAAAGAGTCCCAAGAAGTACAGAAGAGTCTAAGCTATCCTTGGATGTAATATGTCTGGCTATGTTATAACTAAAAGATAAATATCTTTTATTTCCTCTGCTTTCCTTTATTTTTAATATTTTTCCTTATTTTTCTTCACTTTTTTCCTTTTCACCACTTAGTAACATCTAATAATGTCTTATATAACATGACCAACTCCATCACCAAAGGATTTATTTGCTCTCATGTCCTCAACTAAGCTTGAAGTCATGTGCAATGCAGCCTCTCATTTTGATTTTGCCTCCTAAAATATCAGGTAGTGTTTATCTTCAAGGAGGGCTATGGAAGTACTATTGGCTTCTGACACAGGTGGTGGTGAATTTTGTACAAGTTTGTAGCTCCTGGACTTTGCTCCAGGATTTTGTTCTGCTGCCCTTCAATAACTCTGGAAAGGGGTCTGTCTCCTGTGACCCCTGCTTTGACAGCACATATTTCCATGACCCAGAAGAGAGGAGTTTCTAGCCATTGCTTTCATCCCAAAATTTTCAGTCTTCCTAGTAATCCAAGATTTAAATCTTGGTGCATCTAGAATATAAGGACTCACACTTTCAATTCCACTTGGTTTTGTTTTTTCCCACCTCTTTTTCTCTGATTACTTATGCCACTGTGAACCTTAGGGGCTGAGGCATCTTTTATAGCATTTTAATTGTATCTAGCCTACTTATTGTAGTAGAGCCAGTAGATGAACTCCATCACATTATTCATGGCATGAATGTCTTACCTCAACTTGATTACTTGGCTTTTAAATACTTTTATACATAAACTTACTCTCATTTGGTTTGTTTGCTCACATATGCTTAAATAAAGAAAATAGCAAAGCATGGTATAGAGAGCTTAAATCCAGAATTTGGGGGTTCAGAATGCAAATTGGCACAGGATGCCAGCTGAAAGCAAAAGATCTCTATGGCAAAAGCTCTGGTGACATGGTCCTTAACTCTTGGTGGTTCAACTGTTCTTTAGTTTCTCCTAGAAAAGCTTATTTCACCCAGTTTATACTGTTATGATTTCACAGGGGTTTTCCCTGAAGTGTTCAAAAGGCATTTGGATGTGGCTCTTGGGGACAGGGTTTAGCAGTGAACACAGTGGTGCCAGGTTAGCAGTTGGACTCAGTGATCTTAGAGGTCTTTTCCAACCTTAAGGATTCCATGATCTCAAAATGATGCCTAGATTTTTTCCTTTCCATAACCCTCATAGATTTGGCAAGTAGGATTACTGTAATAGGTGGAAGGGCCTGATGCTGAGACAGTGAAATATTGTGGCTGTGGCAGGTCGGGAGTGAGCTGGCATGAGAGACTTGGTCCCTGGTGTTTTGCTTCACAGCTCCTCCACCATGGACAGCAGATCCCAGCCCTTAGCAAAGACCAACCATGGAGTCTGGTTCCAGGTTCTCTGGGATAACCTCTTGGCAGTGATTGCTCTTCCTCATAAGTGAGAATTATGGTACAAAAAAAGTTAAATTCATTGCTTGAATTGCTCTCTAAATTTCACAGAGAACTCAAATAGCAGACTGGTTAAATTTTATAGTGTATTTCATTGCTAGGTGAGTAACATGAATCAGCATTTTATCTCCTTTTAATTTCTTATGCTTTGTCCTCGCTGTACCACATTAAAACAGGGAAAGAAAACAAGAAATCTAAATGAAAATCCCGATTGTTGCAGAACAAGAATCAAGTCTTAGGGTACAGCTTTTGGAGGTCAAGAAATGAAATGTGTTCTCAGTTCTGTTAATAATTCATATTGTTACAGAGATATTGGAGCTCTTGGACTGAAAAAATTTCAGACTGAATACAAATTTTATCAATTGTTGGACTTTGAGGTCATCTGAAAAAGTCCCAGGAACTCAATGAATTTTGACTGAAAGTCCTGGGGAGTTCCCACATTCTTCTGTCTGGCAGTGAAATAATAGCTTCAAAACGCTGGGATGACAGTGGCTTTATTTCAGAGGTCTCTGAATATTTTACTAGGGGGAGGTTTTTCTGAAAATACAATAAGAATTTCAAAACCTTTGCAACAGGGTAAGCAGAGAAGAGGTATATTCTGTATATTAGCAGTGATTCAGCTGAGAGACTCAGAATTTTAGACCCAGGTCCATTCTGAGCATCCCTCTTGAGATCAGCAGGACTCAGGCCAGTGCAAACTGCACCACGTGGTGCAAGATTTGCTTGCTGTGTGTTGTCTGGAAAGCTCATTTCAGACAGACCTGGATTGAGAACTACATGTGGGTGTTATCTCTGAAGATCTACTCACCCACTCAGCACAGGCAGATTGCATTTAAACTCTAGAGAGAAAGTGACTGGCTTGGGAACTGGGGAAAATATTAATTTGTTTTACAACCAAAGATTCCTTTATCTTCAGATACTCAAATGTGAAAGTATATTTGTCTCCCACCAATCAAATATAATATGGATATCACTTCCAGGAAATATAATATAATGTATTGTTTTCCTTCTGTTTTGTGCTTTATAAGAATATGCAAACACTGTGACATCCCACTGTGATGGCAGCCAATAGACTGAGCACTTACCCTCGCTGCTGTTGTGCAACCATGGGCAATTTATCTAAGTCTCACCTCTCTTAAAACACTTTTATCAAAATTGGCGGTCAAACAGCACTGAACCATGGTGGCCTCAATCTTAAATGCTGTGGTGCAGATTTTAATTTGGGAAAGATTAATGCACTCTCAAGTGTTAATGCCACAGCTTTCTGTTATCTACATTGATGGGTGTCAGCTAATTTCTGCAGAAGGATTGTAAAGCAAACTGTGCATGTTGATGTTTCAGAAACCTAAGCTCCAGAATGGTGAGATAATAGAGAGGGGAATGGAACTATTTCCTCAAATTTCTTTTAAATTAGAAAATGTTTCCCCTGTCTTTGTAAAGCCAAGCTACTGAGTCAATTCCACTCAAGCTGATTCTTGAAGATATAGGGAATATTTCATTTAAAGGAGCAGTAAAAGTGTCAAAAGATACTTTATCAAGGTCGCTTTTAGATTGAAGATAACAACCCGTCTTGTAACAAATACAGACCCCCATAGTAAGCTTTGTAATTTCCAATGCTGTAGTAGCTCTTAGTCTCTGTCTCCATCATCTCTCACAAATTTTTTTCCTTGTCTGGTCACATATAATCATAATCAACAAAAACCCTTTTGTTCATTTAATAAAATGACAATAGCTGGCACACTTTGACTGGTTTATTTTTCAGCTTCATACAGTTTGGCAAATACAACTGGAGTTCTAGTTTTTAATAGACTTTCCTAACTGTGAAGATGACGTCTTGGAAGAAGATAACTGTGAAGAAGATGATGCACAGTAACTAGGAAATTTTATTTGTGCAGACTAATTTACACAGGAAGGGGGGGAATGCAATTAAGCTCATAAAACTTGCTCCAGCAATGATCCAGGTCAAGGGGCTAATGGTGAATTGCATGAATAACAGTCACTCACCCAAGTCACATTAAACAGTCTTGATAATATCATCCAAAATAGCCAATTATTTTGAGTGTTATGAGAAGGTCCTGTTGTTATTTAACAATGGTTTATATGGGAAAATAGTAATAAAGGGTATGTGGTAAAAAATAATTTCAAAGGGATTAGTTGCAATTCAGTTCACAGTAAACAGTTTTTGTGCCAGAGGGATGAAGGAGCAATGCCTTAGAGGAGAGTGAAATGCATATGCCTTAGCAGTGATTTTATCTGTTCAGTGCTTGCCAAGACAGTGTCATCAGCCCCAGTTTAAAAGCAGGAGCAGAGAAGGAAATGGCACAACCAGTGCAGCAGAGCCCTACTCACTGCAAAGCATCTTCCCCATGACCATGGACTTCCTCCTCTGGTTATAGTGAGGGATACAGGGTGGGAGGGTTGGCAGCTGCTGGGTGGGTAAGGAGGGAGATGGTGAAGATGTGCACTGGCCAGGCACAGTAAAAGAGGTTAAAGGGATGTTATTTTGTTTTATCTTGCTGCATTTACCAGGAAAGAAGTGCAAGAGGGGTGCTCAGTTTAACTCTATTTTGAGTTAGGGATTTTCTGACTTTAAATCTGTTTAATTTGTATAATAATATTTGCCTGTATTAATTTTTACAGATATTTTTCTTGATTCTGATAATTTTCAATTTAATTCCACAGCAACAAATTATTATTATTATTTAAAAAAAATAATTCTCTGCTTTAGTTGTGGTCCACATAACTCTTGGTAATCCAACTTTTGTTGGTATTTATTAAAATCATGTGACTATACTTGTTGCATGTTATTAATAGTAATGCAAAATCTAGATTGAGTATTGGCATGATCTCCCTTTGCTTTTCTTTGTCAGGTTCTGGTGGAGTAAAGGTTCACTGACAACTTTTCAGTAAACATTCTTTGTGCTTTAACTTGACAAATGGAGATTTTTATTCAGCTATAGACTCATAAAAGACCAAAAAGGGCCAACATATCAAGTGGTTTGCTTTTACACAGGGGTGCTCATTATCAGTGAGGTAAGATATCTACATCCACCATTGATCCTCTCCATACAGGAAGGAAGTTTTGCAACTTAGTGATAATTTTGTAGTTTAGTTTTTGCTCTGACTGGTGCAGTGGTTGCAATGTAACTGCTCTATCTTGGCTTCCAGGTGCTAACCTTGAGATTATACCAGATTTGTTCCCTCGAGTCTCTCTACTGCCTTCTTAGAGCTTTGACCCTGAAGTTCACACAATGTAAAAGCAGATTTTAACATCTTGAACTTGATGTGATGGACAAGCAGAGGCTTAATTAGAACATCTTAGAACATGTTGACCTCAAGTAGCTTTCTGTTGCTTGACAGCCAGGATATCCCAGCCATAACAAAAGGGTTAAATTAACCTGCATAGACCTATGTGGCACTATTCAGTTTTTGTTTTTATTTTGAGACATTTGAGAGTCTTCAAGGAAGAGGAGTCAAACGCCTCTTTAGGGCGCCCAAGAGTAAATCTGTACAACACTGAGGGGTTAAGAGGAATTGCAAAGGATTGATACTTCTATGATCTGAGCAAGGCTACAAGTCAATTTGAGAAATATCACCACTGATGATTAACTCACTACAGCATATTTTGATAGTCCTGCATTTGCCAGGAACTATGGCTATGGTGTGAAAATGAGCAGTGCCCTTTTCTGGAGAAAAAATCATGACAAGATTGGAAGTGCTATGGATTCTGGACACTTGGGACATGACTGTAAAGGGTCCTATGTGACAACATGGGTTTTCATAGTTTTGTCTCTGTGTTGAAACTGTTTATTCTGTTGCTGTGTTACCATGGCTTCAAATATGCAATGTGCAGCTTGTCATAAAATTCTGATTGAATTTAAACCGTATGTGTGGTTAGGGAGACATCTGTTAATTGTTCATGAAATTAATTGAATAATGACTATATAGTTGAGTTTTCACTAGATTTATTCCTAGGGGCTGTAATTGCTAGTTTTGTAAAAGGTACCTCACAAGCAGGTTATTTTTGAAAAGAAAAAGCCACTTACATGTATCTCCTGTCAGCCTGTATTCTGGTGTTGAATATGCAATTTTAAAAATGAGATTGTAGCAACTCCTCATATTAAAGCAAAATGCTTGTTTTTCATACGGGAATTACAGAGTGTAACATAATTGGGCTCACTGAAATGAATTCAGCATCTCTCAGAGAACAAAATCATTGAGCCTACTGACTAAATTTAACAGCCTAATAGAAATACGCAGGTGAAGGTACAATTAATTTTAATTACTAGACTATACATTGTTAGTTGCACAGCCATGAGTAAAATTAAAATGGCAATCACAATTAGAAAATTGCAACCTCATTGTGCAACAAATTAGTCACAAATTAAAAGTCCAGGAACTATTATACATCCACTTTATTGCTTTATGACCATTATTGCCCTGATATGGATTTTATTTCTTTAATGTCGTGTCCACTTCTTTACACCTTATCTTTGTTTAGAATCTCTGGCTCCTTCCCAGACTGTGATTTTAAAAGAAGAAATAATATAGCCTGGAGGACAACCTGACTTCCCTTTTCACTCTGGACAGAAACTCCTAAGTGCCCTGTCTTGCTCATGGGTGGCTTTCAGAACAAGGTTTGTCACTGGATTATTTCAGTGAAGTTTCTAGAGCACTGAAAATGGCATTCAGAGGGTAATAGCTGAGGTCTGTGTGTGATGTAACCTTCTAGAAAAGGTCGGGCCAGTTAAAGACAGGAATCTGGAGGGAATCTACATTGATGTAAGTTAGACTCTCTCCCACCCCTCCCCTCCGGCTGGACACATGGATGGCTTGCACAAAGAGTTTTAGCTGCAGGAGTATTTCTGCTATAAGCCCAGTTTTCAGCTGTTCTTGACATGGTTTTATGAAATGAGGTTTAACAATTATCCCAATCTTGCAAGCTTTGTGGTTGTTTGCCCTGAGACACTTGAGGAGCCATCATGAAGTGGCTGAGCTGGAGCAGTGCCTGCAAACACCTGAAATGCAGCTACTGAGAGTGCTGCAGATGTTCTGCAAAATCACATCTCCCTGCTGTCCCACACCTGGAAATGAGGGTCTGTACCTACCTGGCACCAGCAGCTCATCTTCACCTGCAGGTGACACCAACAGCACTCACCCTTGCCACCACTGTCTTGAGTCCTTTGCAGGGTGAGCCCCATTTTGAGGTGATCTGAGGCTTTACCAGATACCTAGATGCCTCTTGTGCAAAGCCGAGGATCCATGGAGAAAGTTAAAGTAACTTCAGTCTCCAAATCTCCTTTTCTGTCCAAGATGCACCAGAGGAGCAAGAAAGAAATTCTCTCATGAGCATGTGAAGTATGCACTCTGCAGTTACTCCAGTTGTAGGATCAGAATGGCTTGTGTTACAAGGAGCCCTGAAGATCATCCAGTTCTAACTCTCCCTGCCATGGCAGGGGTACCTTCCACTGGACCAGGCTGCTGAAATCTCCGTCCACCCTGTTTTGGTCACTGCCAGGGTTGGGAAATCTACTGCTTCTCTGGACAATCCATGCCAGTGTCTCAGCACCCTCATAGTAAAGAATTTCTTCCCAGTATTTAATCTAAATCTGCCCCCTGCCAGTTTACAGCTACCCTCCTTGTCCTGTTGCTCCATGCTCTTGTAAATAGTCTCTCTCCATCTTTCTCCATCTTCATCTTTCTTGTAGGCTCCCTTCAGGCACTGGGGGCCACCCCAAAGCCTTCTTTTCCGCAGTGCTCCTGAGGGAGGCCAAGGCACAGGACTAAACACATTGGCTGGGGAGAACAGGACAGAGCAGGATATTTAATCAGAGTTCATGCAGAGAGGAGCCTGGGGAGGGGGTTTGAGACCAAACAACCGAACCTCAGTGCAATCTCTGTTCTTGACATGATCTCAGCTCTCTGGGGTCTCTTCTAAAATCACCAGAGCGTTGGTCAGCTCGTGTGAGCCCCAGCAGAGGCTTTTGCAGTGCTTGGAGAGCTGAAACTCCATTTCAAATATGCAATTGAACAGCTATCAGAGGGTAATGATGTTTAGTCACTACCACTTGGGACTGGATTTTAATTGATGACCCAGAGGTGAAAGTGTTTATATTCCATTACCTGCTATTGCCAGTGTGTTTTTTTTTTCTGTAATCCTCTTTGCTGTAATATGAATACTTTGGGAAGGGGAAATTAAAGTGAGACTGAAAATAGGAAAGTGAGAAAAAATATGTTTACTCCCTGGTTATCTCTCTATATTTAAGGCCCAACAGAAACTCCTTAGTATAATTTGAGATTCTGTTGTCTGCTGTTAAAATGGAATCAACATATAATTTATTGAAGCAACTTTATTTTTTTAATTGCAGATTGTTGACTGTAGTTTTCCACAGATTTTTGCTTCCATGTTTGCACTGTTCTCAACAGGAAGGATTCCTTCTTATCTGAAGCAAAACTCATCCGTGATTGCAAAATCGAACACTGAAATCTCCCTCAGCTCTGGGAGAGGTGAGAACCTGTGATTTACTGTATGTTTATGCAGCTCCTAGTGCCCAATTGCACAGTCTTGTAGGGTTTACTTCAGAATATAAACTGAGGAAAAATTCTTTTTCTCAGAAGTCACAGAAGTTTCTTATTAGCTGTAATTTTTATATCTCAGACCTCACTGTGTTTTAGAATTTCTTGATAGGCTAATAAGGATGTTTTTTGTCTTGAAAATGTGGAGGTGTAGAAATGAAATTCCAGCTTGGAATCTGTCTGGATGTATTCTGTACAGTTGTTGTTTTGAATGATTTCTGAGGCAGGGCGTACCTAAGATTAGGGAAACATCTCTAAGTGCCACTGGCTGTTATCCATTTACTGTAGGTTCTTTTTTGAGAAACATGTGGTTCCTTTGGCATTAATATTAGCAGTACTAATACAAATATCTCTTATGTTTTTGAATAAAAAAAAAAGCTTTCATATCAGCATCTCCAAAAAACAGGTTTAATGATAAGTGAGAATGACCTGTTCAGGGCTATGCATTAACCTTGCAAGAGAAACAGGAACACTATCTGGATTTTTGTTTATTGAGCCATGGTGGACTCATGAAACTCTTCTGTGTCCAAGAATTATGCATCTCTTCCTTGTGTGAAGCCAAAAGTACTTGGCATGTAGTGCTTTTCTTGGTTATGGCCTTTCCATGTTGCTATTTTAGAGGGTTAAAATTTTGTTATTATAGGAAATGTGGTGAACTCGTATAGAAGAATATGTTGATGCAAGGAATTACTTGTTCTATTTTTCCCTCTGCTCTTTCTGGTAAGAAATTGGCCTTACCCATGAGTCAGGAGGTTTTTGGTGTTCAAATGCATGGAAGAGCTGCAATACAAATATGTTGTGATTTGGGTCAATAACTTTGCATTAATATTTGCCATTGGCAATAAGTGGGTAGAGCCTCATGGGAAAGCTGCAAAAATGGAAATGTCTCCTTGTAGACATGTGTTCCTGAAACCAAGGTCTGCAGCTGACAGAGCAATTGGAGAGGTGTCTTTAAGCTTTACTGTTGGAGTCCTGAAACTCTATGAGACTTTTAAATTCCTTGGTATGGTGGGGAGGAGGGGGAACTTGCATCCTGAACTTCCTGTGAATCTCAGGAATATTGCATATTTCTTATTCAGCCATTTTATTTATGCTGCACAAAGTGTGAGTGTGATTCTTTAGCTATAGCTCAGAAGGCAGCCCTTCATTTAATCCCAGGTACTGCAAACTGCTGTATTCCCTACAAAGAAATAATTACAAATCTACATAGTAAATTATTTTCTTACAGTCTAACGGGACTCAACAGAAAACATGGGTTTGGGCATGTAGCTTTGAAATTAAGCAGTGTAACAGCATTAAAAAAGTATCCCTTGGAAACCTTCATCTCTGATTTTATTTTATATTGTTATAGTGCTCACGCTTCAGTGATTTCCTTTCATCTAGTCACTGGGCTGAGGAAATAACACAGAAAAGGAAATCTCTTGAGTTTCTGATGTACATGGTAAATGGTCATTTCAGAGACCATGCGCTATGGGGCCTCAGACTGAGGGTTTAATTTAATTGGTTGAAATTAAAAAACATTCAAGCCTCATGAAATTATAACCTTTACGCCTGATGTGTCAGCTACATCTGACACTAGCCTTGTTGTTTAGAGATGAAATCCCTCCCCTATTTAAATGGAAGCTCCTGTGGGACCCACGTAAACCTTGCAAACAGAAGAGGCAAGTGGCTCTGATCACTACTCCAACCATGGTTAACATCAGCAGCATTTCTTTTAAAAGTTTGTGTGTCTGTGTTTATCTTTGTTATTTGAAAAATCATGTCTGTTTAAAATTTTTTGTGTTTTCACTGAGGGAAATGAAATACATGGGACAGAGATCTAGATTTGTGTGTTTCCTGTCAATAAATTAGTAGCTGAGGTTCAATTTAAATTTTTTTTGAGTGGTAATCTGTTCTACATCAGTTGAACTCTCTGCATATCATTTGTTGGGTGTGTTTTCTGAGCCAGTTTTCCTTTCTTCTTGGTTTAGATAATAAAATGTAAGAACATAATAATAATGTTTTTTCCTGGGTTTCTGTGCAGTGCTGAGGACAGGGCAATGCAACCTCCTTTCATACTGGAGCCATTATCATACTGCCAAGCAAAAATAATTTTTCATCCCATATGCCATGAGGTTCAGATGAGATGTCTTCAATGTTTCAGGATGGAGTTTTCCAAAAGGACCTGCAAAGAGGCAGATTCTCCATTTCCAGAGACTTTCAAATGAAGTTGAGGACAGCCACTTTTATATTCCTTTGGGGAATCTCACTACTATAAACATGCCCATCACATTTTTTATGACTCAGTAGTCAGTAGAGATAAAATCTCTGCAAGCTTGTAGAGATGACCTGGCCCTTTAGGAGGAGATCTGCTTACAGAGATGTCCCAGCTCTGACTGTTTGTATCATGCTCATACTGAATTTGTTCAAATATCTTTATTCTGTGAGAATCTGGGTCCTCAACTAGTCCCAAAACTGTGTTACAACAGAAATTTCAGTGATGGCTTCTCATAATACCAGAACTTTTCTGTGGAAGGGTAAAAGTGATGCGGAAAGCCAACCAACCAAAGTGACCCATTCCTTCTTAGTCTTTTGCTGTCAATTGATGCATCAGCTGCTTTTTCATTTTTTTTGTATAATATAGGCATAGATATGGTTCTGGTTATCCTTAACAAAGATTTTAAGTGGAATAAGAAGTTAAAAAAATTTTATTAATTGTATTTGGAATCTGGTACACTTTTATTACATGAGAATCTGGAGGAGAAATTAATAAGTGCCAGGAAAATTGGTATAACGTGGAGGGAAAAATAGATGGGAAATTTTTATTCTGAGTAAGAAATGTGAGAATGAGGTGGTGTTCAGTGAAAAGAAAGGTATCACAGCAGAGAAAGTCCCACAAGAGACAATTATTCTTTGCTGTTCACTTCTGTTGAATGTCATTGGCAGGAATTTAGGAAGGTTCAGAGAACACCAAACACAAGATAACAAGAAAGTCAATACCAGACTGTCTTAAAAGGAAAGTTTGCAAAGGGAAATATTTTTGATGCTGTGGTAAATTGTCCTCCTCTGCCTGGCTGCACCATTTTGTGAAGCAGTAGGAGTCATAAAATAAAAAATCAAAATTCAAAATTCTGAAGCATGAGTTGTACCGTTGTTTTTTTTATTATTTTTTTATGAGGGCAGATGTTCAGATCCCAGTTTTTTCACCTTTCTGTCACCACCAAATTCACAAAACCCTGAGGAAGTGCCAAACAGTCTTGGGAACATATGCAGTGCCATCAGTGTGTGGGTTGACTTGTTGAGGCACTTGGCCTCCATAAGCTTATCAACAAGAAGTCTGTTTTCATGCCCTGTGGTGCTACTTATCCTTCAATTCTTTCATGAATAAGGACAAAATTGGTGAAATTCTCAAACTATCTGATGCAAACGGACTTTTTCAAATGCTGAATCCAGGTTAGAACTAATCTTCAGGCTGATGTAATATGTACAGCCAATCTAATGCATTTATTATTAAAGCTGTGCTTGCATACTTGCCCTTGAAAAATTCAAAAGATGCAGAAAATCTGTCTAAAAGGTCTTTTCAACTCAGGGCTGGGCTCTGATACTTTGGGAGAGCATCAGTGCCACTCTGTCATGTGTTTCAATAGAACTTTGCAGCAGGGAGGGAGAAAGAGATGATTTTATCTGGAAACTAAGGCATTGTTGGTCTTTGCTTATAGTGAGGTTTGTGCAGGATCCAAAATGTTGGCTTTCTAATCATGGGAACATGGAGACAGACAGTCATCAGTACTGGAGATCTGCAGTGGTTATAAAAAGGAGTTAAAAATTCATGACTCAAACATGTCTCCTTTCACCTCCTTGCTCACCAGTGCAGCCTGTGGGACCTAAAGGGGTCACAAGAGAGCTGGAGAGGTGTTTTTGATAAGGGCATGGATTGATAGCACAAGAGGGAATGGCTTTAAAC
Organism: Toxostoma redivivum; assembly: GCA_013397375.1. NCBI lineage: Eukaryota > Metazoa > Chordata > Aves > Passeriformes > Mimidae > Toxostoma > Toxostoma redivivum. The sequence goes on from VXBI01012112.1 coordinate 53,008, forward strand.
AGCTAGAACATAGATTTAGACTAAATATTGGGAAGAAATTCTTTACTGTGAGGTTGGTGAGATGCTGAAACAGGTTGCCCAGAGAAGTGGTGTCTGCCCCATCCCTGGAAGTGTTTAAGGCCAGGTTGGATGGGGCTCTGAGCAACCTGATCTAATGGAAGGTGTCCCTGCCTGTGGCATGAGGTCTGGAACTGGATGATCTTTAAGGTCCCTTCCAGCTCATACCATCCTATGATTCAGAGCATGGAAACAAATGGGAGTCATTGCCTACCAATCAATGGATTTCCCCTGAAAAACCAAGGAACTATCAGCCCTTTCCCAGCTCTTTTTCCAAGAGAAAAGCACGGAACAACCTCCTCCCCTCCGTGAGCCCTTATAATGATAAAAGACAAAATGTTCTGCTGGAACGTTTGGAGTTGTGGGGCTTTCAGCTCCTCCAGGGAGTGGGACACTGCTATCTGCAGATTGAATCAATCTGCGTCGGAAGCGTGATGGTGAAAGAGCCCATTCACGATAACAAAGCGACACATTGAGGGAGCAGCCTTTACTTCTCTGAGCACAGATAAGACGGCTTTTTAAAAAGCGAGCAGGCACAGAGCAACTGCAGCCTCACCCAGTAGCAGTTTTAATCCTCTTGCTTGAGATTGGTAGAAGATTTGGCAGGTAGGATGGGGTAAGTCTCTTCTTGTTATCTGAAAGGAGGACAATGCTATTACAAGTAAAGCAGCAAGAGAATTCTTGCTTGATAATAGAGTTAAGGGGAGTAAAAAGATAAACTCTGTTTTTTATTGGGGGGAATAATAAGATTGTCTGGGTTAACTTTAGTGAAACTTGTTATTCTGTCTCTGATTTGCTTGTCTTTGGGTCCCCTTGGGCACAGCACTGAAAAGGGCTTTGCTGTTAACCCATGGATGCTGTGCAGGGCAGCATAGGTCCAGCCAGCTTTGCTTCAAGGCACCCCTCTCTTTTGCTGCTTCCTAGGAGTATTTTCTAGAAAATGGTTCTTAACAAGTTGGTTTTTATAACTTTTGTTTAGAGGCCCATGTTTTGTACCCTTGGGCTCAGGTGCTGTCTGGGAGATATGCCCATCTGATGAAAATCACCTCATGTGTACAAGTTACCACACTTGTGACATGGGTCTGTACCATGTAAACTAAGGAAGATTTTGGAGAGAACTCTGCCAGAGATTTCCATAGCCACTGATCCCAGCCACCAGAGGGAAACACAACCATATGCATTAACTCAGACAGTCATGCGCTCCTCCATATGTGCAAAGTCTTCTCGGACAGCTGATGTCCTCCAGGGCAGGCCAAACCATTGTAAGACAATAGGATTCTAACCTCAAATACAACCCAGGGACTGCATTTCCCAAAGTCCCACCCAGCTGGTGCTGTGGGGGCTGCTGGAGCTCCAGTGGGCTGCTTTGTCTCTCTTCTTGCAGCTGTTGGTTGGAGGCACTGTGGGAAGGATGCTATCCTGTCTTCATTAAGTGCATATAGAGAGCATGGTCTGTGGTGCTGGAACAGAGCAGGAATAGTGTAAAAAAAGTGCTGTTGCCACAAACACCCTGAAAAGGCTATTTACAGACACTGTCACAGAAGGTTTTGCCTTCTGCCCTCCATTACCTAATGGTTTCTGTTGTCAAGAAGACAGCAGGTCTAATAACCAAGCAAACACCTTCCCGCTCTGATGAATCAGCCCTTCTTGTTTGTAACCTACTCTTCCTGAGCTGGGCAGCCAGGCAAATCCCATGTGAGAGTTTACTGAGCTCCTGCAGCCTCCTGTCTGTGTGCTTGTGTGCTGAAGCCCACACCTCTGCCTGGGGGCTGCTTTACAGACTGGGCTTGCACTTAAACCAAACACACATCTGTGACCAGAGGAGGTTGTGTGGACCTTGGTTTGTACATAAACCATGTCCATGCTGATGCATTTGCCCATAAAATTTACAACTAACAGACCCTCCAAGGACAAAACTCAATTTTTCATAATAACCATGTATTTGCCTAGAAATCTAGGGTTTCCTATTTTTAGAATTAACAGAAAAATAATTTTTATTCTGATGAGCATTATCTCAGGGGATGGTTGCAGGTCTCCTGGGCTGGAGGCAGGCTGTCAGACAAGCCACTAGTGAAGGAGCTCTGAGATGTGAGGTTGACTCTGCCTCTTGGTAATTTCTGGTGGCAGGGGGAGGATCAGGGATGGCAGTGCTTTTCTGAGCCAGTGCTGGCACATGGTGAAAAGAAGGATCCCTTCTTCAGCCCCAAGCCTGGGAGCTCTGCTGTGGCCACCAGCTCCAGTGCAAGCTCTCTGCATGTCCCCTTCCTGACAGAGTGCCTGGCTAAAGCTGGTAAAGCACCTACTGCCCACACACTGAATGCCAAGGACGAATGGAGACCCTTAGGGAGGGAGGAACATGGGCAAAGAGAAGATTTTTTGGGCTGCACCATGGCTGGGCATGAGAGGTTTGTCATCATCCTGCAAAATACCCCCTTGGAGGCTTGGAGGAGGAGGTGCCTCTCCCTGCATGAGCTGAGCACAGAGGCAGTGCCTGTTTGAGACTGGTTTCTTGAAAAGCAAACCCAAAACATATCTGTGAGAGCAGCACAAGTCCTGGAGCCCTGCACCATCCCCAGAGCCCCTCTGTTCCCCCCAGCCCTGATTCCTCCTCTTCCCCCTCCCCACAACTATTTAATTTTGCTCTGGCATGAAATAATAGAGTGCTGTGTATCTATTACAGATGTAAAGAGATTTAGACTGCCACAGGTTTCAGTAGCACATTCAGAGCCCTAACAAAGCTGGGTATAATAGACTCTCCCTGCCATTATCCATTCAGCAAGTGTAATAAATGACTCGGCCGCAGCCTGCCATATACCACCCGGCCCAGATAACAGCTGAAAGGAGAAAATTAAATTTTGCTTTTGTTGAAACATTATGATTTATGTATTTGTAATATAGGCTGCGGTGGGCAATTGAAAAAAAAAAAAAGAAGATTGCTGAATATACTCCAGGGTTACTGATTGTACCACAGGCCACTTAGAGTGCTGGAAATGCTGTTCTTCTCCCTGTATTCCTTAATAATAATAAAATCATACAAATTCCCATTAACCTTCTCACTCATGTTGATTTTTTTTTTTTTTTATTTCCAAGTCTTAAGTTTTGGCCATTTACTCTCAACCTCATGAAAAATAACAGACTGATGGTTTATGGAGACAAGGCATGAAGTACCTAGGCATGTAAAAATGATGGATGTAGGTCAAAAAATCTATATATCATTTTTAGTATTTTTATAATAATTTTCTTTAAATGGGGTGGTTTCCCCCTTCCCCTCCTCCTCTTCTTCACTGCTGTCTTTAGAGTTGATGACAAGATATTCTGATATCCTCATCCTTGCAATATCTAGACCTATAAAAATAATTAACTTCTCCCACCTTAGAAATATAGAGACAGAAACAGGAGTGCTTCACCCTGTAATTTATAATATTGCAGTACCGTCCCTTAATGTTGTAATCAGGCCTGCAAAGTCTTATCATGTTGTAGAATATAATGAACTTACTTATTCATTTCAACATCACATTTCATCTTAGTTGGTCTCCACATTACTTGCTTGTCCCTCCCCTTTTCTGAAAGAATGGCAGAAACAGAAGTTTTCTTATTCTTTCTTATTCCTTTTCTTTACCTTCTTATAGCTCAGGGCTTGAGCTGAGTCAACAGGCTGATCCAGGAGGCTGGGGACTGATTTGCCTCTGCTCCCTAGGAATTTAAACGTGTAGTTTTTAAATTTATTTTTTGGTATGTGTTTTTAAGAATTTATTAAACCTTGTTATGTGGTTTACACCAACAGGTTGAGGAAGCACTTGGCTGCGTGAGGAGGGACAGTGGTAGGGCTGGAAGCAGAGGATGCTCTGTGCTTCCAGGCAGAGCCCCTGTGTGATCTTGGTGCTCTGAGCATTTGAGTCTCCAATGCTGCCACTAAAAGTGTCTGCCAGGAGTTGGTAGGGATAACTGGGATGGACCCCTGGAGGGGCTCAAGGTCAGATTGGACCAGACTTTGAGCAACTTGATTTAGTGGAAATCTTCCCTGCCCATGGCAGGGGAATTGGAACTAAATGGCTTTTGAAGGTCCCTTCCAACCCAAACTGTTCTATAATTCTATAAACAAGGATTGCTCCTGTCTTCCTTTTGGTTGCCTAGTGGGGAGTGGAGTGATGAATCTCTTTTTTCTGACCCTCAAAGCTGTCCAAACTTAATGTAGGATTCATTTGATAACAGCTTATGCAATAGTGATGATTTTGGATTTTTTTTTTTCTGAGGGAAGTGTTCTTTTCTACATTTTGTTAAAGATTATGATTAACAAACAGCTCTTGACCCTCAAGATAGAGCTGGGGCCTGATCCTGAGTTGTTCCCTTTTCTGTGTAGAAGCAATGCAAGGACATGTTGGGAGTCACGGCCATGTGGAGGGCCTGTAGCTCTATTGTAGCCTTTGCTCACAGCATCTCTTACACCTTGATTTTTCAGAGCCTGGCACAGGTCTCTGGCATTTGGTCTGCCCATTGCTTGGGCCCGACATATTTAGAAATGCTAAAACCCACCAGCAGAAAGGTATATGAAAATTTATTTTTTTAAAAAAATTCTGTGTGCATGGTGTTAAGCATTTAAATAACTTGTGGTTTTTAGTCCTGCTGAGCCCCAGGTTGCCTATTAGTGTTTGTGGGCTGGAGGTTTGGGTGTGCAGGGGATGTTTTACAGCCAGCTCATCTCTCCATCAGGTATTCTGCTAATGCGCACTGACAGATATTTTGTGAAGCAACATTCAGTCTATTTATTGACCCCCTGCCCTCAAATGCATACATACAGCAGAGCATTCCAGCTTATATTTAATGCTGAAACATTTGTAAGTACTGTATATCCTATGATCTATTGGACTAATGAAAAAGAAGGTTTATCACTGCAGTCCAGTGTAAATCTGTGGATAACCTTACTGTACAGTCAATTTATTCCTTTAAAAGGTTTATTCCTTTATCAGGTGTTTGTAGAAGGTTTCACTGTAAGTACAGCAGAGACATAATTTGCTTTGGGGCAGATTTATTTGTTTCACAGGGTTATTATTTTAACAGTCTGATAATCACTATGAGTATGTTTCACCATTTGGTATTTCTGTGTGTATATGTGAAAGTGTGTTTATTCATTCCCTGAACAGGTTCATTTTCTTATCAGCTATTCATTTTAAAGAGTTTTATTACATATGCAGAGTGTGTAGGGTACTAGAGTGCAGTAATTTTATTAAGAGATTTATTTAGTGCCAGATATTAATTTAGCTGGCGTTTGCTGTAACATAATCATATGCTTTCACCTGGCCAATTTTCTTTGCATATCACAGTTTGCTATAAACAACACTTTCTCTGCACTGCAGTCTTCAAATCCCCCCCTTTTTTTTTCCTTTTGAAATAAACATTGTATAGGGAGCTCCCTCACATTTTGCACCCTTTAATTTAATTTGTTCATGTTATTTTATTTCTTTGAAGCCTCAGTCTCAGGGAGAGGGGATCTTGTACAGTGGCTTTTAAAAAAATTAATATGCTTAAATATTCTGCTAAGAGAATGTTTCAGAAATGTCCCTCCAATGCCACTTAGGAATTGTGTGAGTCAGCACACGGCCAGTGACTCACTGGACAAAAGCATAACAATTTTTATGTTATGTAAACTTTAGTTCTAGAAGAGGAAAGAAACTGTGCATAAACTGTAGATGAGATCTGTCTTTAACTTTGCTTAAAATGTAGCTATAAAATAGGGGAAAAAAACCCACCTGCATCACTGAGTCTCATGCTGGGGTAAAATAGAGTCTTATTTGAATCTTCCTGATGTCCAGGGGTGCTTCACGCTGATTTCATAGGAAGATGGCTTGGAGTCCAGTTGGTGGTTTAACTTTCTCTCCCCACTGCTGTATGTAAGAAAGAGCTGCTTTAAAAAAAGCTGTGAGCCCTCTCTGCTCTGTGCTCTGAAACAGCTGGAGGTCATGGAGGAGGCAGAGGGTGACACTGCACATCCCTGGGGCCCAGGTGCCGATATCCAGGCATGGAGAATGCTTTACTTTGGATTACTTACCTGAGAAAAAGTTCTTCAATGGGTTTTTCTGGTCCAGAGAATATAGGAATCAGTGAAAACTTCTGAGCAGAGTTCATGCTGGGTCAGGCCCTTAAATGCAGGGATTATTTCTAGAAACTGCCCAGCATAAAAAGCAAAACTGGAATCTTCTGCATAACACCACAGCTGTCTTCTGATTCTTTATTTGTCTTATTTCTAGGAGACTGTTTCTTGATGCTTGACTAGATTCAAAAATGCAAAAGCATTTTTGTCAGCAACATTCAGTATGTTTAATGTTGAGTTTTCTGAGATCACTGTAAGCTCCTGTATAATTAAAGAAATAATATGCTTGCCTTGACCATCTGGAATCCATATTTATTCAGAGATTGAAACTTCTACTGGAAGATATCTTCTACTGGAGATAGAAACTTGAGAGAACTTCTGAGCATCTACATAGCCATACTGAGATGAAGAAGAAAATAATATTTATCATCATACATGAAGAAAATCATCATATTTATTTAAATATTTTTTGATAGAAAGTAAAAATTTTACTTCGAACTCAGCAGTTAACAGCTTTCAGACATTGTACCACTTCTTAGGGATTATGTTATCTTCTAACTTTTACTTGGCACTATTATTTACCCATTTTCTGTGTTTTCTAAGCCAACTTTTCCTTGAACTGCCTGAAACTTTTTCAAGTAGCAAGACAACTACTAAACTCAGCAATATTTCATTCTAATAGAGGAGCAATATAGCTGAAACCATGTTATCAATACAAGATCAAAACTATTGATGAACACACAAAGGTAAATCAACATTTGTCTATAAACAACATAGTCCATTTAACAGATGTAATTAATACAAGTTAAACATTCAACCAGGTATCACTTAATATTAGCTGCTTTTCTTTTCCATCAGATGTCCAGGGAATGGTAAAATTACCTGCCAGAATTCATTGTCAACGACAGTATTTATTTCCCAGATATTTAAAGTAGGAAGTCAGTGTTAGAGCTGATCAAAAAACTCAATTTCCACTGAAGTTTTGGGAAGTATTTTCTGGTTTGTGCTGAAAGAAATCACTGTTCTTCAAACTTATTTTCTAAAAGAGAGCTATGTTGAAATAGCAGATCTGCACTCAAAAGAGCAGAGTTTTGTTTTGTTTCTTCCCTGAGGTGTTTGGAGAATCCATCCTGATTCATGAAATGTTTTTCTTGATAAATTCTTGAAATCAATATTTAACTGCAAAGCACTTAAATTCTGACAAAAACGTATCTTGAGAAAAAATGTTTAATTGAAAATGTTCTCAACAGCTCTAGTCTGAATGAAACTACCCATCAGTTTGCTCTTCACTGACTCATTAGTATCATATTAAATTTACGACTACAGTGAAAAAAATCTGCTGTGCATAATTGAACCACTGTTGTAAAGAACTGTGTTAAAATGTACTTAGTTATGCTCTAGGCTAATGTTATTTGTTAAGTCTCCTAAGAGGAAATTAGCAGTTAAGCTTTGTTTTCATAGTGTTAATTATTACTCTTGATACTGCCATGCAACATCCTGGACTCAGTGAGACTTTTCAGTGAGCCTGAATTGTGACAAGAGTGGTAAATAGTACTAAAAAGGAGAAGCAGAGAGAAGCAGAGTTCCATTAAAAATGGAACAAGTGGGCAGGAGTAACATGGGGTGGTGAAAGCAGAGTCAGGTTTTCTCCAGGAGATATTTGCTGAAAAGTGATGGTGATTTTCTTGGGAGTGTGAAAGACAGCCCAAAGACAGTGTGGATTCAGCTGCTGAGTTTAGTCTGAAACTATGTGAAAAAGAAATTTTTTTTTTTTTTAGTTGTATCAGTTTAGACAGACGTTTTCATAAACTTTCAAATGTTTTCAGTATATGAGTCAAAGGAAAAGCCCTGCTTTTAATAATGAACCTCCTCCTACCTGATTCTGTGAGTTAAATTGCCATGCATGCAAAGTTTGAAGGAGAGTTGCCTAGACATCTCCAGTGCTGGGGGAACAAACCAAGGCACCTTGACCATGCCCTTATATCTGTGATTCTGCTCTTCACATAAGAACTGCATCAAGACCCCCTAATGTTGACTGTGAAGAAATATTCCTTTCACCCTAGCAGAACCACCCGAATTTACATCCACCTGCTCTTGTTTTCCGTTTTCTGATGAAAGCAAGACATAGCTGCCTACTGTGCTTTGGCTCCATTTCAGGCTGACACTAGAAGAGAGAGAAGATTAAGAGAGATCAGGTCCAAATATCTGAAAACCTCCAAACTGTGCAAAAATCCCTGACAGTACACTTATATTACATGTTTTATACTGCAAATATCTGACATTGCACTGGTCCATCAGTCCTTTTTTTTTTTTTTTTAATATGAATATGATATGAATGTATGTGTGTGTGAATGCATATGGATTGGAGGGAAATGACTGCTGGGGATTTTTTTCTTTGGTCCAAGTGCTACTACACCAGATAAGACTGTTTTGGTAGCCTCAGCTGTTTTATTAACAGTGAAAGATTGCTCTGAACTGCACCTACTCCAAAATTGTTTTTGCAAGCAATGGTTCTTGCACAACTTCCCTTGATAGATTATTCTTGTGTGCTTGCTCTGAGAGTTTTGGTAAGAGATAAGCAATGAGATTAAGACCATGCTTGTTTTCAGACTGTGATATTTAGGTTTGATATTCATGTGAGCACAAGTGGTAAGTGTTTTTTTTCTAGATGTGGCCTCTGCAATGTGGGGTTTTGGGTGCTTTCACATTTTTTGATAAGCAGAATCAAGCCTTTGCATAGGTCTTGTGAAGGTTTGTGAAAACCCTATGGAAGTTTTCTTTCAAGATTAACAATGAAAACAACAGATCTGTAGAGTTTTAAAAGGAAATGAGAACATTTTGAGTTATGAAGTTATTAAAAAGCTTGAAGCAATCAAAAAAGCTGAAAATAGCCTTATAAAGCAATTGTTTAATCATTATTGCTTTTATGCATGTAATGTATATAATATACTAATATAATAATTTTATATTAAATACAATTATTTTATAGTCAGCATATAGTCAGAGATCAGGCCCACTCAGGGAAATAATCCATTTGGCTGTGAGGATCTGCTGGAATGATAATCTGTGCTTGCTACAAGTGTGAGAATGGCTCAGAGCAGAATCTTTTGTTGAACAAAAGGATGCTCTGATATTAAGTCTGTTTCAACAGTTGAATCAAGCTAGAGCTTTGTAATCCCTTGTGATTTACAGTATCAGTTTAAAACTGAAATGTTATTTGATCAGATTTGAGGATGTTAACTTCTACCTTCTATAGCACTTTATCTGCATCTGACCATGTCCTGCTGAATAACAATTCACTAAAGAACGTGTATCAACCTGAGGCAATTTAAAAAGAAGAATTATGCAAATGATCTCTCTTTATTTGGCTGTGCAGTGAGAGATCTTTCAAAGAAAAGAATAAGATGTAATTTCAACACACTTAGAAGTGGTGCTTCCAGGGGAAAAGGAAGTCTTTGAAGAAGTAATTTGTAGGCAGAGGTATTGTGCTAGAATGTGTAAATTGATGATTATTTACTAGTGAGCCTGTGAAGGAGAGAAACACATGCCACCTTTTATCGATGAGTGATTGCTGCATGAGAATCAGAAATCAAGATGTTTTTTACTGTGTCTATTTTCACTTCTATTGCTTGCCAAGGCTGTAATGTTGATCTCTCCATTTAAATTACAAAACTAGAAGAAATAATTTAATATGTCAGCTTCCTTCTCTGCGGAAGCTTGAATGTCTGGGATGGCATCACTGTGTAATACAGACTGTTTTTTAATGCCCTCCCAGATTATGAATTATTGTCAGCAGAACTATTTTCACCCAGCTAAAGGCTAGAAGGAGTTTTTAAGTTTTGAAGGAAAAATCATATCTTGCACCTCTGCATGGGAAAGAGCTCATTCTTATCTTTGAGGAGAGGTTCCACTATGGAGGTGCAGTTGTGTTCCCCTTTGCTCCTCATCCTCTGCCCCCTTGAGTCTTGTCTGCCTTTGCCTCTCTCCTGTGGAAGAGCAAAGGCAGCACTGGGGGCTGGAATGCCCAGAAATGAAAGCAGGTCTGGAACCCATCTCTTGCCTTGTGGGTAAGGCTGAAGGGCAGTGAAGTGGTGCAGGAGAGCTCCCCATAGAGAGAAAAAGTTCACTGAGAAACTTAGTTAAGACCTTTAGGGTATGGATCTTCAGAATCTTCAAGGAATGAATCTCTCAAGTCGTGCCACTTGCCAGCTCAGCATGTGATTGTATGACTGAAAGCTCAAGCATTTGTGTGCAGTTGGGCTGTTGAAGCTATCCTCATTTTGGATGGTAACACCAAAACATCTGTCCAGACAATGGTAATGCATAAGAGCTCTGATGTCCCTTAAAACAGAGAACACAAATATGATGAAAAGGCTTTGAAGCCTTTTTTATTTCTCTCTGGAGAGGAACATGTTGGGAGAAGCAATGAATCAGCATGCTTAACACTTCTTTTTTTATATATATTTGAGGGATTATTAGACTTTTTCTGGATTTGCCCTGAAAAATCCAAGTAAAACAGAAGATCCAAATTATCACCAGTGCAAGAGACCCTTTCTACTCTTTTATCTCTGAGTAAAAAAGCTTACTTCATGCCAGTCCACTGATGTACGCATTGCTGTAGATACCGCTGTTTAAAAAATGAACTGTTTACTCTTTGGATAGCTTCAAAGAGAGAGTTTTTCCCCCCTGGAACAAAGCTCTTCCTTAGCAAGATAAGTACAAAGTGTTTAATAGTGCCTCTCTTATTTGCTCTCAAGATTTCTCTTTCTCTTTTCCCCTTTATCTCTGCCTACTCATATGTATTTTTAAGAGGATCCAATACACTGGTGTCATACGTTCACACCAGCTTAATAAATGATGCCATTTCCATGTAATTAATGGAAAGACACTGATACCATTAGGTCAGATGGACCGAGTGTTATCTGAGCTACTGCAAATGTCCCTTGCACAAACTCTCCCTTCCTGAAGGCAGAGATGGGGTTGTACCAGCTCTGTGCTTTTGTCCCACTGGGACCCGATTTTATGGACTATGCAAGATGAAGGAGCCATGGGAGGGGAAAGGAGTGAGGGTTTTCTGCTGGGCTGAGTGTGCCAAACACCAGCCCGAGGTACTAGCACTGGCTTGAACACGAGTGCAGAAAAAGCTCCACAGGACACAGTTGAAGGCTGTTGATCTGCTCAGTAGAATCCTAGAATGATTTAGGCTGGAAGGGACTTAAAGATCATCTCACTCCAACCCTCCCACTGCCATGGTCAGGGACACCTTTCCCTAGACCAGGTTGCTCAGAGCCTCATTCAAACAAACTATTAAAGAATATCTTGCTATTATTAACAATTTCTCTTTCTCTGCCTTCAGCCATTCTCGATTATTTTTGGTACCTTAAAAATCTTTCTGGTTTGCTCATACATTTATGTGAGCCACCAGAGCTCTTTCAATATTTTGTATGCTGCCAGGATTTTTCCTTCAAGTGTTGTAGTGAAAAGTTCCCTGTTCATAGATTCTATGGCAGAATTTTTGCTTTTTCTGTCTGACTGACATAGACTGGCCAAATCAATCTTAACATGAACAGATAATTCCAGGATAACCATGACTAAACAAGAACTGCAGTAAATTACATTTTTCTTGCAGTGAGTAATAGTAATCCTGTCATAATAGTTGTGCATTATTTGTGTTGGGGTGATTTTAAAGAGTGTTGGAAGTAATATTCTGGAGTGGTGTAAATTTGATTGAACTACTCCATAGGAGTTAAGTCTGGTCTTTAGTTTGGGCTAAAGCCTGCTGGTTTCTTGCTCCTATCTTCTGAGGATCTCTTATTATTCCTGGCTGAAATGTCTACAGAATGTTTGCATATATATAGTAGTAAAAAGATAACATCATTATGCTTTTATATTTTTTATATGTTAGATGTTTTAGGTGACTAACATTTGTTTTATCTTACAGATATGAAACAGCACATCTATAACTTGCTACTGTATTGAATAGATTAGATATCAAACAGGTATTGTAAATGAAGTAGATTTTGATTATAACGGTATAAATGAATTGACTATCAAGAAATAGAACTACAGAAATATTTCTCAAAGAGAAAAAAAACTGTGTATAGCTTATAACCACTTTCTTTTTTCATTGTGGTTTAAATAACTAATCTAAATCTCAGAATTTTCTTTCTTCCTTTTTTTTTATTATTCCAGCTTTATTTCTTTGAAAACTGCAGGAGTTTTAACAGACTGAATTCTCAGGAATGAGGGCAAAATCTCTTTGCATCTAGATTTACCATATAGTTCTTGTTCCTCATTTCAGACTGGAATTGAATGCCCATTCTTTCTCACTGTGAGTAAATCACATCACCTCTTCAAGGCACAAACGTCTGCATGGTACCACATGTGATGAGGTACTTGCCTGTGCAGAAAAGGTTTGGGAGACTGAATTCTTCTTGGTTGCATTGGTTTATCTCATGTACCTGATAAGTACAGCTTAATTCCAATCCTTTTCTATAGTATCAGTAGAATAATTAACCAGGCCAAGCTCCCAAACTGATGTGTCACAACAGAGCCTCTTGGTTCTGGTGTGTTTCAGGCCATATGGGAGCCTGGACAAGACAGCAGGAGGTTGTAGGGTGTCTTGGATGCAGGGAACTAAGGAAGAGAGGGACTGCTAAATAAACCAGATAACTATTGTCATTGAAACTGATAGTATTGCTGTTCCCTTAGTGCTTCTTTTAAGCAGATTACACCTTTTCAGTTAGAGTCTAGGACAGCTTGATTCATTGAGCCCTTCCTGCACTCACTTGGGTATGATGCATTCAGATTACAATGCTTGGAAGAAGTTTGTTTGCTCTGGAGTGCAATTATAGTTTTTTACTAGTATTTATAGAGCCTCACCTGATATATCACAGCAGATTGCCATAAAAAGTACCAGCAGGTCCTGCATTCTGCTGCCCGGGTGTTAAACAAAGAATACAATAATCTTGTCTTTTACAGGCAACAAACAGGTTCCTTGCAAGCCAATGCTTTTGCTTTTACTTACTGCTTAATGTTTTTGTTCTTATTCTAATTGCCCCTGCTTGCCCCTTATTAAGTCTTTCTAATAAAGCAGGGGTAATTTTACATAATTTAGAGCATTGCAATGCAATGAAGAAAGTATCCTTTAGGTTAAAAAGTTAGGACATCAGTATCAATGCTTTTATTTAAGATATGCAGTTATTTTGTAATTACAGCAGGGTTGGGGAATATTAGACCTCTTTTACACACTTTCTCACTTTACAGGTTTGGGTAATGATGAAAGAGGGATGCAATTTCTGCACTTTGTACCAATTCTATCAGAGATTTTCAAATAATAACAATAGTGGCATAAAATCCCTAATTTTATAAATGCTGCATTTGCAGACGGTAATCTATAGACCCATGGGTGTGCCCATCATATGCTAATGGATGTTTTAATTAATGACTAAAAGTAAAGCTCTGATAACTTTATTAGCACAGCATGTTTGTCAAAACAAATAAGAGCAGTCACAGAATAAAAATGCTCTACAACATACGAGTCTAAAAGTCTCAAGAAGTTGATTGTGTCACATGCTAAACACACTGGCTCCAGCCCAGTAACACATTTGAGGCAGTGTTGGACCCCAAGGCTGGCAGCACCACTCCTGTCCTCACAGGTCAGGGCTCTGATGAAGTGGGGACTAAAGGGTCAGGGTGCTGCAGAACTGAGCTTTTCACTTGAATAGGACTGAATAGGAAACAGGACACACTAAATAGGACTGAAGGGAGATGTGGTGTGGTGAGCAAGGTGCTGTGGTGGGACAGCAGATTTTGGGTGTGAATAATTTGCAGTGCATCAGTGTGATGGGGTGAGGTGTCTCTGGTGGGTCAGCTCACTGCATATCTAGCCTGGTGCCACCACCTGGTGATGGATGTCAAGGAAGTGCTGTACTTGAAGTGTTAGATTCTTAAGCACATGTGCTGGATAATGTGCTAAAATGTGGCATGATTTTTTTAGTTCTTAATAAAAATATAAAAATGTTATTGACTGAGATGTGTCTGCTCTTCAAAGGTAGTACCAGAAGAGCCACAGAGCTGTGCTTTCTGCTTATAGTGTGTAATTCAAAAAGGATTAATGGGAGCTGGCTCAAATTTGCTTTTTTTAGATTGAATGTGATAGAGCTTTGATATTTTCAATGTTTTAATTTATAGGCACAGTACATGTGACAATATTTAACCCCCCCCTCCTTGGGAAACAATTTCTGAGTGAATATATAAACTGTTTTCAGATTGAACACCCCCAGATATTACTCCCCCTTGGAGGAGTATTCTGCCAGATTCCAGCTTAGGCCAGGCTCTGGTGGTATTATAGTTTCAAAGATGAAATATGGTCTCCCTGATTTGACAGAACTGATGTCAGTATTGACCAGTGGTCATGCTCTGGAGAGAATGAAATTTGGTACCATCAGGTGCCAAAAACATACAGATGAAAGACAAAGTAAGCAGGAGTAGAGTTCTAAAACTAGATTGTTTTATTTTTCTATAATTAAATATCAAGTTTTATTATAATTTTAAAAATATTAAGCTATTTTAAAAGTATTTCAGGCATTCTATTACAAGTTTCTGGAGAAAGCAATTTTGCATTTAAAAAGCCTTAATTTTAACACAGAAACGGTGAAAACTTTTGGTTTGTTTTTTTTTTT
>VXBI01012112.1:67868-140368 GCA_013397375.1 Toxostoma redivivum
TTTTTGGTAAAAAGGAAAAATACTCCCTTGGTTACCCATGTATTTTACTGTAAATCACAGGAAGAAAACTTACTGAAATACAAAACAATTTTTTAGATGCAGATGTTAAAAAGGAAAATTAACCTTTGCAATTTTTGATTTTGCTAAGAAGCTGTAACAATGATGGTAATTCCAGTCCCAATGATAAAAAAAAAATCCATGTTCATCATATCAGAAACTGTAAGAACCAGTTCCACCTTGCACAACTCCCAGCACCATTTCTTGGAGCAGGGCTCTGCCTGATGAATGCTCAGGGAGAGCTGGTTCTCCATCACCAGCCCTGCCTGCAAGCAGCACATTCCTCTTCCCTTTATCATCAAACCCTGTCCTTCTGTCTTCCCTTTTCCAGTGGGCTTGTGATTCAGGGATAGTCAGTTTCTTGTTTAGGCTTAGCAGTGAGATTTTTATACAGCAGGGGTTACTGAAGCATTTATCTTTTAAGAAACAACATACATATACAGAATTGTGGTGTACGTGTTTTGCAAACAGCTGAGAAATAAATGGGTCACTCTTGGTGCTTTCCAACCTTAATAATATCTTTTTCATATCTGTCTCACTTATATGAGCTATTCTGCTGTACCCTCATATATTTCTTTTCTGAAGTTTGAGGAGATATATTTTTTGTTTCACTGTATTGCATCAAGAATATTTTTAAAGATAATTAATTAAGTTGAAGAACTACAAAATATTCAAAGATACAGCATTCTTAAACCTAGGGTGGTTTTTGAAGGCTTTACAGGATATAAAAATATCAGAAAACAAGTTCTTCTTGATGACAAAAGATGATCTTATTCCCTATCGAGGGCAATAGATAGAACAGCAATCTTGGACAGATTTGATATACTTTGAAGAGCAGAACTGTTATCAGAAGGAATTCAAGATAAAGTTTACTGTATAAAAGCCCTTCTGACAAACTTAGCAACATCAGTGCTTCCTATGACAGAATATATAAAATGAAATGGTAAAGCAGGCAGCAGAAAGGATGGTGAAAGGGAATTGCTCCTGTTCACATCCTAAAAAATAAAACCATTCACAGGGTTTATTGGAGAAAAAGGAAATCTCATTTCCATACAACTTGGATAAAAAGGAAAGCTACATTTCATAAATCCCATGATGAGCCCTTTATGTCTCCAAAGTTTGGCCAAAGGACCAAGGTAATCTTTTAAGAACTAATGGATTTTCTTTAAATCACCAAAAAAAGAAAGAAAAAAAATTCAGGCATCCTCTTGATCAAAATTCTCCACAGTAGATTACCTTCAAGTGATAAATGAACTCCCAGAGAAGATGAATGAGTGGCATGAACCCCTGTATATACTATTCACTAACTGCAATAAAGATCTTAATTCAGCTGAAAGGAATTCTGTCTTGGAGGCCTGTCAAACTAAAGAGACAGAGCATGGATGATTACATTCAGCATCTTAGAAACTTCAGCATAATTGAATCAACTAGGTTAGATTTAACTGTGGGAAAGATCAAATGAGTAAGTGAGAGGCGCAAGGTAGAGTGTCTTGTTCTGTACCCTTGGTCACTTGACCAGAGAGGGAGATGGACTATACTTGAATGGAGAGGATGAGGAGGTGGGGTTTATCAGAAAAATGAAGACTAGACCGTGGAGAGGAATTGGCAGAGAAGTGGATGTTGAAGTTGGCACAATCAGAAAACCAAAAAAATAAAAAGCTCCAGAGGCTGACCACAGGAAAGTGAATTAGGACCAAAAACTGCTTTGAATACAGGCTTGACCAAGTAATCTCAGCCACTGTGCTCCCATTGAAGTGAAAAGTCATTTTACTCAAGAATTTTACCAGGACATTGTGGTCAGAGAGACATCTAGTGAGCTAGCTTGGAGAAGTATTTCTCACAAGTTTGAGTTTTGCCCGGTTCTCAGGGTGATAAGGAGAAAGTTCCCAAGGTGATAACATGGTCAAAACCAGGTTGGAATCTGTGAAAAACAAGAAGGAATTCACAACAAGGATGGACACCCGGTGTTTTCTGTGGGACACATCCTGGGAGATGTTTTCCTGGATGTTTATCCCTGTGGACCAATGAACTACGGTTCTGTTCTGTGCATCGGAACATGCTTTAAATATGGGCTTTTGGTTCAATAAAATCGGCTTCCTTTCCCAAAAGGAGTCCGTGTGCTTTGCTGTTCCTTTTGTCTTTTTCTCCTTTTATTTAGGTCCAATACCACAGGACATGAGTATCTGAAGTTAATCAGAATTAATTTCCTTGTAATACAATTAGTACAAATATGGTGGAAATCTGAGAAATGGTGCCAAAAGTCTTCAGTTGGAGCTCAGTTTTCATGCTGGGGGGCTTCCTTTGGCCAGGATGATGCCTGTGATGCCTTGGTTCCTCCCTGTTGTCCCTGCTCCTCTCCTCCCAGCAGTCAGAGGGAAGCTCGTGTATGCTCCTCCCAAACTTGGGAAAAGCCATTGTGTAGGCATCTTTATCATGTAAATTTGTCATGGAAGGTGAAGAGGAGAAGGTAAAGATGGTGTTGGTCCTGGGAGCTGTGCTTGTGGCCTCCCTTTGGCGGGGAGCAAAAGCACCAGCTTTTTATAATCATGTAGCATATTTCTAGTGATAAAGGGTAAACATTTAGCAGTTACTAGCTATCCCAGTTATGTTACAACTAGTAGATAATATCTGTGTCTCCTGAATTTCCTTTCTGCTATTAGAATATGTTCTTTCAAATAGCAAACTGCCTATCACTTACTAATCTGGCCATTGTGTAACTAATACAATAAATATGTCTCCTGTAAAGTGCAGTGAAGTAATGAGCAATTTAATGAGTTAAGCAAAGAAAGATAGAAAGTGAAAATAAGAAACCATGGAAACTAGCTCACTAATCCTAGCAGAGTGCCAGCAGACTAATGAAGACAGACGGAGAGTGAAAATGAGAATAAAAAGGAGAAACAGCTCACTGAAGGCAGAGATACAAGATATCTATGTCTTTAAAAGATTTCTGTTTGCTCTTTGCACTAAGCCAACATTTCCCTTTCCCACAATTGCCAGAGAATGGTTTTCTGTCAAGGAAAGTGAGTCAAAAATGCTGTTTGCAGCCAGATCCTTTTACTGCCCTTTGATTCCTGATCTCCTGTCCCAAATCTCACAGTTATTTGGAAATTGCAAGTAAGTGGTAGTATATAGAGATGTTAATAAGATGACCCTTCTTTCCTCCTTCCTTTTCTTCCCTTAGTTTTAGAAGTTGATGAATTGGCATCAAAACTCCATGACCACGTTTCTGGCAGAAAACATAGAATAGAGAATATAGAATATACATACAAACTCTGTAGGTGCTGAGGTAATCTTGGAGTCAAGTGCAGACTCCTGTAGCCATGGTTTCCACTGGGTTCTCTCAGATCAGACCCTGATCCTGGTGTGCTCTACACCCAAGTTTAGCTGGTACTGGAATCAGACTGTCCTAATTTCCTTTATCTTTGGGACTTTCACTCCACAAGCCCAGTGTTTGATAACATGGATTTTACCTTTAACAATACCTTGGAGCCGCAGGACACAGGCTTGTTTTCAAGGTGATCAGGCAGATCTTGAGACCGTGTCAGGTAAATGAGGCTGTTTATGAGGGATCTGTTATAGCCAGTTCAATAGTTTATAATTTAAGACTATGTTCTAAACTAAGGGTGGGAACTCTCATGTAGTGGGTTAATACATACATGACCTTTAACACATCCTGACCTTCCTCAGCCTGAGATAATGTTCCATAACAAATTTATTGTGTCGGGGAGATGATTTGTCAGCCAGCAGAAGTAAACTGGTAGGAACAAAAGGGAGTAGGGACTGAGAGGAGTCTGCTGTTGGGGATGCTCTTTTATTGATTCTCCGCATCTAGATTGTAATTCTTTATGTGCAGTGTCTGAATCCCCACCTGTCCTGTGACTGAGAGTTAATGGGCACTTCTGGCTTTACTTACCTTCTGCTTGGTCATGTAATTTCTCTGGTTGTCCCTTTACTCCATAAGCTGGTGAGAGCACAGCTCCTTGTCTGCTTGGCTCTGACCAGGTGCTGCCCACAGCAGCTGTATTTGCCATGCTGTAAGTTACATAGGTAATAATTCATCCATAAAACAAATTCTTCCCTGTCAGAAGCTTGGCAAGCACTACGCAGCTCCAGAGAACTTTTGTACAAGAAATTCTCGATAAATTCAGATATGTAGATCTATTCTGATCCTAGACACTTTGGAAAGCAGAGTGAGAGTATTTGAGGTTTTAAGTCACTTTATTGAACTTCATTTTCTCTGTGTTAAGAGATCTAACAAGAAAAAAGTTCCTTACAACCAATACCTTGTGTAATTTCAAACAAAACTGAGATTTTTATCAGAGCAGGGAATATGTCTCAAAAAATAATTTCTTGTGAATATTTACTTAACTAAAAGTGACATTGAGTCAGAGGTTGTGTTTCTCTTCTCCAACTGCTTTGTGACTGTTTATAGACCTCACCTTTTATGTGACATCTAAATGTGTTAGAAATTTTATAGAAAAAGACCTTTGAAGTAGATTTCAGAATCACAGAATCTGCTAAGTTGGGAGGGACCCACAAGGATCATCCAGTCCAGCTCCTGGCCCTGCCCAGCCCCATCCCCAAGAGTCCCACCCTGTGCCGAGAGAATTGTCCAAACACTGCTGGAGCTCTGTCAGGCTGGGGCTGTGACCACTGCCCTGGGGAGCCTGTTCAGTGCCCAGCCACCCTCTGGGGAAGAACCCTCTCCTGATATCCAGCCTAAACCTCCCCTGACACAACTTCAGGCCATTCCCTCGGGTCCTGTCACTGTCACCCCAGAGCAGAGATCAGTGTCTGTCCCTCCTCTTCCCCTCCCCAGGAATTTGTAACTGCACTGAGGTGTCCCCTCAGTCTCCTCCAGGCTGAACAGACACAGTGCCCTCAGCCTCTCCTCACACAGCTTCTCCTCAAGGCCCTTCCCATCTTTGTTGCCCTCTTTTGGACTCTCTAATAGTTTAATGTCATTTTTATGCTGTGGTGTCCAAAGCTGCCCCCAGCACTGAAGTGAGGCCGCCCCAGCCCAGAGCAGAGCGGGACAATCCCTCCCTTGCCCGGCTATGATGCTGT
This sequence comes from Toxostoma redivivum, assembly GCA_013397375.1. Lineage (NCBI taxonomy): Eukaryota > Metazoa > Chordata > Aves > Passeriformes > Mimidae > Toxostoma > Toxostoma redivivum. The sequence goes on from VXBI01012112.1 coordinate 72,993, forward strand.
CCCTGATGTCCCCAGCACAGGGATGTCCCTCCTGGCTCCAGGGCACTGTGGCTCATGTTCAACTTGCCACTGAGCAGGACCCCAGGTCCCTTTCCCTGGCACTGCTCCCCAGCCCCTCATTCCCCAGCCTGTCCGTACATCCAGGGCTGCCCCATCCCAGGTGCAGAATCCGGCACTTTCCCTGTTGAACCTCACATGGTTGGTGATTGCCCAGCCCTGCCATTTGTTGAGGTCTCTCTGCAGGGCCTCCCTGCCTTTGAGGGAGTCAACAGCTCCTCCCAGCTCTGTATCATCTGTGGGCTTGCTCAGTGTCCCTTCCAGTCCTGTGTCCAGGCCCTTTATGAAGATGTTGAAGAGCAGAGGGCCAAGGATGGAGCCCTGTGGAGCTCCACAAGTGACAGGTCACCAGTCTGATGTTATCCCTTCTCTGGGACTTGCAGCTACCCATAGAAACACACCCTGTGAAATACAATATGTTGATGTGACTTTGTGTGTTCCATGAAACTGGAAATTTGAATATGAGAACTTACAACTCATTAGCACAGAAAATCTGCAGTACTAATAGACCACACAGAATTATCAACAATTTGGTAGAGCAAAAAATGGTGGGATTTTGGAGTGCTGTGTTTGTTTTCTTTTCCTTCCTTTTTTCCTTGCCACAATTTCTCTTCTCTTGGCAAAATGGGGGAAAAAAACATGTAAAGGAGAAATAGAAACCAAGGAAATAATATTTACTGATAAACACGTATTGGTTTTTGAAGCTGAATTCACATAATTTTTGCTTAGAATTTTTACATATAAAAATTGAGGTTTTATATTTAAAAAAGGACTTAAAAATTGCTCAGTTATAATACGTCACTGTCTAAATCACAACATTGTTTTTTCATTTTTCTTCCTCATGGGATCTAGACTCTCATAGTCATATCAGCTGCTGCAAACACTTCACTTTTATGCAGGTCTTTGCATCACATTTAAAACATTGTAGATATGACACAGGATGAATTGCCTGCCTTAATTCTCTAGCAAAGGACAATGGTTTTAATTTAAGGATCAAGTTCACCCATACTTTTATGAAATTAGCTCTGAAATTATATGTCTGCAAATATAATGCTGCCCTTACTGTGTCATAGTGCTACTGAGCACATTAATAAATTATTGCTGTCTCCTACGATTACAATAAAATATCTTAAAATTAAATCCAGAGATGCAATTAAATTAATGGACTCAAGGAGAAATATAAAGCTATAAGATGTAACAGTGTAAAAGGTTATTTCATTGTTGTGTGAGCCTTTTGAGTATCAGATGGATTTTCATTATCAAGAGGTCTGAATTCTTTAGATCTCACTTTGACATTAAAGGCAGGATACCATGACAGTAATGCTTAATATTGAGGTACATACATATTCCATAGCTAAGAGAGGATTCTCATTCTTGGATGAGCACCCCAAGCTCAGAGAGCTCACCCCTATTTTTCAGTGCATTCCCCTCTCTTTTCCCCATTTCACGAAGCTCAGTCACTGCTTCTGTCTTTCAGAATCCTCAGGAAAACATCAGAAGTTACTTCAAGAGTTGCTGTGAAGTGAGATGAAAATTCTTATTCCTGGAATTCATATTCTTATAAAATAGAGGCATTGGAAAAAAATAGAAATGAGGGGATGAGTCTAATGGGGGGTACCCTGTATTGCTGTATTTAGGTTTAGGTGTTCAGATACAAAGGCACAAGAACCTTCTTCAGTAACAGCACCACTGGGTGTCCTTCCTTGGAATCTCTTCCCTTGAAGAAAACTGGATTTTTGCTATTGCTTGTAATACAAATACTTTATTGCAATGAAGATATGAGCTCAAATTTAGAATAATAAATAATATTTTCTATTTTTATTTTAATTGGTACAAGTCTGTCTGTTTGAAGGGCTGAGAATTTGGTAGAGGAAGGATATCAAGTTGTCAGACTGATCTCATGCCCTACTGCTTGTGGTTTTTTTTATGGTAGTGTCTTCCTGGCAAATTAATCTCATAATGATCAGTGTTGATTGCAGTCAAATGTTGTTCTGTTGTTCTATTTTTCCTGAAGAATAGGAAGAATTTTTAGAGGCTGTGCATTCCTTAAATAGTTTTTCAGTGCCCTCTGAAATATTTTGGTGCATTATACAAGTGATCATACGTGAAGTATCTACAAAGTAAATCAGGCGCAGTGGTTCAATACCATTTTAATTGAATTGTCTTTGTATTTAAATTGAAATAGTCAATTGCAGAGGTTTATTTTCCCAGGAAACCCAGTTTGCAAACCAAATTTATTCTGTATCTAACAGAAAGAGACCTGCATAAAATTACAGAGCCAGGAGCCCCAAGAATTAGATGTGCATCTTTCCCACAACAGACTGCCCCTTTAAATTGGTCTCAGAGAAAGAACAGTGCATTTATAATTTAGCTTGTCCTGAAGGAGAACTCTTCTCTGTGGGAGGATCCTCTTTAATTACAACTTCACAGTAATAAGATGAGAAATGAGCAAGCAAGAAAGTACTGCTAAAATGAGACATGATAAATCAGTTTGTCCAGGAAGCACGTTTATACCAGATCTATCACCACATTCAGCACGGCACTATCTTTCTTATTTCAATAAGGAAATCTCATGAAGAAATTTTAATTGCATACTATTAGGTGAAAGTCAATGTCCCATAATGAGTAAAGTGAAACCTGCATTTTTTCTTCTTTTATCTTCATGCTTTGAGTTCCCAAGGATTAACACAAAATGATTTGCCCTTAAATTGCACCCTTTTTTTCCCCCTCTGTTCATTTGTCTGAAGGATGTAGATTTTAGGTAATTTAAAAGGCACCAAGCTTTTGCTGTATGCTTCATGCTTGCAAGTTGGGAGTCAGATGGGAAAAAAATTTCCAATTTTCAAAGTCTCCTATTGTTAAGGGTGACTGAATGGCAGCCTGCAATTATATGATTTCAATGTAATTCATTCAGTAGGGAAGAGGTTGGTTCATAGATGCCTGGCTTAAAAGATTGGCATTGCTGTGTGATTAATTTCCAAAGTTTGGAGGTATTTCCAACAGCATACAAAGGAAGCATGTGACAGTGACATTTTCTGGATTTGTGTTAGGATTGCTTTATAATTGAAGTGCTGGGCTAGTGGGGATCACATTATCATTGGAGGTTTATTTTTCTTACGGTGAGTGTATGTTTGTGTGTGTAAATACATACACTATAGAAATATGCATTCATAAATGCACACGTGCATATATGTATATATGAGCACACAGGCATGTGATATGTGGAAGGGTAACAGGGGATTTTTTTGTGTAGATGTCTTGCACTTGCCTCTTAAATACAGATTTTCAAGAGTTACTTTTTTTCTCTTTCACATAAGAAAGCTAATGATGAGGTTCATTCTTGAAAGAGCTGCAATTTAATGCTTGATTTAGGATATTTAAGCAAAAAAAGTATTTGTTTTTGAGTGAATTAAATTTGTGAATTATAATTACAGGCAAAAATTGCTATAATGGGCGACTGGGAAGTGCCTTCTCTACAACATTTTTTTTTTTTTGGTCTATTGTTTGTTATGGTCAATGGATTCCCTAATTACTTATATTTAAAGCTGTGCCAAATCTTCATTATCAGACATCAAACCACATGAACCTTACCCACACAGAAAAGAGCTGAAATGAATCAGGAATGAAAACAGAGTGCTTTCAGCTTTCTACCAAAGGAAGATGAACTACATTTCTACCTCAAAGGATAGAGAAATTGAGGGTGACACTCTCAAAAATGGAAATAAAAAAATAGGACATGCAATTTCCATGTCTCTTAACTGACTTCTCAGTTTTGAACCTATAGATTTTATGTTGCAAGTTTTGGACATAACTGTACCAATCAGAATGGTTGTTTAAGTACATAGGCTCTTGTTTTTGCTGTATTTATATGGATCTGGGAGGTCAGCTTGAGGAAGGAAGCTACCTTGTGAGGGAAATCTGGGACTAAAGCTGGCAGTGCTGGCTCCAGCTGATTCCAGATGAAGATTTTCTAATAAATTGATTATTTTTTTTTCCAAAATAAGCAGGTTAGCTATTGTTAATGCTGGAAAACACACCAGTTTCAACAGAAAAGCTTCTTGAGATGAAGATCCCAGGGTCTGGTCCATATACTTTGGGGTCTTGAAATGCTGTGAAAGTTTTAGGATTCAGAAACACTTTTGAAGTCATGGCAGAGAAATACAGCTCTCTAAATATAGATGTTTCTTTGAGCCCATTCTGAACTTCTTACCAGTACATATGTCTTGAGGAATGGGCTAAATGAAAGAGAAAGGAGTAAAAAGTCAAGATATGAAACAAATACTTTGAATATTTCTCTTGTGGAAAAAATTGTTGAGTGATTGAAGCTTATGGATTTTAAATTCTATCCAGCACTAGTCTGATGGTCTGTATGACTTGGAAAGGGAAAAAAATTAAACTTGGAAAACTAGATATTCCTAGTCAGTAAATATTTCCCCAAAAGCTGGGAAAAAAGGACACTACAGTGCTCACACCCTTATGCATAGCCCAACAACCAAATTTTCAAGGTGATCAGAAGCCCTGGGGGATATTTCACCTGGGGCAAAGCAGCCCATTTCTGCCTTCTCTTTCCTACGTGTTTTGACTGGTGCTGAGGGGTGGTGAGGTTCCTTGTTTAGCTCAAGTACACCGGATCTCACCAAGGGTAGTGACATCTCTATTCATCTGGGTCTCACTGCATTCTCAGAGTAACCCTCTCCTCAGGATGGGGTCTTTAGGAGGCCAAAATATTACAGGGCTGGAGATTGCTTTTGGCATTTCAGTACGCTAGGGTTGAGTTTTGAGTGAACCCAGCATCGCTGCAGAAAAGTGCAGGGAAACGTGAAACAGCTGGGAGCCAGGGTTATGAAAAGATAAAAGCTGTTAAAAATGTCAGATTGCCTGCCTGGTGCTGGTGGCCACAGGCAGCAGAGCAGAGAGGAGGGGATGGGGAGGCTCACAGGGGCTGTTTCTCTCCCTCTGTGCAAGGTGAGTTTGTGATGGACACACACCATGTGGGGGAAATTCTCCTCTCAGTATGAAATGATTGTCTATTTGTTCTGCTTGTGGAGCTGCCATTAATGCCAGTGGGACTCGTGGAAAGGGTTCTGAACAGGAAGCCAGGAGCAACTGTGATTCAGAGATGAACAATTTGCCCCATAATGTGAAGGCAGTTTTGTGAGCTGTTTATTCAACTTGCTCTGTGCTGAAATTGAAACTCCTCAAAAATGGCCCATTTGTATGGTCACCTGGTCCCACTGTATCACACAGACATCACTGCTTTGGTTTTTTTATTGCACATCTTCTGTGATGTCAGGGACACAGGACTGCAAAGGGCTTATGTAAAAAGTCCAGACCACTGAGATCAGAATAAACAAAATGTTCATTCACAGAGCATAATTCTCTTCTCACAACTATTTAATTTCTATACTTTCAAAGGAATTCCAGAGCTCAGCAGTAGCTATTAAAAAAAATTCAATTTTGATGAACATATACCCAGAGCAGGATCATAATATAAAATATGTGGTGGCAAGTGTCTGTGATTTTTCTCAGAGCAGAAAGGGATAGCAAACAGGTTAACACCCTCTCCCATTAACTTTTCAGTAAACAGTGGCTAATTGCCAGTGATATCAGGTGTTTATGTATGATGTTGTGCCAGATCTAGTGTCTTTTCAAATATCAACATACAGAAAGTGCAGATTTTGTCCTTTTCCTTCTAAGAGATGAATTCACAAAACAATACACATGCAAATTGAGACAAGCAACTGAAAGCTGGTCTTATAACAATCATAGTATCGTTAAGGTTGGAAAAGACCTCTAATATAATCAAGTCCAAGCATTAACCTAACACTGATTATAGTTACTGTCAGTTGTTAAACAGTTATTGCCACGAAGAAAAAAATGAAAAAAATTCTGAAACTGCCCATTCTTCAAGATGAGATGGAAAAAAAAGTTGGATGAATGGAGTTGCACTGTGTGTCAAAAGACAAACAAAATGGAAAGATAACTGGTGATAGCTCATCACCAATATGTGGGATAAAATAGAGGGATTTTACCAGACCTTCATGCATGAAACACATAGAATATACAGCTCTGGATTCAGGCATTTGCATCACATCAGTAATCAGGAAAGGAGAGATGGTGTCTGGAATGATTCCTGACTGGAGGATAAATTGCCAAGCTATTATTACATGATATTTAATGTATTTATTTTTGTTGTAGTGATGCAAATGAAGAATTTTCATTTCAAATGAATGAGTCTGGTGGAATTTGTTAGTAAGTGGTGGCTGTGGAGTGGCCTTGGTGTCACAGCCTCTGAGGGCACTGGATTCAATCCAGTTCCTGTTCTGTGCCAGTGGCTGAAAAGACCTGTCTCTCCTATGCCACCACTTATTTCCAGAGTGTCACAGACGTGCAAAGCTCTGTGAGGGTCTGGCTCTCTCTTTCTCTCCCTGTCTCTCTGGTCCAAAGAACATCTGAATTCTGACACAGAGCAGAAAGGAGACTTGTTTTAGCTGTAGCTGTGTTTTCAAATGCCCTGTCTAAGGGGGCTGACACTGTTGTGGAAAGCTTGCTAGAGGCTTGCCAGGACAGGGGTTTATGTCAATGCAGCTGCTTTGTTCTCCCTTTGAAATATATACTGGGTTTTATTACTTGGAAAAGCACCTTAAATAAGAAAGCCATAAAGGCTACTTCTTAGTTATTTTTATCTCTAATTCCAACATCTATAAAACTTAGTGTGGGCATGAACTAATCTATTTCAGGTATTTCTGCTTTTCTAGACAGTACAATTTCCTGGTTTTAGAAAATATACCTGTTGTTGTAGAGATTTTTATAATTTGTTTAACATGGAGAAGTGCAGGTGAGGATTACATACACCAGTCTACACACTAATACAGAAATACTTAAATTTTGCCCTATCTCAGTAAATGGCTTTCCCTTAAGACTTAATGTTCCTCTGATTTCTCTGTTTTAAAAGTTTTGAATTTGTTAAAATTACTGCTAATTTGAATGTGCAATTCTCCTGTTGTACTCTCTCTGAAATCTAATGAAAGACTGTGCAATTAGCAAAGTAATAAGTTCATTTTTTCTTCTTGCAGCAATATTGAAGAAACAATCGCTGTTATGTGATACCACAGTGCAAAGCTTGTGCAGAACATTGTTAACACCTGTATGGAAGATATAAAGTCTCACATTTTAAACCCACATTTGCTGCTCGCCTGAATGTGGGAGCATCTGCTGACCCAAGGAGGTGCTTTTTTCTGGGGGAAATTACCTGGTTTACAAGTGTAACAATTTTGGTGAACTAGCAATCTGACTATCACGGAGCAACTTGGTTCTTAAAATTTCAAAGCAATCTCATAAAATTCCTGCACTACAATGCTTTCAATGTCCTTTGGAGGACTCAGAGAACAGCATGAAAAGATTTTTTTTCCCAAAAAGGATCCTTTCAGGATCAGAAACATGAGGACAATGAAATCCTTTAGAATAAAATTTTTCCTTTCCCCAAATTCTGAGCTTTCAGTGTTTTCTGCAACACCTGTCTATATTGGATGGAAGTAAATTTACAACCTAGAGAAGTAGAACAAGGCACTAGCAGATAACTGTCCTTAATTCTGTAACTAAAGACATCCAGTCCTGGCTGTAAGAGTACTATGAAAATACCTAAACAGCTAAAATACCTGATTTTAGCAGTGAAAAAAGATCTTTATTGAACCTGAAGAATTCATTCAAGTCTTGATCACGGTGGGACCTTCAAGGGTGAGCTAACCTCTCCAAGGTGGAAGGAGGTTTCCTCCCTGAAGATTCCTTTACTCAGAAACCCATCCACACACCTTGTATACCCACTTTCTCAGCCCACTGAATGCAGTGATGAAAATTTGGTGTTATTTGACCTTTTCATCTGATTAAAATGCTTGGTGCTGGAATTAGCTGAGTTTGGACACCACTGTGGCATTTTGAATTCAGGATGACTATGTAATATCAATTAAAATGACAGTGACAGGGCTTTTCTTGTACAACTCTTTAATACAAGCTGTAAGACACAGAGGAGCTTGGTGGTTTCTTTGTGGCTCGTTTCTTTCCTACTCTCTGTATTTTCAACTAAGGGGACACGGTCCCCTGCCAGTAGATGCAGGCTATTTAAATGCTCCATTGGAGAGGGATTAAAGTTTATGCAAGGTCACTGGGGATGTGATAATTATAATCACAGGTTTTTGGCTCCACAATGACAGCCATTTGTTATTTTCGCTCGAGTAATTCCTGCAGCTTGGAGCTGTTGACAAGCGTGCACTGATTTACTGGCCCCCCCAGGTCCCAAGGCAGTGTCCGCTCTGAAGTCTGACACCTCTGCCTGGCTCCTGCTGCTTTCAGTATCTTTTCTGCTGCGAGCTGCAATACTGGCTGAAAATTGGAGAAAAATATTGTGTTAGTTTATAATGGGATCAGAGAGAGAGAGAGTCGTAGGGTTGCTGAGTTTGTTACTACTCTGCAGCTTCCTCACTCTCCTTCCAGGGCTGAGCATTTGTTTCTGTGTTGTGAGAGGATTAATAAACTACTGATGTGATTTACAGTGTGAGACCATTGGAGTATTTTTGTGGTGGAGAGGCCTTGAGAGCTTGGATGCAAAGATCAAGAGCAAAAAAAAATCCATTCTTTTCAGCAGCAGATCTCTCTTCTCTCTCTTCAGCTTCCTCATCTCTCTTTTCCTTTCTTTATGATTTATGTTGCCTTATTTTGTTTGTTTTTGCAATCAGAGGTAAGAGCATTTTAATATATATTAAATGGTGATAAATTGAGAATAGCTGATGGCATAGGGCCGATATGACATTTGTCTTTATGGGTGGGGAGATTGATAACTCATGAGTGGCATGAAAAAATCAAGCAAAATCACTTAATAGGGAATCTATTTTTTGGAAGAGCATTTTTCTTTTGTGCAGGCGCATGACTGCCATGATAGCTCTTTATATTTTGTTTATTCAGCTTATCTGTGCTTTCCCCAGGCCTCCAATTTCCTTGCTCCTTTTCCTCTCTCAAACATCTCCACATTTCCAATTTACATTTCATGTGTTTTATACATGACCTTTCTATCTCCCCTGCTGAACCTTTAACACCATTTGGTTTCTTGTCTACAGCTCAAATGAATATATTTCTTTGCTCTTTATGAATATATTTCAAAGTCTTCTACATCTGGTCCATCATCTGTGCTCTATCATGCTGAGCACAAACCAGGTAGGTCCAGGACTCTTACAGATGTGCCCAGAAGAAAGGATGGTAGAGGAACAACTGGTAACTCAGTTTAATGACAGATGAGCATACAGATGTTATAATTTTCACAAGATGCCTGAGATCTTTGTCTAACAAGCTGTCCATGCCTAGGCCTGGAAGCTTCCCTCAGCCTAGCCCTGTTTCTTCCTACTCTAATGAGCTGCTTTTTATTCCTTGACACTAATATTCCTCAGACATTTGCTTCTGCCTGTTTCTCAGTATCTGGCCATCTAAGACTTTTTATAAGACCCCACCCATTTATCTGCAGGGGTTTTCGGTACTGGTGGTTGGTACAAAATATTCCTTTCTCACCAGCCACCTCAAATTTCCCAAAGCTACCTTGCTTTCATTATCTCAGAATAACATTATCCCAGGGAACTGGGCAAAGAGGAAAGTCTGGCTGTCCCTGGATAACCAGTATTCACTCCCACCCAAATGTCTCGCCAGCTCTCCGCTTGGTTTCCATTCAGTGCACCTCCTCAAAGCAGCAAATAACTTCCTCATTTCTGATGTGAGGAAATAATTCTTTTTCCAGCCATGCGTACTTCTGGAGAGGTTCTGGCATCACTAATAAGTGCTATATTCCTCTTGACTCTGTCCTCAGTCCAAGGTGGCATCCTTTTACATTTCTCATGGTGAGTTTAAGACAGCTTGCTCACTTTTCAAACCTCCCTCCCTTGACATCCACTCAGTTTCTTCTTTTACCTCTTCATTCTACCATGTCTTGAAGTTAAAGGCATCCAGGGAAGTAGTAGAGCCACCATGCCTTGAAGTATTTAAAAGACACTTATTTGTTGTGCTTAGGGACATGGTTTAGTGGTGCCCTTGGCAGTGCTGGATTAATGGTTGGACCTCATGACTTATGTATCTTTTCCAACCTTAATTATTCTGTGAGTATGGACTGTGTATGTTCAACAGAATTCTTTAAATTCTTTCTTCCTTTAACCCACTGCTCTTTGTCTGTTGACTGTTTGTGCTTAATGTTGTACTAGAGTTTTCAAAATTTGATTTCTGAGCACATGGATTTTCCTCTTTTGGATATATTTTCTCAATATGAGTATTTTACCCCAACATTTTGTATCTCAGGCCATGAGTCTGCTCTCAAGGTGAAAAACATTTGATTTACCCTTGAAGTTTAATTTACCATTTTTTTCCCACCTCTGGTTTCACCTCCAGAGCAACAGTAACATTTTTACTTATTTAAATCCTGCTTCAGCAAAGATCCTTATTTGTATTATTACTTTCTGAGCTATTGTAATCTTCTGTGTTTATCACTGCCTGCAAACCTGGCCCCATTTCACTGTGAGCTAATTGAAAGCACTTGCAAAGTTAAGGAAAGTTCAGGAGAAAGGAAGGTTTGCTGTCTCCTTTTTCTTTCAGCAAAATTGAGCAAATTCCTTGGTATCATGTAGAAGTGTCTTTGCCAGAGACATCAGCAGAACCCACCTGTAAGGCACAGCAGATCTGAGGCCAGGTGGGAAGTCACTGGTCTTCTCTGAGTTTGCTTTTGCAATAAAATACAATCTGAACTTTTAGGAATTTAAATCAAGAAATTCTACTTAAAAAGTGGAAATTTATCACCAGAAGCAAAGTATTTACCACTTAAGCAAAACTGTCTTCTCCAATGCTACGTTATTATGTAGCATAGAAGTTAATGTTGAGGAACGAGGACCTGCCATTGTTGTGCAAAATAACTATATTAAAACATTATAATGGTAAAATGAATCTTTATGTATTCTAAGAATGTTAAAAATGATGAATTAATTAGTACCTGTGAATTTGTGGTGTTTTCATCTGGATAAAAGGAGCCACAAGGAAAGAGTTTAATGGTACCAGCAGTGATGCTATTTTGTATTGCACAGTTCCTCACCAGGCTATTTGTGGGCTGCAGCCTGAAATGCTCCCAGGAGCAGCCTTGGCTGCCTTTGTTTGCTCTGATGCAGGGGCAGAGCTGAAATCAGGAGGCACAGGATGCCTATCACCACCAGAAAGAAAACAGACATATCAGAAATGTCCCAGCTCACAAAAACCCTTCCCTGTGGAGATGAGCACTCAGAGGAGCCTGAGGTGTCTTGTAAGTTGGGGGCTGAGAAGGGGCTTGCACCTCAACCCTGAAAGGGTAGGAGCTGAAGGATAGAGATGGTCAGGGAATAGGTGTCAGGAAATCACTGTGGTATATGAGAGGGGATAATGGGAGAAGGAGATGTGGGAGAAAGTGCTTTGAAAATGTGCATGTCTGCATGTCCAGTTCATGTGGGCTTTGGCTTTCAGCATGTAGCACATATGGGATGATATGTCTTGTGTGAATTATGCAACTTGCTTTTTTAACCTGTATTTGATCAGCTAAAAATGTAATCGCAAAAAAAACCTCCACTCATTTGCAAAAAAACTATTTTTGCAGCATTGTGGACTGTTTTAAAATCTCATGATTTTGGGGCTGACTTGTATGACCTGTATGAGGAAGTTCTGCTGTGTGTACATGTCAGAGATATTGGTCAAGCTGTATCCCAAATAGCCCTAAAATTCAGAACCAATTGGAAAAATGCAATGTGCTCTGTGTTCCATGTGTTCTGCTGCATTTGGAAGAACGACTTTATTGAGCATTGAATTCATCCAACTCTTTATTGCACAGGAAGTGGTAGCAGTGCAGTAGTCAGTTTTTCTTGCCTTGTGGATAGATGTTCTTTTGCTGATTTTAAGGCATTTAATTTTTAGGAGGCAAATGCTCAAAGAAAGCAGATTTGTGGCAGCATCAGCATGAGATGACTTGGGATTTGCCAGCAGAGATGGAGGAAAAGAATAGCTTGGAGGTGAACTCTTCTCTAGGACCCTGGAGGATGAATTAGGTAAATAACTTCTGAGTTCCACAGGTATGTAAATGTCATTTTGGCAATTCTCTTTGTGCGCAGTCAGTGAGTGTACAATAGTATTTGCTATCCTGACTCCCAAACATCCAACATACAATTACCTACATGAATCAAACATACGTGGAAAAGATGTCAGTTTAGACTCTGAAAGTGTGCTGTATCCTGGTATTTTAATAGTAACATTATATGTAGGAAAAATGAGGGCCAGATCATCAAAGATAAGTGCTGAGCCACACTTTAGCTGTACCGTGGACCAACAGGAACATGATTCCACTTTTCAGTATATAAAAAGCTGTTATCAAGAGCACCGTGATCGATTTCTTCTGTTGAACCTTATGCTCAGCAATAATTGATTAGGAAATAATAGACTTAAATGAACTAAAGAAAATTTAAGATTTACTTTAGAAAGAACTTTCTAGCTGTAAGGACTGGTAGCAATGCAACAGCTGAATTATTGAATCCCCATATCTGCAGGCTTTCACTTTCTTAGAGTGAGAAATGGTGGGATACCTGCTCCTGGATTCGAACAGATAAAAAGATTAGATTATTTATTTTTTCCTTTGCTTTGTTTCATTCCTGCAATCACGATCTAAACTTAAAAAATAATATTCAGCATCTTTCTCACCTCCTAACCTTCCAAATATGAAGTTCCCTACTTTTTGTTCCCTGACTGCCACCCTGCTTAAAAACAGCTTCTTTGCCCTTCTCCACTGTTTTTGTAGGTCTGGTTCTGGGAAAATAATGTTTGGTCCAATTCTACTTCATTCCCCAGTGCAGCTGTGCTGGCAAAGTAAGCCTTCCACCAACTCCTTAGTCCTGAGCGATACAGTGTCGATGGACGGTGCTATATAAATGTAAATTTCAATTCATTCCCTTCATTCATTCAACAAACTATCAACACAACCTTGTCATTTCAATTTTTCACACTTTTTTGTGGGGGTCCTCTGTCTCGGTGAAGTCTCATTTCCTCAGCCCAGTGCCAAAGGTGACTAGGCTGTATTAGAATTTACAGTCACTTTCTTTTTTACGTGGTCAGATATAATGAGAAGCAGGAGGAAGCCAGTGCAACCTTTTCCAACCCTTCCTTTGGATTCATTAACCAGGCCCCAGCTGAACAGGTAGTGCTGCCACTCCAACCACTGGACTGGTATAAATATGTGCCTTGTTAGCTGTATTTTTCAAATTTTGGTTAAGTGATTTACTTTAACACTGTTCAATGTAAATACTCAAAAAATATTTACTAAGAATTAAAACCCCACGTAGTGGAGAGGGAAAGGCATTGCAGTATAATTAACTTTCACACCACCACCCCTTTCTCATTACTGCCAGATAGAAAAGATACTTTTCTTTTTGCCATTCTGCCCAGGACTTTTCCTCCCACAGATAGTTTGAATATAGATTTTGCAGGTGAAAGTCTCCTTGTATGTACTTACACAGACTCTTACTAAGAGATACCTGTTCTTATACGAGCAGAATCTTCCCAAAGAGTTAATATCAACACATTCAAGAAGAAAAGGTCGAAAAAGGTCCTTTCACAGTCCCCCACTGAATTCTGACCATTTCATATTTCTACATTGTTGTCTAAGTGCAAAAGAGCCCTCTGGCAGTTAAAATGTAATTTTCACTGATATGATTGGCCATTATTAATGATTATAAATCACTTTTACAACACTTCTTGAGTCTTTTTGCCCTATCTGGCCTGTTTGCACCTTGTCTCTTGACATCCTTGCAAACACTTTAAGCTACCCCACTAAATGTGGTTTCACACCAAATGGATTTATCCATTTGTCCTTACAAAGGACAACCAATAATATCATAATATAACATAATTTATATGTGGGAGGGTCAATTTGCAGCCCTTTGTGGAAGCTGCACAATTTTATCCAAGATTTGTATGTTAATACCATGAGAATCTGCAGAGAGAGTCCAAACGTGGAGTCAGAAATACTTGATTTTGATCTGCTTTAACACACTGTCTGCTTTTCAGAATAGAATTTCTCTGTCATCTCCTAGAGACACTTTTCCAACATCTTACTTCTGAGCCTTGCAGAGTTGAAAATTATCTTCTTATATGTCTTAACCTCTTATGCAATCTCCTCTCTGTCTCTTGTATTAATTTTTTTCTTTACACTCTCTTAACTTCCTTCTGCAATCTTTCTAGTCCTCCTCTGTATCTAATGTTTTATAGCTTGCATATGCCTCTTTCTTAACCTTAATTACTTTTTGCACTTCCTACTCCTAGTGTATTTATTGCTTGATAGCACACATAAGCCTCAGTGTATATTCATTTATCTTTGAATGTTTCTCATTTGCCTTTGGTTCATTTGGTAGCAGTTCTGTAGCTCAGCTAGAAGACTGTGGGTTCAAGATTCACCCCAATATTAGGAGTGTTTCTTGGGGATTCATCCTGAAGTGGATTTATAGTGCTTTTGGATACCATACTAATGATTTCAGGCAGTACCTTCCATAGGCATTTCTTCTGCACAGCTCTGCTGCTTGCCAAGTTACCCAGGCAGGTAAAAGCTAAAGACTCTACTACATTTTATGGAAAGAGTAAGAAAACGAGTTGTCTTGGTTAGCACTTTGTAAACAAAATGTTTCCAAGGCCTTCACTGTACATGTGAGTTATTGTTAGCTTGTACATTTGGTGATTTTCATTATTAGAACCCTGTGGTATTTAATCAGCACAATTAAACAGTTTGTTAGTTGGTTCTTATGTAGGGGTATTGCAAAGAAATTAGTAATTAACTGAACCCTGCTTAAAGGACACCGACCTAGGGATAAGAGCCTCATATGATAATCTTTTGGACCAGCTACCCCTTCTGGTGTTTATTAAAAATAAACCTTGATTCAAAATACAGTGTAGGTATTGGACTCACCATATTTTTATTTGCCAGTACAACAGATTGATGCTCTGCCTTCTCAAAGCAACTTCAAATTCATAACTCTATTAAAATTTTCAGACTTATCTGAGATTAGAGCTACCTCAGTGGTTTTACATCAGTGCAGTCAGAACCACGAGCAGTTTTACTTCACACTAGTTTGTAATAATAGACAAGATGGAGGACCTGAAATTGTCTCATTCTCTGTGGTTTTTGTTATTTATAGCTGCCTCTGACCTACCAGGCTTTTTTCCCCTCTCCTATGCCAGCAAGCAATATTGCTAAGTTCTATGCTCTAATGATGAGATTGGTTTATAATAATATTATGATCTTTTTTTCATTAAAAAAAAAAAAGTCCTTTGGGTTCTTTTCTGAAGAATTCATCTTTGTGCAATTCATTGTCACATTTGCACGCTAACCTCTAACTCTGGTTGGAAAGGGTGTTACTGGAGAAAAGCTGCATTACAGAAAATTGCACCATAAAATAGCCATCCATATCCTGGTCAGATCCATGTCTGACAAAATGGTATGTAATGTTCATGGCAGGTGGATGTTAACTAAGATTTGCTACGCAGGTTTGGATATGTCTGCTCTGGATTTTATACTGACTTCTATGGGAGAAGAAACATGGATTTAAAGTCACAAAATTAGCAGATAGAGAAGGTCAGTTGCTACTCCTTGTTAATTCTGCTGCTGTTCACTGTCCTTGTAGAAAGCCACTGGAAATCTGATGAATATATTTTTAATTATGTTTTGTTATAGTAAATGACACCAAAACTGCCTCTGATTATGTTACCCATCAATTTAGTGGAAGATAACCCACGGAAACAAAAATAAAAACTGAGTTGGAAATCTACAGCTGATTTATAAATTGTCTGCTAAAGGCAATTTGCTCTCTTTGTCTGCTGCATTTACCCAATTGCTGCTGAAACTAATTGCTCTTTTCTGAGCATTCTTTAAAGAAAAAAAAAATTCAATGCCACACAGCAAAATAAACAAAAATGTGTGCCAATGTGAAACAGCAAATTGTAATCAGAGCTCCCTGCTAATTATCGGCTGCTTATCGGAGAATCATGTCCAACACGAAAATGTAATTGCAAATGACAACATGAACACGGCTATGACAAGCACAAGGTGGAACATTTTCAAGCACATAGAGAGCTCTGGCAGTGTCAAGGTCTTTTTCAGGTCAGATCCCCAGCAGCTGATCTAGTTCTGTGCTGAGGGTGATTCAAAGGTTAAGTCTTATACCAAAGGGCTGTTCTGGTCAGACACATAATTGGAATAACAAAGTCAATATATGTTGCTGGTTGTGGGACACAATCTTCATTTGATCTCTCACACGGCAGATTAATTAAGTGTTATCAATTAATGGCCTGGTAAAAGTGAACACCCTGTTAGTCAGTTTTCCAAGTAGTGTCAAGCATATGCAAGCCCTGGGGGGAAGGAGAGGGTGGAGGGAATCACCCCTGAACAGCACCACTGCTTTACAAGGGCTGGAGAACAAAAATAACAGGAATACAGATTGCAAATGTAAAACTAAATAATTATAGATGCTTGCCATTGGTTCTCTTTTTACAGTGACTCTGAGCTTTGAGTGGAACTGTGTTTGATTCAATCAGGCTCTCACCAAATCCTTTTGTGAGAAATACATTATCCTACACCAGCACATATCAAACTGAAGCAAGCAACATGTGGGGCTGGGAGATGTGATACCTTTGAGCACTGATGGACAGTACCTGGAGGAACAATATGATAGCCTTTCTTCAGCCTGTTGTGACTGCTCAGGTGAGGAAGTGCTCATTGGTGTCAATAATTGATGGTGCCAATGCATAGATTTGCTGTGTCTAGGGTGCTCACCAGAGAGAAGTAAAGTAGCAAATGTGTTTCTAAGCTTGCTGTAAAGAATAGCTCTTTGTGTGGTGTTTCTTTGAGTTTTTTTTTTTAACCTATCTAATAAATTTTGAATCTCTAAGATTTTAGGAGTTGATTTGCAAAAATAAAACTAAATAACTCAAGTGCATGGAAGCCTCTAATCTGAACTGCATTTATTAGAGAAGTGTTTTGGGCATAAAGCAGTGAATCTTCAGCCTACCCAGCAACAATTAGTAGAGCTGAAATTCACGCAATCTTTGCTGGTCTTCCTTATCAAAAAATTGTTTAATTTTGCAAGTGCACCCCCAGAACTTGCTCAGAAGTGAAAAGGCATTCAGGCTACCTGCATATACAAACTGGGGAGATACATTACATAGAGAGAGTTTTTCTAAAAGGTGTTTGTTAAATGTTATCAATGGCTATTAACGAAAATTTTCCTGATAGTAGTAATACCTTTTAGGAATTTGGTTTTTTCATCCATGCAACAACAACAACAAAAAAGATAGGGTTTGTCTCCATGTATTTCAAGTACTGGTGCTGTTAGAGATGTCTGAGTGACTGCACAAATAGATGGACTTGGCTTAGAATAAAGCTCTTTCTCTTGAGAGGTGAAACAGAGATACCATTTTGTTTCAAGGTAGTTTCACATGTTGCATCACATGTTGTGATGTTCCAGTTACAGGTATCCTATATTTTGTGCAAATATCTGGCCAGATGCCAGTTCAGATCAGAGAGATGTGACATGTAGCCTGCAGAGGGATGGCCTGAAGAATGGGGAGACTTCTGGGTTTAGGTTTCTTTTTTTTCTTTTGCTTTTCAGTAATTGCACTTGTTGGTAGTGTTATTTTGACCAATGAGTGGACATAATTATAGACCAAAAGAGGTTCTAGCTGTTAGATGATAAAAAGGATGTAGTATCTAACTGTTCTGAAGACATTTTTCAGCACCCTGTTTATCTGTCCTTTTCCTTCCTCTGAATTTTACCTGTTTCACTCTTACTAAATTGTGTTTTCTCTGCATCCTCATGAGTTTGAATTTTGCCTACCCTGGTTCCTGATTTTGCAGATTTTCCAAGATTTGACTCCCCCAAAATTCCCATGTTGGATGTCTTTCCAGAGTTTCTGGAGGTCTGTATTTTGGGTCATAGGTGCTTAGCACATTTTGTAGGATCTGGCTATTAGGACCTGCTCAGCTGAATGAGTTGCACAGAGCCTTTACTGCACACTCTGAAGAGAACACAAAGTTTGAAACATTTCCTGCACCCAAAGAGCAGAGACCCAGTGACCCCTGGCAGGCCTGGTACATTTATCCATACTTCTCCATGGGCAGAGAGAACTCTTTGGGACTACCAAGCCAGTACAGTCAGAACATTCTAAACTATCCAATTTATGGATCTGGGTTCTCTGATGGCCTGAAGCAGAACATATCCTCCCACCATATAGTGGCTGCTCTGAGTGATTGATGGCCAAGCAAAGGTAGGAGAATGGTTTCATCACAACTTCTCTCTGTAAGACAAATCAACTCTTGCTAAATTGCTTACCTTTACAGACTCTCTATAACCATTTTGGTCACTGAGTAATGTACATGCTTCACCATAATTTTCATTATATTTCTTGGTAGGAAAATTTGTAATAAAATCACTTCTAAAAATGCACTTCCAAGTTGCAGCTCTATTTTTAAGGCAGAATAATCTTCCTCAGTTCTGTCTACATGATTAAGCATCTCAGTTTATTTCATGTATTTTTTCATTCTTTTGCTTTAACATAAGCAAAAGAAACGGTTCCCCAAACCTTCACTTTTCAAAAATATTTTGACATGTGATTTACTGAAGTTATCTGATGAATTTCAGAAGAAATATATGTCTTCTTGCCTTCCTATAATACTATGTGTAATAGCTGTGACTGTCTGTGTTTTTCCACATTGATAAGATGAAGAATGTAGAATTTCTGCAGTCTCCATTTGTTATTTGGGACAAAAGGGATAATACCTTTTTCTGTACATTTGCTCCTTACAGCTTACTCCTTCTCCCTGCTGCTTGTTTCATTGGCCACATCCACAAGGCAGAATCTGTCAGTACCCAGATAATGTTGTCACCTCTGCAAACATGTTTCCTACTGACATTTCAGTATTGATAGAGAGAATGGCTGGAGCACCAGTGCACAAATTCCTGCCACATTGCTGTCAGGTTGTCCAGGTTGGAATGAAAATCAGATGGGGTCACTGTGGGTAGGGGTCTTCTCCCTCTTTTACAAACTGGGCTAAATTTTAGGTGGATGCATTTCCAGTACTGGCAGAGCAAAGCCAGACTCACAAGTGTTTGCATGTGGCTGAAGGCTGGTGCCAGGCACATTATTATCAATTGCAGAGTCCTAAAGACACTGAAGTTTGCTGCTGCTGAGCCCCTGGAAAAGGCTTTGCAGTCAGTCAGCAAAAACAACAGGCAGCAGTACCAAAATCCTTTTGTTGGAATGTCTTGTGGGTCATGGTGGTGTCATGGTGGGTTTTTCGCCAAGAACTTCCACATATTAAGATAGGAAACTTTGTGCTAAGCTTCTCTCAAAAACCTTGTCTGAGACCCTGAGTTCCAGCTTAAAAAATTGCTCCACTGTCGTATTTTCTGTACAGTTTGAGGGATGCTTTTTGAAGCATAGGAAATAGTTGGTGCCTTTGAGTGAAGCCCTTGACCCTTGCTGCAAGCAACTGCTGAGTGCAGAGTTTGTCATTCCCTCTTCTCAAGCCACTTCAGGGGTGAGGATGCTCTCTCCACATCGGATGTGCTCCTCTGAAAATGCCACTGAACCTACAAATAAAGAAAAGCTTTTCAAGCAACATGGGACAGAAGCACTGTTGTCCATGGCAAAGAATATCACAAAAGGAGGATTTATATATTATTTAAGCAGGAGATCCTCAAGATTCTTACTGTCTGTCACACCTTCTCTGTTTTCTACTCTGCCACATCACAGCCTTTACTACAGATTTTTTTTAGGAAAGTAAAACTCAGTCTTCTTATTTTTGCCTGAAGCAAATGGATTGGCAATGTGAGCAACAGAGAAGTTCATCTTTATGCCAACAGCACAAAGACCTCCCCTTTCAGAGCAATACAAACCTCTGAGTTATGTACATAGAGCAAAAAGATGGACAAAAAGAGAGATAAGGTCTTATGATGTGAAGCAACATCTCCTATTTTCTGTGTACCTGAAAATTTTTTTGATTGCTTCAGCAAGGTGAGATCCCACTACCAAATTAGAAACAAGCAGTTTTAATTAATTTTCCACCAAGAAAGCTGGATTTTTGATAGGAACTTAATTATTTTTGGAAGAAAGCTTTAAACATGCCAGCCACAAGTTCTGGAAGTAAATGGTATTTCTTTTCCAATACTCAAAGAAATGTCTAACTTTACTCTGACCAAAAATGCCTTGGTTCAAAGAAGCT
The DNA here is from genome assembly GCA_013397375.1 of Toxostoma redivivum. NCBI lineage: Eukaryota > Metazoa > Chordata > Aves > Passeriformes > Mimidae > Toxostoma > Toxostoma redivivum. The sequence goes on from VXBI01012112.1 coordinate 93,349, forward strand.
GTGTTACCTGCAGGCATTTATCTCAGTGGTGGTAGATGACTGCTTGTCAGAATATGTACAACTCCATAGGAGATAGGCTCTGGAGAGTAATTGCTCCCCCTAATGTACTGGCACATATTTGTGCCACAAAAAATTATACCATTTTAATAGTAGAACAACTCATATTTCACATTCCTATTTATTCCTAGAAGTACCCTCAATACTAAGAGTTTCACTGATGTCACTGCTGCTTTTCTTGCAAATAGATGCTGTTTCATCCAGGGAATACTGGAGAATCCCAGTTAACCTCTGTTAACCACTCACAGCTGTGCTTTGGCAGAATGAGGAGGTTGCATGACTCGATAGCCACTTTACATCACCTTATACTTGATGTAAGGATGTAATGATGTAGAGATGTCCCTCATCTCCAGTTTTGGGATGAAAACCTGAATTTAAGCTTAGCAACAATTTTTTATTGGGAATGAAACTACTGTACCATTAAGAAGGAAAATTTCTCTGGTATCCTTAAAACTACACTGGAAGTGCAGAGCTACAGTGTTTCTGTGCTGTTGAAGGGCTCTAAATGTAGACAGAACCTGAAGTTACTTCAAGTAACTTTAGCTCAAGTTGATTTGTTTAAACTATTGCAAACACCTTTGTGCAAACTCTTACACAAATGTAAACCTTGCATGTATTGCTTCAGCTTAAATGGATTCCTTTCTGAATTAAACCAAACTGAAATAAGCCAGGTTCAAATTGATTTAATATTGTCCACATGGATTTGCAGTGGTGTGACTAAATTGATTTAAGAGCCTTCCTTCAGTTAAATGAATGCAACTTTTCTTACAGTAGGTTCCAAGTGAGATCTGGGGCTAAAATTCAGTTTCCCAATGTGTGTTCAAAGAATCCCATTTGGTCTGTCTTCTGAGTAAAAGAAGGAGTTTGCCCTCCAATGGTCTGAAGTCTTACATCAATACAAGATATCAGTGTCCTTTTACATGTTCATGTATTTTGTGTTCTGATGGATAGAGGAAGACAGTATTGTACAAGTAACTAGAAAAAAAAAAGAGAAAATTTAATCTTAGGGTTTGACTGCGGCACCTTTAATTAATGATCAAGTGACAATGACCAAACATAACAGAGAGGATGCATAACTTCAAAGTAAAATAGATGTGGTCAGACTAATGACACAAACTACCTCTTTAATTCTGTATTATGAATACACACAAATCATTTAGATTTCTTATGCTTTGTTGTACTGTAAGGGGAGATGCACCCAGTTTAATTGTGTCCCATTGATTTTTTTTACCTTTTGTGAAATAAGCCTTGTTTGGCATAATGAAACTTTTGTTTTCTGCAGCTCTTCTACATTGTCTCTTTTAAGAAATTCACCATTTACTCCTCTGCACTGGAGCAAAAATCTTTCCTTAAAAATGAGGAAAGCACAATACCCTCTATTTCTGAAATCATTAGAATTGACTTTTAGACAATCAATGTGTTAAATGATGTAATTATCCAATGGTCCTTTCCCCACTTAAACCAGTTTGAAAGTTAAAGGTTTGTTTTAGATCAATTCCAACCATTTTGTGTGCAAATTGCACAACTGGCTTTTCCTTAACTTATCTTACAAATCCAATAGTGGCATGTCCATGTAAAATGGTTCTCTGATGAGTAATTCTGAGTGGGATATGAACTTATCTAATGATGGAGACTGTCTCCTGAACATAATATTTTTAAGCCAAACCCAAGTGAGGCAGAAGTTACTGGCAATGATTCCACAAATTTAGGAGCTGTAAGTTTTCTTTTGTAGGTGTAGAACACAGAGCAGTTTTGGGATGTCCTAGACTCCAGGGCACACATTGTAGTGTAGATGCAGTGCCTGCATTCAATACCAAGCCATGGTGTGATAAATGTCACCTTCAGAGTCATCGGCCTTCCTGGCAGAAGTTTCTTCAGGAAGTTGCTTGGGACACAACCCAGCCATCCCCAAGGACTGGTGCTTTTCAGGCATCCTCAGAGAAGCTGCTGGTGGCTGCCAGCTCTGGTACCAGCCCATGAGGCACCTGCAGCCACCTGGAGCAGCATCAGAAGGGCATGTGGGATTTATGTTTGCATTTGGACTGGAGAAAGTGAACACCTGCTGAGAGCTCTGGCTGCTCTGCTCTGCTGCAGCAGCTCAGCTGTCAGGTGCTAGGCTGCTGCTATAGGGTGAGTGTAAGAAACTATGATATTTGAAGGCCTAAATGACATTTGTTGCACCAGGTGCATCCACAAGGGACGTGTCTAGGCCAACTGTGTCCCAGCCAGCTGAATTTCCCTGGTGTAGCTCCCTGGGGAACAACAGAGAAGTGGCCCCTGGCTGGCTTCACCACCAGGTCTCTTCTCTCACCTCCCCACTGACAGGTTCCTCTTTTCTGCTGCAATGGGAGCTCTGCATGCAAAAACTGCCCTGGTTTGAGCAGGTTCCAGCCTAGTCTTGGGTGCAAGTGAGAAAAGCACTGCTGGGTGGTGAAAGTCCACATTTCATGGTGGGCTCACATGTGCAGGGTTCTTAGTGCAGCACAAAGCTTGGTCTGCAAAAAGAATGTCCCCACCTTAACAGCTGAGACAATGCAGGGATCCGTGTGCCTCAAATTGCTTTAGATGATAGGAAGTTGCCAGTTAATTAGACAATAAATACTAGGTGCAAACAAGGGAAAAATAATCTTGAGTTAAAAATATATGGTACTCGTTGTGTATATTTTTATTTATTTAGATTTTGTTATTGAAACTTGAGTTGTCAGTTATCTAGTATGTGTCTTATTGACTGAGAGGAATAGCCTTCACATTGTGATTGATGCACTGTAAAGCATATGCATAGAAGTAAATAATGTGGAAACAAAGATTTTCATGGCTTCATTAGCATAGACTAACAAAGGCCCAGACCTGCATAATGCTCTACCCTTAGCTTCACAGGGTTGTGTATAAAATTAGATCCCAACCTCTCAGGCTTACAGAGCTGTGTCTGAGCTTGAGTTTGCTGTGCACTGAAAACTCACATCCTTTGCACATGTTGCCTCAAGTGAAGTATGATGAGAATCTCAACTTTTGTATTTCTTCCTTTATTTTATGTGGACACTTACTGCATAATCCTAAAATTGCAATAATATCCTGCCCCTCTTTAATAGATATATTAATTATATTTCACCCCCCTAATGAGCTGCTCACTTTATGGTTTGGGGACACAAAAGTAAATTTTAAAATCAATTATACAATTACATATGTAGCAATAACAGAGCACAGAGCTAATCGTCTTTGGGTCAGGACTATAACCTTCTCATAATGCAGGTTTCATTAGGGTAAGGTCTATTATTGCAAAGAATTACAGAAATAATGGGAGTGGGTGTATTCAGCAAGAAATAACAAATGAGGGTCTTTCCTAGATAACAGAAGCTGTTTGCTGGCTGCAGTGTGATAGCAGGCCCCTATAGTGTATGTAAATTGATAGGGTCAACTTCCTTTGGTGTATGCAATGCACAGTGTACAAGAATTAATTTCCGTATCATCCTGGAGAATGGCAGGAGGAGGGCTTCCAATTATCACTCATCACTGGATACAACTGAGCTGAACCACAGAGCCAAGAGTATGAAAAAGGCTGCAAGGAGACATGTGAGATGGGCTAAACACTCATAGTACAGCACTCTTGAGGCATTATGTGCTTAATGCTTTCTGTTATCTCCAGGGTTTGCAGCAGAAGTGATAGCTGCCTTTGCACATTGTCTTAGGTGTGCCTTTGAACAATTTGCTTTCAAATATTATTTGCAAAAAAAAAAAAGCTCAACTTGCAAATATTCACTGTTCTAGTAAACACATGTGAACTTAATTTTACAACAGCTGGTAACATGAGCTTAAACACTTAAACGCTGCCTTTGTTTCACAGCAGGAAGATGATTTTTATGCCAGCTAAAGGACGTATTCTTCAAAAGCACATAAACATCAAAATCTTGAATATTTTTGTTCTAGATATAGGAGGTTGATGTTCATATATCTTTGAGGTTTTGGAAGCACACAGTCAATTCAGCATTAACTATCTTATAATATAGATGCCCTGAAGCTTGCCCAGTTCCTGACCTACCAGCCCTACTAGATCCTGGCAAACATCAGAGAATACAACTTCCCTTCAAAGCTAAGCACTTCCTTCTCCTGGTGCATTGGGATGGCAAATCCAATCCTTTCTCTTTTCCAGGTAAAAATGCCATTGCAAGGGGTTGGTAAAAAATGCAAAATCTCTCCTTCAGAAGGTATGCTGTACCCCAGCTCTTTGTGGTATCTGTGTGGTGTGACACAAGGGCTACTTAGCCCTATTTACAGCATGGAATCTGTGGCAGTCACAAATCCCAGACCTCAGCACAGGGGTTACAGGCTGTTGTAAAAATACCAAGAGTGTAAACAAGGATAAGTTTAATTTAATTAAATTTTAATAGTGCTCGCTATTAAATTCCTTGCATTGGGTTTCTGCATTGTCTTGATGGGATGTAACTGCTTAGTAATTACCTGTGGTGTTTGTTAATGCTGCCTCTGAGCAGCGTGTATGGCAAAAATTTGATTTCATATTTAAAGAATTAGTTTTAAACAATGTGTCTGTGATTCTTAGACAACTCTGAGTTGCTGAAAAGTGATGATTTGAAATAATATCTCCAGGAGTGAATTCACTATCACATTGTAAGGCTATTATTATCTCTTAATGGTTAATTAATGAGAATAAAAGAGGCCCTATGGCAGTTTTTTTGTAATTTCTGGCAAACTTCCCCTCACTCTGAAATGATCAAACTGATGCTTTGGCCAAAAAGGCATAGCCTTCTCTACTGCATCACAATCCATCTAAATGGATCCCATCCAACTAAATATCTGGTACATTACAGCACCTTGGTGAATCAGCTGAAAGGATGTTCTTAATCTGCAAAACAAGGTGTTCTCCCAGTTTTGGAAACAGCTGAAGTTTGAAAGATGCAATGTGAATAAATAGATTTTTGGAAAGCAAAGCGGCCTAATGACTTAGAAATGTTAACTTCAGCAAATAAAAATAACTTTCTGTAACAGCTTTATGCAGCAACACCTGCACATGACACTATATTAATATTCATAACATAGTAGTAATGATATATATAATTTAGCATCCCCATCAATATAAGTATGTATTTTACCCAACTGTGATTTATTGCAACAGATAAAGAAGATGACTCATGAAAAATTTCTTATTGAAGCCTAAATTAAACAAGATTTAAAACAAGCAACATTTAAGTATATACATGATTTTGAATACATTTCACTACTCCTTCATTCCAGTGAAATTATTCCCATGCTTAAAAGTGCTTAGAAATCCACTTGAATTTGGGCCTAAGTTGTTAATTTTCCAATCAATTGATTTTCATTTTTAGTATTAGGCCATAAAACCCAGATTTTTTTCTTATCGAATGTGAAAAATTAAATAAAATTTAAACCTGTGATCCTAGTGTTTTGGAGCAGTAAGGTTCAGAGATTTTCAAAAAGCAAAATTAAAGACACACCCAACATTTGCAGGTCTTTTCAATTGATAACTATCTGCAAAGCACTTACTAAACCCACCTTAGCTATAAACACAGCAAAAATAGCTAAATACACTTGTTTAGAGAGCTTAGTATAACTTAATCCCAGCATCTTTTTATAGCAACTTTGCAACAGGGAGTCAAGGCTTTCTTTTCTTAAGGTCTGACTATGGAGAAAGTTAATTTCTCTTGGAAGTGGGAGCCTTACCTCCCCGGCTGCATTTCCAGCCCTTGACAGCCCCATTCAGCTGGGCCTGCTGATGTGTTGTAGAGATTTGAAAGTAAAGAATTGCAAGGAGTGCAATTTAATCCCAAAGTCATTACCTAAATGCTGAGATAGGATGGGGATTACCACCAATGTAAATGAGATATGAGACAGCCAATGGATTAGGGGACCCTTTCTTCAGGATGACTTCAGCAAATAGGCTAAGATAAGGAAATCTTTGTAATTACATGGAGCTACACTGGTCAATTCTGACTTTTAAATACCAAGGCACTGGAGAAAAGGAGAAAAACCCTACATATGTTATTCTGTGCAATATTAAGTAATTCCTTTCTGATTCTACAGAATCAATAGAAGAACATCATGCCAAATGAAAAGATGAGGGCTGCCTACATGTCCTTTTGTGACTGGTATCGTTCCATCATTTTTGGTAATATCATTTCCAAATTAAATTTTATGGTCCATTACATACTAGCTCAAACACTTTTCTAATGGAATCTTAAATGGAACTGACTTGCTTTGCGTGGGGTTTGTCTCTCAGTTAAGATGTTATTTAGTTCTAATTATCAGATAATGAACTCAGGAAATTTAATTTTTAATATTTATATGTCAAAAGTCCATTGTACTTTGGTTAAAGGCTTTAAATTAAAAATTAACATGGACAGAATACTAATTGAATATTTTTCCTATCTATAAGAGTGAGAAATGAGTTACATAGTTCCCAGATTAGCTTGTAACACTGCAACTGTTTACTTAAAAACTTAATTTAATCTTCAGAAATAAATCACAAATAAGGAGATCAGGGAAAATGAGCCTGAGAAGCTTTAAGTATACAAGCTTAAAGTGCATGTCTTTATATGCATTGTCTCAATTTCATATCTGTAAGGTATCAGAGCATATGCAAATGTCTGTGCATAAACACAGTTTCCAAGTCATAGTGGTTGTTTTTATGGATGTTCTCTCCATCAGCGCTTTCTTGCTTCGGCCACTTCTCATTTTGCTTTCAATAAAGAATATTCCAATATTCCTTCACATTTCAGAGCAGGCTGTATAAAATTACTGCAGAAATTAGAAAATTATATTTCTTTGGACTTGAAAGCTTCAAGAAGTGTCTGTCCATTTTTATGTCTGTCCTCTCTGATCTCTCTCTTATGGTTACTGAGCTGTGCTGTAACTGCGGAAAACTGGGTTCAATTCTGTCTGTTGCTGTCTATTTGGGTGATCTGGGGCAAGTCTTGTAAGGTGGGGGAATAAGAAAGGTCTGTTTCTATATCTTGCTGTTGCAACAGGCCCTGGTAACTGAGCTGAAGCCTCGGCAAATCATATATAACATGTATGGAAAGAGACCTTGTGCAGAACAGAGCCACAGCAGAGAGCACAGAGATTGAAGGAGAGTGTTGAACTTGTCCACATTAGTGTTTGTCTCCTTTTATTCTCTTTTCTAAAGAAAGACTAATCTGGAGTTGACTTCCCCCTAAGGAATTAAATTTCTCCCCAAGAAAGGGAACAAGGGAAACACACTTCTAAAGCTGTCTCTCCTCTGTAACAGGTTTTTCAGGACGTCTGTAGGGTATCCAGCCTTGGAGACACTCAAAACTGTGCTGGACAGGGGCCTGAACAAACCACTCAAACTTCAAAGCTAGCCCCACTTTAAGTAAGGGGTTGGACCAGGGGACTTCCAAAGGTCCCTTTCCAGTTATTCTATGATTCAGTTATCTAGGTCCTAAAAGCTGTCTGACCTTTTAATGTGTGAGATTTAGACCTGTATCAGAAAAGATCCCTTTTTAAAACTCACTTTCAAGAAAACTGGATGTGAAGAATGTCTTCCAGTGATATTTACCTAGATATGTGTATCAGGTATTGTTGGTATGACATGATCTATGAGTGCAGATGATGTATCACTTTGCTTTAAAGAGACTGCAATCTATGTGTCAATCATGATTAAATTCCTATCTGACTTCTCTCTAGTCTTGATTTACCAAACCTGTCTTGCAAGCTTCTGTCAAAAAAAAAAAACTCAAGACAAACTATTCTTCTTCACTTCCTCCTCTGACACTAAAAGAGGAGGAATCTGCTCAGTCAAATTTTGCTGGCAGATACTCCAGATGTGAGTTTATGACTACTCTGGGCACATCAATAGAGTTCATTTTGATTCACGGCCCTGGAACTGAGACTAAAGGTCTTACCAACAAAAGCTTTGAAAATTAATTGTTATTGGAAAAAATAGTTATGCAAACAGTGATTTTGACTAATTGAACCTAGAGTTTATTTCCTACTGTGGTCTTGGATCATGCCAGACTTCAAGCCCCATTCATTGCGTCTGACTTTCATCCACCTTGTCCCTTTGATGTTCTTTCTCAGACCCCACAGCCTGCATGATTCCCTTTCCCTCTTCTATTGGTAAAAGCAAGATGCTCAGGAGGAAAACATGCAAGCTGAAGAAGTGACACCCTTGTTTGCATGAAGCTCCACACATAGAAACATCCGGTGTCTCAGAGGTGCTGGGCTGGGTTTTTTGGGAAGTACACAGTGCCTTATCAGTTGACAAGGACAAAACCTTTCAGTAAAGTAACCATTATATTCCTGATGGAAAACTGTATTCAGGTTTATATACATACACATATACATCCCAGCAATAAGCTGGGATCACAGTGGGGGTCAAATAGTATGATGTGTGCTGTCAAAGAAGCAGAGATTCCATGACGGTGGGGAACAAGAGTCTGATGATTCTCTCCCATCAGCAGAACAGTGTTCCACTGGTTCCTGGGAAATCATCTTTTGGAGAATGTTTTTCCCAAAACAGTAGTTGCAGTAGAGAGGATGAAGGGATTCTAACTGATGTCTAAGCAGCAGAACATGCCCCAGTAGGTCTGCCACTGTCTTCAGCATAGCCTTGGCTCCACAAGGTCATGGCACATGCTTTCCCTTCCCACCAGCCTGTGGTAACCCTCTCAGAAACTTGCCCAGAATTTTCAAGGTGTGCTGGGATCGAAGGAGTTACTAATTTTAAATCAGTTGTAGGTATTATCAGCAGCTGCTGAAAAAAAGGGTAACAATGGGAGGAGCCATGAGGAAATAAATGTAGTATGTGTTGATTGTGTTTAGTTAGCTTGTGCTCACTGCTCAGCAGCCCATCACTCTGAATCAATTACTATCAGAAGAACGAAGAAGCATGGAAAAGGCACAGCCTATTGTAAGGCACAGGCTGCTGTCAGATGCCCTCTCATTTCTCCAGCAAGCAAATTTCTTACATCTAATTTGCTTCCAAAGTAAATCCAGAAAATTTCTGGAGACATATGTTACCTATGGACAGATAGTTAATTGTTTTTAAATTGACTGTATATGTATATATGGGCATGTGTGTTTCTGATGTAGGTATATAATAGAATTTTCACATTTATTTTTGCTTTTTAATTGAATAGTAAATTAATTTGATTAATAAAAATCCTTAGTAGCTCCTGAATTAAATGTGGCTAAGCATATAAATATAATATCTTTCAAACTGGTAATTTTGAAAATCTTCTAGATTTTCTTTTCCTTTTGTTTCCTTAGGGCTGTAGTAGTAAGACTAGAGTGGATATATGCTGTTCTTAAATGTTTACTTCCCTTCTCAATGGGTAGTTGAATCATTACCAGCAGGGATGTCTTCTATTTTGTGGTATTTCTTGGTCTCTTTTAATATTATACTGCACTCTGAGCATGTCTAATATTACATGACTGAAATGATGGATCTCTAAGTAATGCTTGACAAATATCAGATACCTGAATTGAATATTTTAGCCATGTCTTACTTATTTTTTTCCACCTTTAGAAAGACCCATTCCTTTTATTTCTGTGCTATTTTCCTTTTTTTAATATGTGCATTGTCTTGACTCCTCAGTGCCCTACTGAACCTGGGAAAAGTTTCAAGATTCTGGAGTAGGACTTAGCTGGATTTTTTTTTTGTGAAAGGTAAATAAGAGACTTCCTTCTTCTCAAAAGCTTAGTCTGGGAGGAGTAATGAGAGACTAGAGCAATGATACAGGAAACCCAAAATAACAATAGGAAAATGAGGATTGATTGGGATATCAAGTTGAGACACATACATGGCATATGCTGAGATCTTTGTCTATGATAACACCTATGCAAAACCTTGTTTCTCTGTTTGCTGTTTTAATAGAAAGCATTATTGATCCTTTGCACATCAGTTTTGATCTAGTATCTCTTAAAACTTCACCTCTCTGATTTGTGATGTACACTGGAAAGTTTGCATTTCTGTGAGAGCCTTTCTGTGTGAAGCAATACACTCCAGTCAGTAAAAGGCCAGGATATATGTTTTAACAAACCAACAAATGATCTTTCCATTTTTAACTGATTTGAAGACCATTGCCTTACTGTTGCTCCTGAGAAGGGTGGGTCTTTCACTGTCACGAGGTCACTTTGCAAGTTTTAATTGCTGGGTGCTGTTCTGTCCTTTCATGGCTTTTGGAGTGATAAATAGCTCATCAGTTCAAAAGCTAGTCTATATAAACAAGCTTATCTCTGCCCATAGTCTTTAATGAAAAATGAGTTGTGAGTATCATTGTTAATCATGGTAATTGTTAATGTTAAGAGGGCTGGTATTATGAGTTTTCCTATTAGGCTTTCAATTCGTTATATAAAATGAGTAATCTAGGAGCCATCTATAGCATTCTAATTTTAATTATCTAGTGGCTGCATTTCAGACCACCCTTTCTTTATTGAGATTAACAAAACCCTTAGTTTAGTAACCAGTGTCTTTGGATGTAATTGGGCAAAGTTACTTGAAATGTTCCATATATAATTGTATCATTAAAGATCAACCCATTACACTATCATGTGCTTCCTTCTGGGAATCTCTTCCTATTAATTTTGATTTAGCTTAGCTGACTTACACTGGAAATTTTACCCACATTTTTTCAACTCTGTATTAAAAAACACCCACAAATACAGGGCATGCAAGGAAAAACAGCAAGGGCAGATTTCAGGTCTTGTCAAGGCTAGAGTTTGAGAAGAAGTTAATGTATGGAAAACAAAAGGACAGATGAAAAACATATTTAAGACCCACGCTAAAACTTCATACAACTCCTTTGACAACCAGCATAAGTGTTGAAAATAATTATGGACTACAGTACCCGGATGGAAACTCCTAAAAATTTACCACTCTTCAAGCATGCCTGCTTCAGCTTTGTAGAATGAGGCACCTATGAATGTGTCTGCTCACCATCATTTGAGGTACAAGCACTCATTACAGCAGCATTGTGCCCATTTAAATCAGTTGGGAAGGTGAGCTGCTTTTAATAAATCCGTGTGAGTCAGGGATGCAGGCCAAAGTGGCTGGCACCTCCCATTTTCTTACTTTATATTTACATTGTATACTATGGCCTAATAAAGTTCTACTTAACAAAATGCAGAAGATGCAGAGGGTGACACTTACAGGTGTTTATTTTAGCAATAGCATAATTTCTTTTATCTCTAAAATAAATGCAAGATTTCTGCTGGAAAAGAGGATGGAAAGGTTAAAAGGAGTACAGAAAGGAATAGGTTTAGGATTTCCCAAAAGGAATTGTCACATTTTTAAGAAATTCTTCTACACAAGAACACATTGTTTATCATGGGAGGAAACAAAAAGACTTGTGGGAGCTGAACATCACACCAAAGTCAGTGATACTGGGTACAAGATATTTATCAGCATACCCTGCTGAGACAAACTGCCTGGTGGGGCTCCCAGATGTGAATATACTTAAATAGCTCTTCCAATCACATTAAATATTCCAATATAGGTGAGCTATTAACTGTCTTTGTCATCTATATAATTTGAATTCTCATCAATGCAGTCACCAAAAGGCTGGCTTGACAGATGTTTGAAAACCGTTGAAAGTTGAATGACATTCTTCTTGGGGTGATATAAGACGTTTTACTCAGGGCTGCAAATCCTTTCATTTCTTGGCAACATTTAGCCACAGAATATGTCTATCCTTTGTTCTCAGTGTGAAGTAGTGTTTAGGTCATAGAATAAGGAGTCCCAAACCTTGACTAAAGGCCCTTTGGTGTTGCATTCATTACCATTTTGTTGTGGCAAAAATCACCTTAATGAATTGTGAGTGAAATTCAAGCAGTGATCCTGGGATTTAATGATGCTCTGCATATTCACCCATTCTTTTCTTGGTGTCTTCTGAGTTTTAAGCCTGCAGGGTGAGCTGAGTCCTGTTTGTTCTCACAAGGATATGGCTGTGTATGGTGTGAGGCCAGCAGTGATTGCAGCTGATGGTAAAGGATCTGATTCTTCCAATGCTCTTACTTTCCACCAGCTCTGGAGAAAGTCTGAAGAAGACACTAAGATTAGTCCTGGCTTATTACAGTGCAAATAAATTTGCTGTTGTTGGTAAATGTTCAGTACATCTGTTTAATACTCCAAGCATGACCTCCAGTGAGAAGCTCGTCGGCTGCAGCTGAAATAAACTCTGGCCCCAGGCAGAATGGAGAGGGACTTGGTGCTCTGCAGCTCCTGGCAGTCCCAGAGTGCTTGTCAAGGTTATGAGTTAAAGATTGATAGTGCAGTGACTGCACAAGCATTTATATGAGCAGGGACAAGTCACAAACAGGCTCTGGGTGTTAGATCCTCTGTTACAAAGAGAATATTGGCCAGAATGTGAGAGTACTTGTCCTTCCCTTTTCAAGAAGTGTTATGGAAATCTGTCTACTGTAACTTGTGTTCCCTCTTGGAACATGATTCAAGCTCTTAATGAACTTGTTTATCTAGCTCCAGGTATAACTTGTGTTGCTCTATGGGTGCAGATGGAGCTTTACAAGTAGTTAATTAAATGGTGACAGTTCTGTGTATTGCAGAAAGGCCATATACAGAAAGGCTGTATGAAACCCAGGAGTGAGCTGTGATGTGTTCACCACATCCCAGGCATAACAACCAATCTGCTCTTCTGCCAGCCTGCACCTGCACACTTCTTTTTGCAAACTGCACAAATGTGAAATGCACTTCATGTTCTTAACATGCAGTGAATTTGGGTGACAAAGGGAATTTTTACAAATCACCATAACTCTTTCAGAGCACTCTCTAAAAGACAGGCAGGGTCTAACTCTGGTGAGCTTATTTTATTTGATGTGAATTGTAAGTCTTTTAAAACTACCCTGTTTCAAGCTCTCAGACAATTTTAAAAAGGCAATTTAAATTTACAGATGATCAAAATTCAATATCTTCTGATCTAGGAAGTTTAACTTTGCACATTTTGTCTTATGTTGCTGTTTACCTCCAAGAAGATCAGTTGTGACACACAATATCAAAAACAATATTAGCCAGATTTCATGTGCACTATTCAGCTCAGTGTATTCCAGTACATTGTACTGGAGTACTTTTTCCTCACTTGGTGGTAATTGTGGCTTTCAGCTGAAATTCTCCCCGGGCATTTTGCAGAGTCATTAGTTTCCCAGCATACTTTCCCAGTTTTGGGTTGGGTTTTGGTTTTTGTTTTGTTAGTTTGTTTCTTTCTTTTTAATGTGGGACAAATCAGGGAAAAAGACCAACTTTAGTAAACCAATTGCCTGTGCATTTCTCTCTTTTGATTTAAAAGAGGTTTTGTAACGTTATATTGATGGGCTCTTTTCACAAGACTTAAGTTTCAGAAGGTCATGATTATAGGACAGATATTTTTGGACACAAAGTGCTGTAATGTTTTTCCAGTGGAGCAAGTGGGCATGTAAAATTGTTTCTGGCTGTTTGACAGAGTGGAGACAGTAGAGAACCTCTTAGTTTATTCTGTCCTGGATCAGTTTGACCAGAACTGTACAGAACACTTTCATTGAAGTGGAGTGCCATCCACCAGGCCACTATAGGGACTGTCTGCATTCCTGCTTCAAGCCACACAATTTATGAGGGACAAAGAGCATCTTTCACAGAAGGCATCAAACAAATGAATCTGCAGAATGACCTTCAGGAGAGCTGAAGGTCATGACATGACCAGGGGAGTGCAAGTATGACAGGTAACATTCACACAGCTTCTTCCTGAAGATCTGCTTGGGACTTAGATCATCATCACGATCATATGCCCTCATTTGGACTGGTCTGGAGCACAAGTCTTGTGAACAGCAGCTGGGGGAGCTGGGATGTTTAGTCTGCAGAAAAAAAGGTTTAGGAACCTTTCTGCTCTCTATGATTCCTTGAAATGGGGTTGTGGTCAGGTGGGGTCAGGTCACTTCTCACAAGTGACAGGATGAGAGGAAATGGCCTCAAGGTGCACCAGGGGACGTTTAGATAGAATATTAGGAAAAACTTGTGCACTGAAGGGGTTGTCAGGCCCTGGTAAAGGCTGCCCGGGAAAGTTGTGGAATCATCAACCCTGGAGGTGTTTAAAAGATGTGTAATGTGGAACCTGGGGATGTGGTTTGGTGGTGGACTTGGCAGCACTGGGTTGATGGTTGGACCCAAAGGTCTTGGAGGTTGTTTCCAACAGTAGTGATTCTATGGTTCTATTCTATGATTCTATGTGATTTAATATATTTTCCAAATATTTTCCTAATTTATTTTGGGAGAAATTGTTGACTCTCCTTATCCATGCACACACTCACAAGTCTAACTCTTCCTGAATCATGCTTGAACATCTCATGTCAAGAGAGGAGAAATCGGTGTGTGACTCCCTGCTGGCTCTTTGTCTTCTCACAAACCGCTCAGTCTCTCATTCATTATAGATCTCTGATGGAAAATAAATTCAAAATCACATCACCTGGGACTCTGGACACAACTAAGCTTTGCAGTTCAAGCCTCTAAGTTGCAGAATGTGCTGGATAGGTAATAGAATAGAAATGAAGTAATATTTCAATATTTTCATGCTGCCTGCATTACAATTATGATGTTAATTAATTATCTGCCTGGCAGTTAACACCATGCAGAGGCATGGTTTTGGTCGACTTCCTGCTGTTCTGCTAGCAATGAGTAATTAACCTCTCCTCTTCCCTGGGATTCTCTACAAGATGATCAGTGTGTTGATGATATAATTATTATTAATTCAGTTTCTGTGTTTCGTTGACATTGTTAATTACTTGTCGGTAATCAGCTAATGTTTAATCTTCCTTGCTGGATAGCTTCTTGAAAGGCTGCTTGAAATGGTTCCCAGCACATTCCCACTCCTCATTGCATCAAGTGGTCAGACCACAATTCAGAATAAATTATTATCTATATACTACAAAGAGTCTACTGAAGCTGAGGAATTTAGAGATCAAATTAGATTGCTGTTTTCACTGTTATAAGTGAGTATGTAAAGTGGTTGTCAATAAATGAGGGAAACAAGTGGGATCCCTCTTGGTCCCAACTTTAAAAATTGATCTCACTCTACAGAACTGTCAATATCATTTAAAGAGTAAAATTTAATTTAGTGCTGTTTCTTGTTTTTCAAGGATTAACTACAAATAACTGTTCATGGCATTTTCAGTAAAAGTGAGAAATCTCTTTCCTAGCATCTTCCCTGACTCTGGAAACATATGGGTACTGCATGCTATGTAAAAATTCTCTAAGCAAAAGTAGTTTTAACACAGATTTTAAAGGTAATGCCAAAAGCTGTTGTGTTTCTTTTTTTTCCTGAAAGTGTTACTTAAATCCATATGTCTTTAAATCAGATTAGACTGGTCCTATTTCTCACTTCTGCAAACAGAGTGAAAAGTTTAAAAAATATTTTCATAAAATAACAGTCAGTGGTATTTTTTCCACATGGGGTTCTACCCACTGACATTACTAGTTAATTTGACTTTAAATTCCTAAATCAATGTTTATCAGAATATCAACAAGATATCAGATTATTGGGGTGGAATGATAAATGATTATATTTGGGATGCTCTTCTTTTGAAACTGGAACTATCATTGTGTTTCTAGGGAAAATGTATGGCTTACAACTACAATTACCTGAAGAGACCAGAAATTCTGATCTCTGGCACAACTGGGTTTAAAGTGATTTAGGGCATAGAAAGACTTTGAGAAAAAACAGACAAAGAAAGATCTTGAATTGAAAGAAGGAGGTACTTGATTAGAGGGAAATCATACATTTTCCTCTGTCAGGTACTAATAAAGTGTCAGTGGTAGAATGTTATTCAGAGTGCAGTATTTTATTTCAAGAAATGGACTGAAATTTCAGAGAACAAGAATGATGTGAGAATACATGGTCCATAAGGAGAGAGTGAATTAATTAGGATTTTCAGCCTGAAGCAGAGAAGGCTGGAGCTCTGTTCACAGTAACAGTCTCATATTTGCTAGGCTTCTGCAAAGATAGAGCTCATCCATAGCTGTGTCTGTGAAGGCTAAAATGAAAAGAAATAGGATAACACTGTAGCCAGACATTAAGATTGGATGTTAGAAAAGTTTCCTGGAGTAAGAACAGGCAGAGAAGCACAGCTAGAAGATGTCAGGAGGAAAATTGGTTCAAGGAAATGGAAGGAGCTGAGGAACATCAATAAGGAAAGATTAAAAAGAAGAAGGAAGAAACACCAAACTGGGCAGAAATACCACGAGTAAAGGGAGATGTGTCTGAGAGGATGAGGGGATACCTAAGCAAAAGGGGTGGTGCAATGAGGAGAAGTAGAAAAGAGAATCCTGTAAGAGCAGCAGGAAATGGGGAAAGCAATACCAGAGGCAAGCAGGTTGAGAATAAAAAGAAATTTGGGAGATGTTAAAGAAGTAGGAGTTAGAAGAGAAGGACAAATGCAAGCTAGGAATAAGGGATCTGGTTATATTTCAGCTGGAGTCTCACAGAAGATGCTGTAAGCAGTTCAATGGTGTTCCTTCCAATACCACTTTAATTCTGAGTCCTAATCGCTTTGCTCTGCAAGAATTGAATGCCAAAAAATCTTCTTTTGAGGGAGATTATGCTCAATTTTTGCTTTGAAGCTTCAGTTTGGGAAAATTGGAGTAAAATTCAGCTGATTCCCCTACTTTATAGTTTACCTTAGGAGCCCTGCAAAAACCTTATACATTATGCTAAACGTTTATTTAGAACCACGGTCTATCCTGTGTCAACTAGAAAATTTTGTATTTCTACCAAACCCAAACCAGCTTAAAGTCACAGAAAATTTGAGACCAAGAAGTGTCATAAATTTCAGAAATTGTAATCTCTTCTCTTACTGGAGGTTTCAGTTTCACTTTTAAACTCAAAGGGTGAATATCCACTTTTCCTTTGCAAAGCTCATGTCAAAGCCTGGTCTCACCAAGATAACTTAGCTAGCTTGTGTTACACAGACTGTTACACTTGAAGGGGAAACAGAACATTTTTTATTTCCTAAGTTTCTCATATAGGTAATATAAATGAGTATGCAGATTGTGGAATGGTTAATATTTTACGTATTCAAGCTCTGGTAATAGGTGGGAACAATATGAATTGTGCTTATGTACCAAACAAAGCCTAGTTACAAAGCCTGTCTTTGATAACACTCCTCATTTTGTAAGCTCTATGACATGTCAATTTACTGGTTTTGTTTTGGAGACTGAGAATGTTGGATTGTAGTTTCAAGATCAAAAGAAAGGTTAAAACAAAAGAACTGTGGATTTCTTCCTTCCCTAGGTGCAAATATCCTCATGTACAGGGTGACACCCTGTATTATCTGGAAATAGAGATTCCTGTTGTACATTCCTTTTACAGAGGATGGCTTGGTTGTTACAGTATTTGTCTGCAATGTGGACAGCCTGGCTTTAAACCCTGCTACACTGCTACAAACACTGTGGATGACCTTGGGAAAATTGTTCAGACCCAGATCCTCAGCATTACTTTGACGCCTTGTGTTTGCGGGGCTGACGTGATCTGGCAAAGGCTGAATTTCAAATGTTTTCTGTTTAATGAACTGTTTGCAAACACCTTCATGCAGACAAAGCACAAGCTATTAGGTCATCCACTATCTCTGTTCTTCAACTACATTTTTATATATTTATTAAGTGCTTGCTATGGTTGGTGTCTAACAAGTCACTTCCACGGTATGAAATGATCTGGGCAACATGCAAAAGAAAAAGGTTTGACATTACATTTATACCTATGTTGTGAATTCAAGGTCAGTATGAGCTATTATCTGTTACTACCTGAGTATATTATATAAATAATGCTATTCAAAGTCCAATAAACTAGATTTTCTACAAACAAGCTCTAGAAATAGTTTAGGCAAAATTCAGTTCCTAATCAAACAAAGAACTCTCCATGAATTTAAAAACCATATTAACTCATTTATGCAATAAAATGTGAGATGATAATAAAAAAACCCTGTCAATAAAATATATATTGCAGGTTCAGCTGAGAAGACTTTATTTGTTTTTTTTAAATCTAGTTGTGATATAGTCTTTGCTTTGGTTGCACAAGAAGAATTTCCTACCAGTAGGAATTGGCAGTTTTTAAAGGTTTTTAAAATGTCTCTTGTTCTAAGTTATAACCTTAGGAATGAGACTCTGAGAGTTAGTCTGTGCATTTGACCCTCCATTACTGCAGTCAGAGCCACATCACCTGGTTTTTCTCAGACAGGGTCTCTGTCACTCTCTCTTCAACACAATCTACACTACAAGAAACTTTCTGCTCTATTTATGTGGCTTTTACCAGCACAGCTCATGGTGCAACCCAAGGGATATATAGTCCTTTATCACTATAATGCATCTACACTGGGGCTTTGGGTACAGGAGAAGGGACTTCCTTCAGATCCTCAGAGGAATTATTTCACATAATTTCATTATTTCATGTTTCCTGTTACCAACTCCCCTAATAAAACACATCTACCAGAGGGGTATTCCTAAAATTTGTAATTTCACTAATTAGAAACCTTCTTATACTTTCCAGATAAAAATTATGATTGATCAGCTTATATCCATATATTCTGAGCCCAAGCAGATCTGTCTGCTCTTTAATGAAATTTGCGCTGTGCTGTTCTTACAGGATTGGTCTTTCCTTTTTTCCCAGAGCAATAAGAATTAGGGACTTCAGTTTTTAATTTGTTGGGTTTTTTGGATGGTAAATATTCTGACTGTGATGGCTTTTAGAGCATTAAATGTCATACGAGTATTGCAAATACAAACAAGGAGATCAACGTTAAAAGGTACAAACAAAATGAAGTGGTTGAAGAGAAAATCTAGCTCAACCTTGCTAGTTCTGGATACAAAATGTGGAAAAATAATTCAAAAATGTGGAAAAGCAGAAAAAACAAGAAAATTTCAGCTGACAAGGGAATAGTTCACACTTGCTGCCTCTTTCTGTAGTGGTCTGGATTTAAAGGTGTGGCAGCAGAATTCCTTTTGAATGAAGACTTGATTGAAAATCTTCATCTTTTTTTCTTCAGTCTCTCAACTTCACAGTATCAAGAGTGAGGGAAAAGTGTGATGTTTTTAGAGGAGAAGCTGATGATGGCTTAGAATGCCAGCTGAGAAAAACCAAGGGATTTTATTGCAGAAGGGCACTGGACATGCTTGACAGAGATGCTCCGGTCCCTTCATCATCTTTGTCCCCCTCTGCTGAACCCACTCCAGGAGCTCTGTGTCTCTCTTGTCCTGAGGAGCCCAGAACTGGACACAGCACTCCAGATGTGGCCTCACCAGGGCTTCAATTACTCATCCTGACAATTTAAATTCACCATGTAGAAATTAGCCTTGAAATATCAAGGTAGTAAAGGCACATCTATATGTTCAGGTGTATGGTCAGGCCAATTCAATTCACACGATTCACGTTATCCCATTGAGCTGAAGACACAATGGAGAGAAAAAATAGCGTTTCCTGTGACTGTTCAGCTGAATTAATAACTCAATAAATGCTGTTCTTGATTAAGAAAATTTAAAATCACATAGCCACCTAGTATTATCTGCAGTAGTAAATACTAATTAAACAATAAAGTTATTAGGAATAAATTAATTTTATTCATGTATCAGATCTTTCTAATGGATAGTGGCCAAGATAAAGGGAGAAAGAACTTGGAATAGTCCAGTGAAGAGACAATAAGGCTTGGATGAGGGTTTTAGGTGGATGGAAAGTCTAAAATATGATGTTATGTGTATGGGGAAAAATAGCAAATGTTCAGATACTGCCTGAGCAACTGTCTGCAAGCACACGGGCTGAACCTATGGTCTGATCTTGCTTTTGTGGCTGAAAGGGTGACTGAATTGGGTTCACTTCTGCTCTCCCATCTACAGGTGCAATGGGATGAGTGTGGGTTGTAGTCAGGACAGGGAAACATTTTTTAGGAGTTTAAAGCTTATTTAATTCCCATGACAAAATAAGAAAAATAGTGAAGCGTAAGGTGCATTAATTATTGGCTGCAGGCATCTAAAGAGGCCACTCAGAGATTTCATCTGATCAGCTGCAAAATAGGTTAAGATTATTAACCCCATCTCACAAGTGGGGTCTGAACCTCAAGGTCACACAGTATGTCAGTAACAGAGTCAAATAAAAAATCATCCAGCAAGTTCTTGCTCTGACCACAAGCCATATTGCCACACTCATTCTAGTATATAGATAGTGTACTGTAAATTCCTGTGAAAAGAAACTGTGGCTTTATTCCTTCAATAATCTCAAAATCTAATTCTGATTTTGCTGGTATGGTGTCAGTGCTATGAATCTATCTCATCCAAGTTGGTTTCTCTTCAGTTTTTCAATCTGGCCTGTCTAGGGAGACGGGATGGCATTTCTCCTTGTTTTGTTATTTTTATTTTTTTTATTTATTTTTCCTCTGTCACAACCCTCTAAAACAATACTTTAGAAAATGACAGAGAAGCAGCGTTTGTAAAATGTCATGATCACAAACAATCAGAGTGATTGCATGCTACATTTATCGTACATCAATGTCCCCTGCCGTCAGCTGCCTTTTGAAACTACACAAGTCCACAAAGCGAATCAGGACTTGCTCTTAAGAGTTGTCTCAAGAACTTTTTGCAGTCCCTTGTTTTTGCAGTAGAGCTAGATCTGAGTTAATTATTTAAATCCTGCATTAGGAACTCTCACTTTTTATTTCATTAAGTTGTTTGTAGTTGTTTGCAATTATTTGAAATTTTTTGTCTGGTCATAATCCCTTCTTTGGCAATTCATTACTGAGGTGGTCTGATTTTCTTTCTGCTTCTAGACTGGGTATACTGGGTTTTTTAAAAAGGGATGAGTAATGAATTGCCAAATTTGAAGCCAAAATATCAGCTAACTTGCTATTAGTTTCACAAATTAGCTGTGTCAGTCAGAATCTGTGGGTATAACAAACAACAAATCTCCCAAATTAAAGTAAATCACACTGCTTGCTTTCACAAAAACACAAACAAATTCATCAAAAATGCCATCTGTTCAAGCATTTTAGCATAGCTGATGTCAATGATCCATGACTTTTTTTTACATTATCCAAAATACTCATGAATCAGAACAGCCATAAGTCTTCCCTAAGCTTTCCAGTGCATTTTTAAGGCAAAGAATCGAGGAATAAAGAATACATGGCAATGCTTCTCCTTGTGGCATCTTAGAGATGTGGTGCTTCTTCTTATGGCACCTTGAACACACAGTAATACTTCTCCTTGTGGCATAATTAACTTGTAGTCTCTATATTGCCCCCCAGGCACATGTGATTTCAGAAGTAAATGAAAAGGGTGGTTGCGATCCTGACAGCTCACTGCAATTTAGCCCCAGCCCTCTTGGAGTGAGTTCCATTCCCTTTGGGCTCAGCACCCCAGAGCAATGGGGACACTGCTGATGGAATGTTGGGCTGATCTCTGGTGTCAGAAAATTTCCAGTGATGGTTTCTTTCCATAGTAATATGCTTCTGGTTCTGGAAGGATGGAAATTTTTGCACAAAAATCCTGAACTGAGTCTCACATTTGTGTTACAAAAATCCCAGTAGCTGCATTTCTATAATTATTTTCCAGGAAAGACTAGCATGGTAATGACTTCAACTTGAAATTTGCATCTGTCCTGTGATAAATACCTTGAGAAAAGCCTTATCTTTGTATTCATATTTGTGCCCTTAATTGCAATCAATATGGTGTGAAACAATTTGATTCCTGCATATACTGCATTATCTACTATAAGAATAAACTACAGTGCAGATTATGCAAATGCTGTTATATAAGGGCAGCAGTTACTGCAGTGTCTTCCTGGTATATATCAGTGTACTGTAGCAATTAAACAGTATAGTGAAGCCATAGCAATTACCATTCTAAATTATAATAAGCAATTCAATATACACTATAGGATAAATCATTTCCTTATAGCAACCACTGTATATGTGCTTCAGTTTTTATTCTAAAGCCCTTATTACTTGTCATCTGAACACTGTGCCATGAGATTTATACTGCATGTTTGTACTTTCAATGCATATTTATTATATGACTTCTGCAAAAACTGCCTATAATGATTGTAACTGTGTTAACTTATTATCATTTTGCAGTGATATCCTAAAGAAAGAAATCCATGGTGTAGTGGGAAGGAGAGGTACCCTGTGAATTATTTTTTTTTATTTAAACCCACCTAGAACTAGTCATAACCTTCATATAATCTGAAGCTTAATAAAGCTAGCTCTCCATAATTTTAGGGGATTTAATTCAGAATCAAACACATGAACTACTAAGCTAAATTCTATTCCATTTTAGAATCAGCTTTCTTTCTAGCTAGTAAACAGATTCCCACTAAAACTTGTGCATGATTTTAATTACAGATAAGTTTCTCTTTAAAGGCCACAGCATTCATGCTCAGGTTGCTAAGCTGAATTCAATACATCTATATGTTAAAGGTACCAAGCTAATGTGTAAACAGGGAAAATATTGGAACCAATTGCTGTTAATTTGGTTTTGATCAATTCACATTGACTGCACTTTACATGCAAATGAGAAGTGTGTTGGATTATTCCATCTGAAAATAGCTGAGATAATGAACTCTTTTTGAAAATAAAAAAAAATAATAAATGAAACTGCAGAAAGAGAAGGTGGAAAGGCCTGTGTTCAAAGAGAAGCAAAGAAGAATTACTGAACAATTACAACTTAGTACAGCTTAGTGTAGTACAGGTTTATGGAGATTTTGTGTAGGGGCTCAAGATGGCAAATTCTAGTATCATAATTTCTTATGTGTTAGGACTATTAAAAATTGACCATCAAATTTAAAATAACTTTGAAAACTTTTCTTAAATCAGGTAAATGTGGAAAAGCAAGTATAAAGCCTATATAATGTAAAATTATACAAAGAGAAAAAAGAATAAATGTGGAACTGCCATTTGGTAACATCAAATCTTCACAAAAAATTGTTTTATGGCTGGATATCCAGCCAAAAATACATCCTCTTCTATAACTTTACATGTCTGTAGTCCCACCAAACTAGGTAAAGTATTTTGCATTCATGCAGTTGAACTTTTAGGAGAACAAGTGAGCTTTTAACATCCTAATGACTTGAAACTGCAAAACACATGAAGATACTTTTTTGAACATTATTTCTTTCCTCAGTACTAATATTACCTTAAATGACCCAGAAAGGGAAGTAACTGAAATTGTGAGGAGTTGTGAAAACAAGAAGGACATAGGTATACTTAGCTATGTTTCTATACATAGAAACATGACAGGAAATTAGCAAATGAGATGAAGTCTTGAAAAAGGCAGAATTGGACACTAATCCATCAGGAAAATATCCAAAGCAGATCTCAGATCAGGAGAAAAAAGCTGGAAAGCAATAATTACCCTGAAGTACATTACACATGAAATAATGTTCTTAGAAGTACGTGGGTTTCAGCATGATATTTCAGCTCATGGTGAAATAGGAGAGTTCCACTTAAAAACCTGTAAAAAGGAAAGAGCCATTGGGAGCATGAGAAAGTTGGCAGGTTGTATGGCTCAGTCTGCAGCTTCAGCATCATCTCATTTGGAGCAGGAACTTTGCTTGGGAGCAGGACTGATATGGTAGCTGTAATCAATAAACAACTGATTTAACTGGTTTGTGTGCCAGATTAATATATTCACTGTGTTTCAGTTAGTATTGCTAACTTCCAAAATGCCAACCACCCCCCAAAAGACCAGAGATGTATAAAAAGGGTGTGAACTCTTATCATCATATCCTTCTCTTCAACAGCTTGTGAGGGAAGATGCAGTTATGAGAGCAATGCTGGATTATTTTGTCAAAAAATGTCCAAGTCAGTTCAAATATTCTTGAAAGACTTGGTTTAAAGTTTAGAGAACTGACATTTTGTGTTATTTTTGGTCCTCCCTGTATTTTTTACTTAAAATCCTATTGGATTTTTTTTATTTCTTCATGCTGACAGTCTGCAGGCTCATAAGCTTCTTACTGATTTTTCTGGGTGTGGATTCAGGGGCCATACAGCAATGAAAATTGTGTGGATAGCTCTGAGCACTAAATTCCATTTAGCTAGAAAATAGGCATAGTTTAAACAAAGCAAACTGAAGGATTGGGTCGTGCCTGTGTGTGTCAACTCTGATATACAGTTTCTATCTCTTTGCATGAGAGGAAGAATTCATCTCTGTCATCTTGAGTGCTCTGCTAAGGCTGCTGGCAAGGCATCTGTGGAGTGTGTGTTATGGTGCAGGTTTTTGTCTGCTGACCTAGACCATAACCCTCAAAATTCACAGGCAGGTCTATTAAGGCTTCTCTTGGGATACGTGTGACAGAGCAGTAACTGTTTTATGATTGCAACACCAAACACTTTCAGAATGGCTTTCAAGTTTGGGGCAAAATGACCAATATCTAGGGCAGAGGAGAGTTTGCATAACTTCTAAAGAGTATTTCCATGAAACACCTGCTTGATGGGTCTACATGGTGTTGTATGAGGCTCTGGAGACTTCCTTGCCTCCTTTTCAGATGCCTCATGTTTACATTGAATTTCTTGGGTGTAAATGCTCTCTCCTGAGGTTTTGTAGGTTTCCATAGGGTCACAAAGTAGAGGGCAAGAACAGAAACAGAAGGCCTGTCTAGTTGGATATGTATTTATTCCATTGCTTCAGAGGAAGGGTTCTTGTGGTGCTGTCCATGCAGGTTCTGAGGAATTATTATTGTGGCCATGCTGCCAGGGAGGGATCTGTTTCTGTAGTGTAATTCCTAATTAAACCTGTTGTGTAATATGAACCTCATTAAAACATAAAAAAAGATGTCCTGGTCATTCTGGAACTTTTTAAATATATAAGTCATAATATCTTCTTCCACAAGAAAATATTGTGTTAGTAACACTGAAAAATCACTGCTGATATACCCCAGAATTTACAATCTTTATAAAGAGTTTCTCTGGAATATCCTGCATGTGGACCTCCAGACTCCTTTGGCAGCGTGTCCTGTTTGTGATGTTTGTGCTGTGTCACAGGTACCAGCTCTCCAAGCTTGCTGAGCTTCCTGCTTGTCTTGGACAACCTCTTTGGTCCAGTTAGTGCCTGACCTACTCTGTGAGTTCTGGAGAAACTGTAGCTTATCCATCCTCAACTGGATTTAATTGGAATGATAATTTGTGGGCTGTCCTATAAACCCCCTCTGTCTCTTTGGATGGCATTTCTTTCCATCAAAGGTGATCTCAATTGCTCGCTTTTTGGGACAAAGACTTCTGAAACCCTGAATCATAACATGGCCTTTTCCTTGCCATATTTTTTTATTTTCCATCTGCAAGTTCTTAGCCTCAATGGCAGATTTTAACACAACCAACAATCTTGTATCCTTTTTACTTTTTTCTAATTGTCAATGGCTTTTCTTTGTCTGCTTATGTCATCCTTTCTTATCACACATTGGCTCATGGACTTGCACCTGGATTAAGAATAACAAAAAGTTCCACTTGTTTTTAAGGTGATAGCCTGCCTCTGCTGCTGCTGCAGTAATGATTAATTGATCTGACCTATTGGACAGTCACCCTTATGCTGTGTTCACACCACTGGTACTTGATAAATATATGCAAGAAATGTGCAATCCATTTTTGGGGCTTGCCATGGGGTGTCACATTCCAGATTCCGCTTTTTTTTTCTGCATTTTGGACTTCAGGCCTCAGTGTTTCCCCTGGCTGATGTTCCTTGATCTTAGCATTTTAGATTCCTTGTTTGTATGTTTGGTCCCAAAACACTTCTGGACTAGGTGATACTTTTCAGTGGAGAAATTCTCATTCTTTTGTCTAAGAGCAGTTTTAGTTTTTATGCTATAATTGGTTGTAGTGTCTTGTGTCCTTTGGCCATGGAGCCACATCCTATCTTGATTTTCTTGTCTGGGAATGGCCTTGCATGATTTGTTTTTTTGCCTTAAATCAATTAGATATGTTTCTCTTTCTTGTTTTCCTTTTTTTTTTCCTTTTTTTTTAGATTCTCTCACAAAGATTCCATTTTCATTCAGTGCACAACTACTAAAAATAGAGCCAGGAGCTGAATCAGCACTTGATACTAGTATTTTCTGCTTATAGATGGCCTGCTAGCCTTTTTCCTTCCAAAGGCTCATCTTTAAGCAGTGTCATTGTTCCAGTATTACTGCTTGGTTTGTTTTTTTTAGTTGACTTTGCTATTTTTGGGTGCAGTTTTCCTTCACACAAAGACCTTCTTCCAATGACTGCAGTTTATAGGGGGATATATTTATAATTATTTGATTTCTAGGTGGACTGGGGGAGTAGATTGTCTTATATTGCCAGTGTCATTTAAAATAGCAATAGTATAAAGCAAAATAAGCTCTTTTAATTTTTAGTGACATTTATTGTGTTTTTGAATGCATGATGCCTTTGGTGAAACTCTTGTTCTGTTAATAGAATGTTTTCTTATTTCTTCCCCCCTCCTATAAAAGTTTACTTACAATAATTTTGTAAACCTAGCAGCAAAACATAGGTGCCAGGCCTTGAAAGTCCTTTGCAGTGGTTTTTTAACAATGTACATATTATAGGTATGTGATTTTTCACTGGTAAATGAAAATGTCAGGAACTTACTATAGGTAACTACAACTTTGCTTATAATAACTTTAAATCCCATTATGATCATCTCATTTTACAGCATGCTTTGTTTCTTTGAGCAATATATCAAGAGAATAGCATGCCAGTTACTCTCCCTGTGAGTAAAGATTTCAGAGCAAATACAGCAGTTTTACACAGAAGGGAAAAGGCAGCAGAGGATGAGTGTTTAAGCCCTGGGTCATCTACTGGGAGCCCCTGGCTTTCCCTGTATTGTGTAATATATAATTTAAATTTATTTACACTGAATCCTTTTGTAATGCTTTACCTGTGGTTGTAGCAGGGAAGAAGAAGAGGAGGAGAAGGAGCCACATGAGGAAGTCACAGCTTCTCTAGTAGGAGTAGATGTGTTCCCCAGGGCCTGGATATGCTTCAGCATATTCCATATTTTATATGAAGTAGTAGCCCCTCCATGGGAATTCAGAGTGGTGCATGAGATTCTCTTCAGCATTAAAGGGAGTGTAAAATGCAGATAAAGAGCACAACAAGCAATAGAGCTATGGAAGGTCCATTATCATACTTATTCTCCATAAGCATGGTTTTTTACATGCCTTAGGGCCTTGACTCTCTCTCCATCTTTTATGTTTTTGAGCTGATAAAGGAGTGAATTCCAGAACTATGCAAAATCCTGCTTGAATTTCAGTTTCTCTAACATGCAAACCCCTAGATACCTATCTGATGTAGTTACAAAATGAAATAATTCAAACTATTCTGGGCTCTTCAATACATAAAGATTTATCTGCTTTGGAAACTGACTGTGGTTTACTTTCCTCATGCTGAAAACATTGCAGAGTGGGGTATTTTGGTCACTTTAATGGGCAGAATCAGCATAACATCGTGAAGGGCTGCTATGAAGCACCAGGAGAGTTTTCAATGCATAGAATTAACATTGGCAAAAGCAGGAAAAAATGATTGCTAGAATGAACTTGAACCTGCAGTGCCTTCTTGAGGGTTATCAGTGTGGTAGGTTCATGTTTCAATGCTGATTCCAAACCTTGTGTTGGTTCAAGAGATTGAGGTGAGTAAATTATTCATAAGGTTTTCTTAATTTAACTTTTTGATTCCATCCCAACAGGGCATAACTGTGCAGCTAGAGAAAAGGTATCTGCATTAAAAATTTGGAACACTATAAAAAGAAAAGAGAATACAGTGTTTAGGAGAAATCCAGACAAAGCAGCTTAATTCCCTTCAAACTGTTGTCTTCCAGTTTTGATGAGAAATTAAGGTTTTATCATTATTTCCAAATTCAGAATACTTTAAAATAAGCACTTTAGTCTTTGAATAATATCAAAATGTTTTGGGGTTTAGGAGCTTTTTCTTCCTCATTTTACAATGGCAGCAGATATTTTTACGTTTTAAAACCTCTCTTGTAGTATCTACAGTTCAAACATTCCAGCACTGGGCATTTGAAAGTGAAATGATCAGCAAAACTAAAGCTGACGTTATGGATGCCTTTTCTTTGCCAAAACTGAGGCACTTGCATGAAGCAGTAGGGAGATTTGAAAGAATGCAATGCTATATACAGGCTTTCCATAATTTAGAATAAATTAGTCAAATAAATTTTCTTATATCTCTTTAAATAAAAGTAAGAATCTCTTTAAAGAAAGGTAAGAGCACAGAGTATCTTTAAGAGTTTATCCCCAGTTATGGGGAATAGCTTAAGGGCTGTGTTTGAGAATAAAGCAATCTAGCTCCCCTTTCTTAGGTGGTCTGTAGAACACCTACTGCTGGAAGCTTGTGACCATCTTTGTTTTTGGCTTCTGAGATGAATTATTCCTTCTACACTGCAGGTAAGCTTCTGGTACAGGACTGCTTTTTCCTCAAGGACTGGCTCAAAGTTTGCAACTTTTTGGATTGACTTTGTTACTCCATCACAGACTTACTCATGTTAAAATCTCAATTACATAATATAGGGAGTATTTCTGGACAAAGCTGTATGGAATGTTCAAAGTTAAAGTCAACACCTTGGTGAGACTTCCCAGGTAAGACCTTTGATTGCAAATTGCTGCTGATGGAAGAACAGCCACTGCAAAAAACCAGATCTGTTATCTTGTCTCTGTATCTCCAAGAGCTTTATTTTGAAGCTGATTCTTCAGCCCATAGTCCCTGGGGATGATGTCTACAAAATGGTCCCAACCTCACCCTATCTGTCTCATTGCTCATCTGCTGGGGAACATGAGCTGAATCTGGACAGCAAAATGACCCACAATTTATACCATGTTTCTTTTGTCTTCCCAGAGGAACTGGCTTTAACATTTAACAAAATCCGTGTAGCAGCCTGTTGTATGAAGCAGAAACACCAAGATCACTTTTAGACTATAATGATGAGGTTTAATGTCCTCAAAATACCATTAAATGTTTATTTTTTCCTAATATACTATAAAAAATATAGACTTGAACATTGTTGTTAGTTGATATGGTGAAACTGATAACAATAATCCATTGAAGGATGTGTCCATGCTAAATCCTTTTGTACAGAATTTTCACTTTTTTTTTCCAATTACACATTTTCATTCTTTTAATATATTAAGAAAAGCTTGGATTCCTTAATAGGTGTCTGCACAGCATGTGGTCTTGACAGAGCTAGGAACAACAATTGCTATGTTTTTAAAATGGAATGCTTTGTAAATTGTTAGATTAAGCATCATTTTAATATAATTTTTTTTGCAAGTATTGGTTTGATAGTTCACAATAATGTGTAAATGTTAAATTAAGCTAACCTATTTGTTTTTGTCCTGGCACAATTTCATAAAATATAAAACCATTTTTATAACAGCATGAGGCTAATACACTGATTATCTTTCCATGTAGAGCCAGAAAAAGGCAAATTGGGAAAGAAGTCTGTGAAGACTTTTGTAATGGAATAAGCTTAAAAGTAAAATTTCATGCCAAGCAATTTGCACTGTATTTTTCAGTCTTGTGCCATAGTTGTAAATGAAACTTATTTTCAAGTCTTTTCATAGAATAATAGAATCACAGAATCATAGAACAGTTTGTGTTGGAAAGGACCTTAAGGATCATCTCATTCAAATCCCCCTGCCATAGGTCCTTTCACTGGACCAGGTTGCTCAGAGCCCCATCCAGCCTGGCCTTGGATGCTTCCAGGAGAGGGAACAATCAACACTCAATTGGTCTGTTCTTGTCCTCAGAGACACAGATTTCACATTGTGTCACTTCCTGTATATTTTATTTTCAGTATCAAGATGAAATTTTTAAAGAAAAACTTTATCTAGAAGAAAGAGTGATATGGAGGAACTTAAGAAACATGAACTTCTTTCTCTGATAAGCAAATCTTATACCTTTTGTCTTCTTTTTAGAATTGCTTCACTATGTTCACACAGGATTGAGTACCCTCTGGGAACAACTTTGGCTGAAGGCATCCCTCAGGCTTCTTTTTATTTCTTAAATATTAAGACAAACCTTACAGGTACAAGTAATCCTCAAGTGCTGTTTTTTTTTTTGTAATCAGGGCCAGTTTGTATCCCATGAATGTAGCAGAATTAGTTTTTCAGCTGAGTAGTGCATCAGCAAATCTCACCTTCATCTACCTTCATCTTCAGATAGATTCATAGATCTATAGCTAGCCATGGTACTATTCAGCTTCAGAAAATACATTATTTTTATTGTCACTGCACATGTGCAGGCTCAGTTGAAGTCAGCTGTAGGTGGAACAGTAATAGAGGGATACAATAGGGGAGAGTGCCTGAGGGTATAGACTCTTTGACTTTGCCAGAGGAGGTTTAGGGAGATCTGATGTCCCAAACATCATAGGAAGGTTTCTTTACAGGTTGCAGTGGATTCATCCCACAAAAAAGAGGTGGACAGGCAGACAGGACAATTATTCTGTTTGTAACTGACATCTTTAAGCATGATAGACTTTGTGTTTATCCTTCCCAAAAGAGCACTGCTGATATTAGGGACTCCTCAGCCTTGCTGGCCAGGGCTTGGTGAATTCCAGTGACTGGGAACTGAGGTTAGAGAAATTTCATATGCAATGCCCAAGCCGTGAAAGCATAAATGCAAGGGAAACCAGTATGATATCAGCATGGCAGCTACACCTGAGGTTCAGCAGCTGCTTACATCCGGCTTTTTAATACTTTGGCTTGTGGGCATGCAGAAGCAGCAAGTTAGGTCATGCAATTACAGTTGGCCTTTCTGCTCCTTGTCCTGAGGTACTCTGGTCTCAATGATAACTCTTGCAATTCTTGCAAGAGATCTTGCTAGTTGACCTTCACACTGTGACCTCACTGATGAATTTACTCAATGCACAACTAAACTTCTGTGATGTATTATTGTATTGTATTGGTTATCACCCAAAGCACCAGAGACTGGCTGTTGAGGAATCATGGCACCAAGCAGGTGGACCTGTACTCATATTGCACAGATGATTCTGTCAAGTGTTTAGCTGAAGTCACTTTGGCTGAAAAATTTCTTTGCAGACCTAATTGGAAGGAGTGCCTGACGATCTGTGGTCTTTTTTTGTAGCACAGAGAATGGTTTGGCCACTGGGCACATCAAATTACCCCAGCATCATTTTTGGACTCTTGACTGGGTTCCTGCTTGTTGCATGCATTCCTGTTTCAGAGGATTAGAGACAAAAGAATCTAAAATTGTCCTGGTCTAGCAACAGGATGTCTGAATGGCACTTACTAGCCAGACAAATACTGGAGAGATTAGAGGAACTAGAATCACTTCCCTCCTAAACTTCTGTGAAGCTCATTAGAAAAATTGTAAATTTTCCACAGCATGCCAACCACCAGTTAGTGAAGGATGGAGTGGTGTGCTCTGCATTTTGGCTAGAACTTGCTGTTTTATTAAAACTGTAATAAATTTTACGTCAGTATTTCTTTGTAGTAGCATCAGATCATGAAACACTGTATTTTCCTCATGTTCATGGAATGGTTTTGGATTACTCACTTAGCTTCAGGAAACATGGTGGAAGCTGTTGCACTAAATGCTAGAGGAAACTTTGATCCATCAGACACTATGATGTAGTTTGGTCTGAAAGATCTGTATCCTGTTATCATGAAGAGCCCAATCAAGTGCCAGTTCAAGAAAACATGGTGGTTTTGACTCATCATAGGAAACCAGGAGCTGAAAGCATGGATACTTTCTTGGTGCTTTCCTGGTCTTCTGTTTCTCTTCACAGGGGCCGTAGCTGAGGCCAGATTGATGAGGAAACCACATTTATTTCATAATTTGCAAATTTTAATGCCAGCAGCAAGTTCTGGGGCATACTGTGGGCTAAGAATGTGGTTAGAAAACAATCTGGGCTGGTTTATGGGGAACATCATTACTGTTTTCATTTTCCATGCTGCAGCTCACAGGTTTACTCATCAGTAAATTGATTAATTGGACATATTTGAGTATGTTTTCACAAAAATGTTTGAGCTATATGATGCCCCCCATGCTCTTTTTTCCTGCAAACTGCCATCATCAGTGATTTGGAAGTGTAGAAAATAGTATTATAAGGGAACAGATGCGAACAAAAGGGGTGAAATTGAATGTATTAGTATTCAGCGGTCTGCTTTTGATTATCTCTGACTGGAAAATATTTGGAAGCCACCAGGGTCCCCTCAAGTGTTATGATTTCGTAAATTCAGCCCTCGTGTGTTGGGATTCAGGCTCCCTTATTGAAATTGAATTGATATTTTGTAAACTTCATTTGTGAATAATGTGATCTGACAGGGACAAATGCGAGGGAGAATTGTTTTCAAACCTTCTCCAAATGAAACTTATTATTGGGTAAATACGGATTTCTTTGTCTCTTTTCCTCTCTTTCTATCCTGAGTGTCTTCATGGCCTGAATATGTATCAACTTTTCCAAGGTAATTGAATTGATTCAGTCATGTGTGGGCAACAGAAATGGGCAATAGAATATATTCCTGATGGGGAAAAATTGAAAAGTAGAAGGATTTCTACTCAGGTGCAGGGCTGGGAGGGTCACAGTGCTATCAGAAGAGAGAGACATGCAGGAGCTTCTTTCTGATTATCTCAGCTTTGGCTATTCTCTCCCTCAATAATCGCCCTCTGATATAACGCCGGCTTTCCAATTTTGCTGGCCAGCACCATGCCTCAGATGTGTTACATATTAATTTCCCTTTGCAGAAAATTTGCCAAGCTTTAGCTCAAATTCAGTTAGTCGGATTGATGAAAGTGGCAAAAGGATACGACATTTACTGATTCTCCCTTTTCACCTTTGATTAACTCAACCTGTGAATTATTCTTGCCCTGTCAGTGTGCCATTAAATGAGCTGGGGCCAAGGTTGCAAGTTCATACTTTCTGATGTAACTGAGAGAAAATGAGTTGAGCCATGATTTGTCTGACAGAGACCTAGGATCATTTCAATGCTGTGTTGCCATGATTTTAACAGGTCAACCCTTGGTGAAACAAAGAAACAAAAATAAACGCTCCATCTTCCTCCTCATAAGCTTAATTTCTAGCTCATATCTCTGGCACTTGCTGGTTCCCAGTGGTTCTCTCGTGGAAGAAGTCATTGCCCTTGTTCCAAATGGACTGGAAAAGTTCATCCCTCCCTATATTGCTTGATATTTTTGAATGAAATCTTGCTAGTCTGTAGTGTTTGTATCCCATAGGGATTGCTGCCACAGGCTGAATCTATGTACTTAACTTTTTCCCCTCCCTTTTTGTTTTTGCTCTGCCACCACATTTCAGATTTGAGCTCTTCTGGAAACACCAATCCCTAGTGCTTCATAGTGCTACAGCATTTCACTCTATCAATGAAGCCAAAGGGAGAGAACTTCCTTTCCATGTATTCCTCTGTTACTGCGCTGCTTTGACAAATCATGTCCAGGTTTTGGCTGCTTTTTTTCACTTGATGAGAGTCTTAATTTGTTTCTTGTAAAGTTCAGGAGTTTTTAGATGGTGCAATGGAAACTTTAATGTTGCCATTACAGCTTGTTTATTGGGGAGATTGTCAGTTTTGATTGTCAAGTTAGGTAACGTGTTTAAAAGACATTTTCCCTAATGATGTTGGACATGTATAGAGACTTTTCAAGATTCCAGAATGTGCTTCAATCTGTGCAGCATTGGTGACTGTGGCCTTGAGCAAAAGGGAAAGATTTGGGTTAAAGTGGCAGGGGAAAATGAACTAATATATTTTGCCCCTATGTTTTCCTGCAAAAAGTGTGCCACGAATAATTTGCCCTCTGGACCTTCCAGTAAGAATACATGGTTAGCAAATCCATCCAAATTTGTCTATGTCACAGTGTCCTCATGCTGTCAGGAACTCATGGAAAACACCTCCATCCAGTTTTCATGGTTTTAGAGTGGTCTCAGGATCTGAAATAGTGGTGAAACACAGTGAGAGTGTCTGCTGTCATTAGCTGACCTTTCCATGCTACTTCTGGTAAATCATTACCAAACAGAGGAGATATCTGGATTTGATTCCTTCTGTGCATATCTCAATAGAATTTTTACTAGAAATGCTTTCTAAGAAAAATATTCCTGTTTCCTTTTTTTTTCCTCCCATAAACTACATTTCTGGTTTTACCCAAAGGCATAATTTGGAGCATGTCTAATGAGAATTCTCCTATCCTTTTTTAGGTTCATATCTGTCATTTGAAAACTATGCACTTCAAGATATCCACCATTGCCCTGAAATATCTAGTTTTAAAGTATCTCCTTTCTAGGAGAACTGGAGTTGTGTTCAGAACTGCAGTCTTGTCTGCCTCAGTCTTTCCTATATGTATCAGCTTATAGCTGTTGAGTAGAAAGAAATGTTGAAAGTAGAGAGCAGTGAGGAGAGGAATTGGTGTGCTGAACTCTCTGGGAAGGGTTTCCAGCTGACATGCAGGTAATATTGCTGGTGGCTCTTCCATCACTCAGTGAACACAATTGGCTTTCTGTAATTTTCCACAACCAAACTGGGCTTCCCCAGGTCAATAGCCCGGATGTACAGAATCGTCAAGACAAAGCATAAAACCCCCTCGCAATAACCCCTGTGACTGAAAGTGTAATGTAGACATACTCCTAACAGCCATTCCTTGTAGAAAGTCACCTTTGGAAAGTACTAAAATCACTGACCATTAATAATGAGGCCTACATTGCAAATTAGGTTATTTTAAATACATCAAACAACTTTCTCAAATAGAAAGAGAAAAGAAATTATATATGTCATGATAATGTTTTCTATCTTTATATAAGTTATTAATTTGTGTGCTCAAAAAAAATTGAGTCTGCTCATAGGAACACTTTATATTCTCTCAGGCTTAAAAGAGCTCTAGCTATGGCCTGCTAACTCTTATGGCCATGAAGAATGCATGTCTTGGTTATAAATGGTATCCACTTTAGCTTCATAGCTTAGAGCTGAATAAACACAGAATCACTGAATTGTACTCAATGGCTCTGTTTATACTGTATTTTGTTAGCATCTGACATAAATCAAGTGTGATTTGATTGACTATACCCAAAGTAGAGCTGGAATAAAATAATGAGGGTGTTTGTTAGCAGAGCTGCCAGTCTTTAGTAGTAATGACATTTAACGTAATAGGTAGCTGGTAGGTTAAAATGTGCTTTTTATTTGTTGTACATACATTTTATAAAAGAAAGATGTAGTAAGGCCCAGGGTGCAATTTTTCACACCACCCCTCTAGATAGGAAGCTAATTAAAAACAAGGCAAAAAACTGATCATGAATGAATGCATTGGCCATTGTTTAGTGTTATACAGAACTGTACAAAAAAGATCATTAAATTCCATTCATCACTTTGGCTTTAAATTGATGCAAAAGACTTGCACTTCTGTGCATAAAGGTGGAGGCTAAGTAGGACGGATATTAAATCAGTTTGAGAGTCTTGGGGAAGAAAATATTTAGCAAGAGAAATAATAAAGGACAGAATATGATAACATTGCTGTAAGGAGTGTTAGCTCGTTTGTTTAGAATGCAATTCTGAAAGGTCAAGATGGAGGTAATATAAATGTTAATACTAAAATCCAGAGGGTTTGAAGTTTTCAGTTGAAGTACTTAGTGTCATTGCAATAACCAAATAAATTTTTATTATCTTCAGATTTAAAAGTCTGTTTTAAAAAAGTCTATTGCTATAAATTTTAGAATTAATGGCTTAAGAAATTGTAAAACACTCTTTTAAAGTGGAATTTAGAGTAGAACTTACATTTTAGATTTTGACTGGTTACTAATTTATTATTTTAGTGCATTAAACCTCTTTTGAATGCTTCTCCAGGTATTGGCTGGAACAGCTGAACAGACTGTGAGCAAGTGCACTTGGATGCTAATTAACTGATTTGCGTAAAGCTATTTTCTACAGGCATTGAGAGCATACAGTCATTATGGCCATAAAAATTGACTTCTGTTTGTTACACACACTTCTACTGGAGTAATAAAAATTATTCTTGGCTCTCATGTGCATGTAGCTACAAACTGCTATTAACACTGCCACTTGCACTTTGTCATAAAATACTAAATGCTTATTGACCAGGTCACAGAATTTGGGTAAAAATATAACTAATACAAATAATGAAGTCTGGAAACCATCCTGCCTCCTCTAACACTGCAGAGTGTGGTTCAAACCCTGAAAACAGATCCTGTGACCTGGACACATATTCCACAAAATGGTGTGGGTCACAGAGGGGACTGTTTGCACAGTTTTATATTTGACCTCTTTGCAGCATCAGGGCAATCCTTGAGGAAATGTGGTTTCCCTGAGCTTCAATTCAGCCCTGTAGAAGAGAGAACAGACCTGGCAAGGCATTTGCATTCAAATAGCCAAGCAAGCTGGATCCATGTTCCTCCTGCTGAACTTCCTCCTATGTCCTTAAGTGTTGCTTGGGACTGAGTAAGGCCTCAGTGCAAAGGTGCTGGATACCACAGGAATTTCAAGGGCATGAGCAGATATTGGGAGCTGAACTGCAGCGAATTAATGCACAGAAGTTCACTTCCTGCTGCATCCTGATACTGAGCAAAACCAAGTTGTCCCCAAAAGAAGGAAGTGCTTCCCCAGCAATGTAAGTGAAGATGAAAGGAAGGATGATGAAGAGTAGGAAGGATAAGAGAGAAACTTTCCAAACACTGTCTTTTCAATGTGTTTGTCTGTGCTGCCATGTACCCACATGGGCTTTATTCACTGTTGTGCTTGGGTGGGTGGGCAGATGTGTGGTGCCAGGGGTGCAGTGGGTCTGCTCAAATCCCCATGCAGACAGGAGGGCTGGGGAGAGATGCAGCCAGAAATCCCTGTTCAAAGGAACAAAATCCACTCAATGACAGTTTTGGTCATTTGAGAACTGTGGTGAAAACTTACTCTGTCCAGAAGTTGGTGTAAAGTCTTACACCCATCAAAATTTCAAAATGCCCTTAGTTTGTCATGACAGGCATCAATCTCAGTGCAGCATGCTGGGGTAATCAGACCGTCTCAGTATTTGGAGGGCAGAGAGGCCAGGATTCTGTTCTATCCCTGGTGCCCCTTGGCTGATGGTGCTCTAGGGGACATCCAACACATAAGAACATACAAGACAGACAGTGGCAGCCCTGGGGCTGTGGGCTACAAGATGTTTTAATGAAAACATCAGCCATTTGGCACAACTTGGTTCATTTCAGGAAGAAAATTAGTGAGGTTGGAGGCGATTTAATGAGTCAGCTGAGGAAAACTTTACCAATGTCCAAAGATGTCTGACTCTCTCAGAGGCAGAGATCTCCCCCAGCTTCAGGGAAGCGATGGGAGAAGAGGAGCTTTGGTTTCTTTCATTCTGTTGCTTCTAAAATTGCTCTGCATTTTGCACAGCTCTTTACTATGGCTGGGGAGGAAGTGATGTTATTTCTACGTGTCTAATAAACAATTTTTGTCATATTCATCCATGGATTACACAGCAGTACCTGACCACTGAAAACAAGAAAAAAATACCACAGAAACCTGTTGCTATGATGTTCATAACTCTGGTTATGAGCAGCTTCTCAGAGCTGTTTGGAAGACTTTGGCAATAGAAGTATCAAGTTGAAAACAAACAACTCTGAATTTAATTCTTTCATAAAGATGCTATTTGTTCATGACAATAATTTCATTTCTCACACACAGGCACTTTAGGAGCTGCTTTATTGTCCCTAAGAGGTTAAAAATAAGAGTGATTCAAAAATACTTACTGCTAAAGGTCAAGGCATCAAGTAGCATATTTAGTGCTGGGTTTTTTTTTGAGGTAATAAAGTTAGCTTAAACTCATCCTTTGGTATCTCTCTCCATTTAGCTGCTAACTCAAGAGTGTTTCAGAGTTGTCTATAGCCAGATAGTGCCACATCATCTGTACAATGGTCCTAAAAATCCATGATTTCAAAAACATATTCTAAAGTTAATATCTGTTTCAACTATGATTTACATAAGCTGACTTCCATGGGCTGAACATCCTCCTTGTTTTCCTGAAGTTAACTGAGTTGCATCGGGATGAGCACCAGGAAAATCGGATCACTTCCATCACAATGGAAGAGACCATGAAACACAACGTGGTGGAGTAAGTCCAGATGTGTGACCAATTGTCTTGGTGATTATGGTGAGGCAGTGGAAATTAATGCCTCTCACACTCTGTGTTTTGAAAGATGAGCTAAATGGTTTGTACTGCACATCTTGCTATCTTGCCCAAGGTGCAGGGGGTGGGAAGGTGCAATTCCAGGTCACTCTTCATAGTGTCACAGCTAGTAACACACAGCAGCAGATCTTTCCAACATATCTCATCATTAGAAATCCTAAGAAGTTGGTTTTGCTTCCAGAAAAAAAAAAAAAATAAATAAACAGAAATTTATTCCTTCATTTGAATGGAAAGAGCTCATGCCAATAACTCAGAGTTCAGGCAAAATCTTGGCCTCAGGAGGATTTGCTACATGGTTCTTACAATTTTATTGCTGTGTTTCACTGTCCTGTTTGTTTTCCTAAAGTCTTAGTTTTTGGATCAGAATTCTGATTTGAAGGTGCTGTTCTCTTGTCTCTTGCACTTATAAAGCGTGTTTTTTTAGGCCACTGTTCCATGAAAATCCATCCTCTGTTAAGATATCTGTATTTATTGAGACTTTTTTAAACTTCAGATGGGCACCTGAAGTGCTTTTGAAATTCAGTGTACCATAGGTTGAGCATGATAATAATGATCTGGCAGCTGCTGTTTAAAAAAACTAATTCAATTTCATTTAAGACAGAATTTGCAAAGCCTTGTAGAGTTGTGCGTGTTTAACACACACACATTTTATTGAAAATTACAGTATTTTACTCTTTTAGGCAGTTCTGAAAATCTCAGCCTAAATTTTGTTCAGAATTATATATTTCCTTCATGGAAATCTACCACCATCCTTTTATGGGGAAAACGCTTCTCTCAGAGCTGTGGGGTAGAATTCATCATTGATATTATGTTCTCCCCACCTGCATGCAAAGCAGAGCTCTTTCTCCTTGCTTTATTTTGCCTGTTCTCTATTTCTCTTTGCGGTGCATTTACCTCAGTGACTATTACCATGGTGCTCCAATCAATAGAATGCCCAGTGCCCTGTATAATATAGTCCTAATTTTTTTCACCCACAGGCTTTGATTTTGATTTGGACACTTCCACCATAAGCCTATACCTAATAATTAAAATCTTCATATATTTTTTGCACAAGTTCCCTATTTTCCTTTCTGATGCATTGAGGCACAGTGAATTGTTCCCTGAAGCCAAATCTATACTTTTTATTGTTATGTGAATATTCTGCTCATACTAGATATTACACTTTTACTTCCTATTCAATAAATATCTATGACATTCAGCTCAGCAATGAGTATTAGTCTGTCAGAACACTAATTTATGGTGGGAATAGTGTAATATCAAAAGGTTTATGGATCAGAAATGTGTAAATATGAAGTTCAATCTGTGGCTCTTCCATGAATTAAATTCTAAACAAACATTCAATTCCAAATTTTTTTTCACACATTTTTTATCTGTTGTTTCAAAATTGATCTGAAATGTCAGGTGATTTATGAACTTAGGAGACTCTTATTTGACATTTTTCCTTCTGCATTTTGTGACAATATATAAGTCATCAGGTTGTTGAGGATGAGAATACATTTCAGTTACTTCATTGGGATATAGCTCAATATTAACTTTCTGGTCTGCTGTCTTACTGAGCAATGCCTGTTCCTCTGACAGTTCATTTAGATATTGTCATGGTGTTGGAAGCTTTAAAGGGGTTAATGAGGTATTTATTCCATTATTGTTATTGGAAATTACAGTGTCTAGAACACTTACACAGGAAGATTAAAGATAGATGCTTTAGACCACTTTCTATAGTCTGATAGGCCATTATTTTCTGGTTCATAACACAAAATAGTACTTTTCATCAAGGAGCTCATATTCTCTAGATGATTCAAAAATTCACAGACCAAAACCAATGTGAAATATTCAGTTCCTAATACTTTTTAACCCCAAACAAGTTCGAATGCAAATATTTTAATCAAACAAGGTGAAAGTGCCACACACCTTTCTCTTTTTTGAAGACTGACAGTGAAAGGGGTGCCTTGACATGTTGGAGTAGACCTCCCCTTGTCTGGCTTCTGCTTCTGGCTTAGCAAACATGGGAAACTGCTGCTGCTAAGGGTTTGAGGTGTTTTGCACAGGATTTGAAACTTTGTTGTTTCCCCGATTTCCAAAAAGAAGACATTGAGACAAGTTCTGCCATTTTAATGTGGTTCCTTGGGGTAATGAGCAACAGTTTCACACTGGAAGGACAACACTCACAGTGTGAGTTGTATGGTGTGTTTGAGATATTTGAGATCCTGTCCCTGTGTGCCTTATTATTAGCATGAAAGTTCCTGCTGTACTTTTACAATCCTGAGGGCCAGGAAACCATTCCATGGGCCCTTCAATCTCTTCTGGTTGTACAGTATGGTGATGAAGCTATCAGAGATCTGTAAGAGTTTTCTTCATGGTTTAGAATTAATAGAACCTATCTTTGCAATCTTTCATGCTCACACTATATAAGAAATTATGCAACCAGTTGTTTTATTAGATGATAGATACCTCCTGGTAACTAGATCTGGAACACATCTAGCAGAAGATGAGGAGAGAGACAGCTGGGGAGAAACAGATCTCCATCCTTTCAGAAAGTCAAAAGCCATATGGAATGGTCTTGGGAAACTTGTTCTGGGTGATCCAGCTTGAACTAGTCACCCTTCTTCAGCTGCTTGACCATGCTTGGACAGGGGAGTTGGACAGGATGATCTCCAGAGGTCTCTTCCAAACTCAGCCTGTAATCCTGGGAGACGCTCTTAGAGACTCACATGCTCCTTTGCACCCGTGGGTGCACAGGATGGGCAAGAGGCACAGCAGGATGTGCACAAGGAATCTTTGCTTCTTACAGCTCCTTCCACAGAGCAGCACCTGTGTGTCTGCACAGATCTATTGAGAAACATGTGGCCCTTCTGCTGACAGTAGGATTTATTTCCCACACTTATTTGTTGAGAAGGGGTGAGTGTGGTGCTGTTGAATTCCTTACTCTCTCTTTGCCTGGATAGGTTTAAGGGCTGTACAGTACGTGGTGGATGCCATCTGTGCTGTACTGCCCGAGGTGCAGCCCTTCAGTGTCACCTGAGATGTCTCTGACAGGGTCTAGGACTCTTCACACTCAGTTTGATGTCTTGTCCTTTAAAGCATCCTTCCCTCTTTGCTTCCATCTTTGCCTCCTCGTTTCCTTCCTCAACACTGACTGCGTTGTCCTATGGTCAGTTACAAGAATTAACCTGTTAGAAAGAAACTTTGGTTCATCAGCATTTAGAAAATTGACTTTTTTCTAGGGAAGGGATTTAGTCAGCACTTAGTTTATGCGCCAAGCCTTACAGTAATCCTTGAGAAAGGTAACAAGATAACAGGCTGCAAAACAATATGGTCTAGAGCCAAGATGTATTGTGAGATATTCATGTAGCAGAAAACAACTTCATTGTTACAGAAATGAGTTTTATTCTCACGAAGCAATACAATGCATAATCTGATACATTCTCACAAATAGCTTTATCATCCTGAATATTATTTTGGAAAAAGTGAACAACAACTGAGAAAGTTTCTGCTTATAAACAGAAAAACCAAAACCGTTTCTGGATTTGGGGACTGGCTGGGTTTGTTGTTTTTTTGGGTTTTTTTTCTCCATTTATGAAGTGGAGATAGGTTATAAACCAG
The DNA here is from genome assembly GCA_013397375.1 of Toxostoma redivivum. Classification (NCBI taxonomy): domain Eukaryota; kingdom Metazoa; phylum Chordata; class Aves; order Passeriformes; family Mimidae; genus Toxostoma; species Toxostoma redivivum. The sequence continues at coordinate 135,142 of VXBI01012112.1, forward strand.
AAAAAAGTATTTGTAGATGATACACAGATAGCAATGCCCATTTCTACTGGCCAGGATGCCTGTGTGACTATTTCATCTTCCATGGTAACTTAAGCACAAGAAAAAAGCCTTTTACAGTTCAGGGCACTGCTGCCTGGCCAGAGGTTTGTAATAATTCATAGACCTTTCACTTTCATTTTTCTAGAACTGAGGAATTACATGCTGCTATTAAAATGGCCTTGTGAGTTGCCTGGTAGAGTGTATATATTCTTTCTGCTCAAAGAGATAAATAGAGCATCGTGGGGAGTAGGGACTTCTTAATAGCAGGTGCTCTAAAGAATCCATATGCCTTGAAAGAGAATACCATTATTCTTCACTCATCAGCTTTTTTTTTTCACATGGGATCCCTTAAAAGATGTGGGCTAGCAAGAACCATTTATCCTCCTTGGGCAGTAGCCACATGTGTTTGCCCTTTTGTGCAAATTAAGGACAAGACAACCTCGCGAGTGGGGAGTGAATCTGACATCCTTAAGTGGTTGCAAGGTCTGGCAAAACAGCTGCCAGATCTGTGTGTGAGGCTTGAGGACATCCCAGACAGCAGCAAGTGGGCACAGTTTGTGGGCAGCTCAGGTGAGGTTGGGATCTACTCAATGATCCACTGGGGTTGGTTTAACAGCCTTAGTCACAGTGGCAGTATCTGAAGTACAACCCTGATGTGGAGAGCTGGGTAGAGCTAATAGGATTTTATAGTGCTCCTTCCTTTCCAGAGTCAGAACCCTACCTAGTGTTTTTTATTTTCAGGATTTATTGATTTCCCTGCTTGACTGACAAAGGCCTGGAGGAGAAAATGAGAGTTTCTGCTGGGAATTTCTTTCTTAATGGTGGACAATGCTTGTCTAAGTCTTCAAGTTATAATAGAAAATGCTTCCATTTTAAAGCTAACTAGAAGAACTCAGTCTGGGGAGGTTCCTGGCAGGAGGTGATGCGTATCTAGTGGTTTCCCAGCAATATATGAGCTTTGAATTGTTTCCATGTTTTCGATTGCAGCAAATTGTAGACCCAACTCATGGGTCTCAAAAGGAAAGGGAATGTTGTAGACTGAACAACCAGTAATCGTCAGGATCAGATCATGATAAAATTTCTGATTGACTTTCCAGGCTACTTAAAAAAAAAAAAAAGTCATAGCTCCCATTACCCAGTTTAAACTTCTGTGAAAGAAAAAGCCAAAAGGTAGTAGCAGGTCTCTAAGCTGTTTTATTCCTCAAGTAAGACATGGGACCAGGTGAAAAAAGATATAAAAAATAATTTCCGTGGTCTTTGTGTCTTCAGACTCCAGTTTCCTCATCAGTGAGCACAGCCTTATATTCTCAGTGCTTCATAGGGGGTTATATTATGTTGACTTGAACTTTCATAAAAATCACAACAGCAAAGCGTTTTGCAGAATGGGGAATATAATTCACTGGTGTCCACAGCATAAGCTGAGATTTGTGCATGCCAATGCCATGTGTGCTCCCAATAACAGTGTCATGCTCTTCTTGGCATCCTTATAAACTTTCAGGCGAATCTGCCAAAATATATTTTCATTCAGTATTTTCTGAATTTTTTTTTCTGTTCCTTTTCTTAAATAAACTTTAAATCTTCCCCTTGCATTTTACAAATTGATAAGTGTCCTGACATTGCAGAACCTGGGGTAGATTGTATCAACCTTCATTCCTTCCCTTTCAGGTGTAGCCTTGCCAAATATGACATGCCATTCATAACACAAACAGGATTTTACAATAGAGAATACCAGGGTTTTACTACTGAATAGGAAAGGATTCCCAATTTTTTTAAGTGATTTTGGGAGAGGGAGGGAAGAGAAGAAGTGGGTATTTCTTAATTTCTGCTCCTATTAAAATAGCCTTTAGTTTCAAATTCATATAAGGGCCTGTCTTTGGCACTTAGGCTTAGTATCTGTCTCCAGCCTGTGGAGCAGCTCTGGTTCCCACCAGCAATGCCTCAGCCCTCCAAGTGACTTTGTAATTACAAATTCTTGCAAAAAGAATATAGAATAAATATGCTCTGTGGGTTAGCAGCTTATGTATAATGCCTGTTTGTCTGTTCATGTTATCTCATGTCCATAAGAAACAATTCTGATGAAGTCAACATAGTTGGACCAAGTTAAAAACATTTTGAAAGGAAGTCTTGGATTGATTCTGATGTATTAAATTTGTGCAGATGAAATTACCCCACCCTATGTCTTTGCAGTTTTTATAATGTGTACAGATGTGCAGTTGTTATAATGTGTAATGTATACCACTTGTATTTTAACAAATACTCTAATGCTGATTAATAAATTTTACATATTTGATCATTCTAAATCAAGAGTTACATTATTGTAATCAATGGTGCCAAACAAGTCTCAAGATGCAGTAAATGAAGGAAAGCCCATGAGCAATTCAACCTAACAGAAAAATGAATAGTGCTGGTTCCAAAGTTATTTCAATAACATTTGGGTTTGGCTTTATTTACGTGCTCTGTGGGAGAGGTCTTCAGGTAGACTACACTGCTCTAGTTATACTGGCGTTCCTGGGGGAAGGACAAGTTATACAGTTTGTCTATATTTTTGGTTTTCTGACTGCATAACTGCATACATATGATTTTAAGTCAACCTTGTCTCTGGATTATCTATTGATTTTTGCATGTTAATCCACTTTGCATATGTAATTGCTACATTTGCAGTTGCTAATCAAACTTTGCCAATTAGGATTACTGGAAGAAATCCTCTTGGCTGAAGTAGTTCTGCATACAAAGATGTGATGGAATGGTCAATGCTGAAATCCTGTGACTAGGAATGCTACAGTCTGGGAGAGCTGGAAAATAGTTTTATTTCCATAACATGCAGAAAAATATACAAAAATATTACTCATTAAGAAAATGATTTGAGCAATGGTTTTGCTAGGATGTAGTGATACATGCTTGGTCTAGAAAAAACTCAGCTCACTATTTTTTTCTTTTAGATTAAATAGTACTATTTCTATATTGACCTTTATTTTTCAGACAATACAAGTTCTACATTATTTTTAATTTGTTTTTGCTTTTCAGATATTTGGATCTGGACCTTTTGCTCACTTTTTTGGACATTTTTATTGACTAATAAATATCTGAAAAGGAAAAGGAAGTCTCTACAGGAGCTGTGTGCAGAAGAGCATTCTTCAAGGCATGAGTGGGATCAGGTTGAATTTTGTGGTCCCTATGAAACTATTTGGAGTTTTTACAAAATCTTCACAATTTACACTTGAAGGCATTGTGGCTATTGAGAGTGCTGGGTCATGGCCACTTTTCCATGGCTGGCAAGTCAGGTGTCTCAAGAGTTCAGTATTGAGCATTTTGTTTTGAAAGGATCAGCTTAAGAGCAGCCAAGGGTGGTTACTGCTCTGCTCACTGTGTTGTGTCGTGGTGGTTTGATTGTGAATCTGGAAAGAAATTTACTAATTTCAATACAATTCCCTGTCCTGTTGTTTACAATACATATTTCACCCCAAACAACCCCTGTGACTTTCACAGAAGAAACAAAACTCTGAAATACCCTGTCATTTCCTTAGACTTGAAGCCATGGCTGAAGCATGTGAGTGTGATGATGGGAATTTCATGACTGATAACTGTATCATTAAAAGCTCAAAATTAATCACTGGGTATCACTATACCTGAAGTAGCCTTGCTTGTTTAAAAAATTGATTAAACCCATCTTTAGGCAGAGTATCTACTGCAAAGGAAAAAAGTGAAAGAAAATTGATTTTGATTCCTTGTAGCATAAAAAAGTGATGATCATTTCTTTCCCTCCTACTAGTTTGTAATCAAACATGAGCTATAAGATTACTAACAAAATTATTCTGCTTTGAGCTGCTAACATTCTTCACCCAAACCAGAGCTTATAAGGCAAGCACTCTTGACTGTTTTCTGGTTTGCCAGGTTTTCAAGAAAGAAAGAAAGACAGGAGTCAGAGTGACTGCACCAAAAAGCCCATGGAAAGCAATAAGTGATCTCGATCTGCTCTGTGCAGCAGAGAGTCAGCTGTGAACAACTTCAAGGCACCCTTGACTCCAAGCTATGCATGATTTATGGGGGTATCTAACCCTAAGAGCAATGTGGGCAGACCACTGCAGTGATTAAATCCTATTTGAATGTTTTGTTAGGATAGTTCCTGACAGGACAAAGGGCTCCTTATTCCCTTGTGACAACATCTCACACACAGCCTTCCTCCCTTGGCTTTCTCTGTACTAATCACCCCTAAATAACAGGTTTCTGAAAGAGCCTGAAGGAGGAGTCCTAAGGCAAATGGTTAAGGCCTGATCTCCCAGACACAGGGCTAATCTTTAAAACATCATGATGCAACTAATACTAAGTATTCTTTGCATAGGGTAGGACTGTAATAGCTGCTGTAATGTGAAATCCCTAAGTTAAATTGTACTTGTGAGTAAATCCATAGATTGAGGATCAAAAACAAAGAAGTAAAACATGCTCTGTGTGTGATACACAGAGATAGCAGAATAAACCAGCCATATAAATCACACTGCCAGTACTCAGGTATTTGCACACATGTGCACATGCAGTTTTTCCTCTTGGAGCATTTGGGTAGCTACTAGTGTTATAAGCTGCCAGCTCCACAGGTGATGGGGGAAAGCCATTATGCTTTTATCACCCTAAATTTTAGATTGACTCAGTCAGAATGAGTCCAGGTACTGCTGAAGGCAGCCAGAGATGGAAATGATGGGTTAGCTGTGCTTTTGTGGTGCTGACAGCTAACACACATCCTCAGCCATGGGGCACTGGGCAGTCAAACTAATCCTGGGGCTCAATTTTCAGCTAGGGAGATTAAAGTGAAATATTTGTGTTTGTGGGTAAAGCACATTAACAGTAGCTTGATGTCAGTCTGGTTACCAAATTAGCACTGGGCTGCACAAAATTAGTATTTTGGTGACTGTGGATTTAGATGGTTATAGGCAATCAATGGTAAAGATTAAACTCTGGGCTCAAACATGAAGACAAGTTATTCAGCATGGGGTTTACTGACTGTCCGAAAGTGTAACAAGCTTTCTCTTCTTCACATCTCCTTTTCAGTTGCTAGATATGCTGAAAATGAGACCCAGGGCACTGAATTTCCAATGTTGATGATCAAAAGAACCATTCCTGTGCATCACCTGTACAACAGGGGTAAGAAACAAATTAGTACTTTTTTGAATGGTCGTGATGCAAAAATAAGAAAGGT
>VXBI01012112.1:145368-187868 GCA_013397375.1 Toxostoma redivivum
AAATAAACTAATATATGAGTGGAAAATTGACTTCCTATGGATTAAAAGCAGCACAAATGGTAGAAAAATCTGGCTTTTTAACAGGAGGAGGTGGGTGGTAATAATAATGCAACTGATTAACTAGCTGGACTCAAGCTGCTGTATGTGCACGTAGATTTTTTCCCTTTAGTAAAAGGATTCAAAGAGGAAATAATTTATTGCTGCACTTTGCTCAGTGTTTGTCATTGAAAGGATGCCAAGTGTGTACAGCATCATGGAAAAAGTAAAAGATATGGAATGCATTATTTAAAATATCAGCACCATAAACAGTGTAGGATTACTGTGGGAATCCCATTTTAGCTGTAGGGACATAGAAATGTTTTCATTACAATTATCATGGAGGAGTTTATAACTCAGCCACTGGGATTTTTATTTTTTAAGGGAATTTAATGTTTGCATAATGTGCTGTACTGACAGTCTGGAAACTGGATGTCTCTTATTTGCTGTCTGAGTAGATACAAGCAGACATATAGGGAAGTCTGCCCCCAGATTACCCAGTGCCATCCTCAGTACTGCCACCAGCAGGTCCTTCAATATCTGGGTCTTCAGGCCATTTTAGGACATTGATACCTCCCTCGTGGTTGCTCTCAGGGAGAATGAAGGAGGGACAAAACAGGTTGAGAGTAAAATGTTTTTTTTTTTATTTTTCATCTCTCAAAAAGGATTTGTGAGAAACATAAAACAGAGATGGAGGAGAGAGGGAAACAAATTATTAACACTGGACCAATCCATTAGGATGTAACTTCATGCGTTAAACTTCAGTAATGTATACACATGGAACTTTGCTGCCTGATTTCAGGATCTGAACTCAGACATCAAAGGATGTGTTTGTGCAGATGAAGACACAGACCCAGCAGAATACTGAGCTCCTATGGACTAAATGCAGTCGTGTTCTGAGTGGATTTTTTCTTTAATCTTTGTGTGTGGAAAGTCTGCTGTGCATGGAGTGGAGGGTGTTATTTTAGATTAATATCTGATATAATTTAACTAGAATTCATTCCTCTCCAGAGTTTGTCACTTTTGACCTAAATTCTGTGTGCTGAGATCTATAGAAAATGACAGAGAGTGCATGAGTTTTGCCATCCAGAAGGGGTATTATTGGGTAAGAGTACTTTAGGATGTTGGAATGGTTATTCTTTAGTGCTAGATTTATTCTGTTCCCTACACCTCATGTGACAAACAGCTCCTCTTTTAAAGGGGTCCTGGCATAAAGAAGAAGAAAGGAGTCCAGACTTTTTTTGGTTTTTGGTAGGATTGTAACATAAACATCCACAGCTGTCAAGGATCAGGGAAGTGCCTGGCAAGTTGCTGCAACTGACACATCATTTTGTACTCAGTAATTCCCCTGCACTTTTCACTTTGCTTTATATGGGTGGAGAAATCTCTGAAAAAAATGCGTACCTACAGAATATATATGTTTTTAACAAAACCTAAATCTGCTAAACCTTCCAATTGAGAAGTGATGAAAACCCAGCTTGGTATCTTAAACAAGTCAGATAACCAAAAAAACTGTAGGGACTTTTAACACCTTATTAGCTGCATTAAGAATTGTTACTGCAATTGATGTTACCAGGATCTGTGATGTATGCACGTAATGAACTGCTTTTCAGCCATCCTGAGATGTCTCATATGTCAGTCTGGAGGCTGCGATCCTCCAAACAGATAGGAGTAATGAAGGTGTGTCTAGCACTAACTGAGCATGGAGTGCATTTAAAAAATGAAAACAATAATCATGCTAAATAGGACTGTTGCTGGAAGCCATTAGTATCTATCAGATGAGCTGTGGAGGCATTGACAGAAATAGTTTAATATATTGTCAAGGGTGGTTTTTAAAGTGTTTCAACCCTATAGTGTCTGAGACACTTCAGGAAGCTGGCTGACCATTTTATCATTCTCAGGAGGTCCAGTCCTTTCTCAGGGACAGCAAAATTTAGGAGATGAGACTGTCACTCAAGAAGCTCTGAATGGACTGAGGACTTTGTTGTTCCAGCTCTTAGGAGTGGAACAGATCTTTCACATCCTCAGTGCACAGCCTGCACTGGCCACGCTGTCCTGTATGCACGGGGTGACAGCTCTGCTTGTCTGCCCAGGGTGCCTCAGCTAAAGGGGGAAAAGAGCAGGGCAAACATGGAAATAGCATCACAGGGAAAACTGGGAAATATTCCTCAGTGCTGAGGATGGATTCCAGCAGCACTGAGACCCTCCTGCCCCCTTCAGAACAGAGAACATTTATGCCTATGTTCTGGTTTTTCATAAGAGAAGGGTAATTAAATTTATTATCAACAACAAACTGTGTTAAAGAACATACACTTCATTGTTGCAAGGAAGGTTTGTGGTGGGAATTTATTTTATAGGCACACTGCTAAAATTCACTATTTCAGGTGTGGATACTGAGCTGGAATGAATGTTTTGAAGAAGGACATACATCCAAGGAAGTCTTCCTACCATGAATATTAATAAAGTCTGAGCTGAGATCCTGTCTGACAGATGACCAGCTCCATGCCATCCATTGCACTGCAACATGTTCTTGAGCCTCCGTTTGTCAGCAATAAAAGTCAGCTTGCCTAAACCTTCTGTTAGGATAAGTTGCAGCATTGTATGCATGAGGCATATGATAGTGCAGCCTCTGAAAATCACAGAGCTACACTGGGCATGAGTTTTGATGTGTGGCTCCCCAACTGCTTCCCCACTCATCAAATAAGTCTCCAAAAGCACCTGCTTTTGGAGGTATGGACCTGCACTGTGTTAGATAGTAAAAATGTTGTTGCAGGCCATGCTGCCTGAAAGGAGGCTGTAATGGGGTGGAGGTTATACTATCTTCTCCCAGGTAACAAGAGATAGAACAAAAGGAAATGGCCTTAAGTTGCCTTAAGAGAAGGTTTAAATTATATATTAGGAAAAATTGCTTCATAGAATGGGTGGTCAAGCAGTGAAACTGGGGAAGTACTATCACTGGAAGAGTTCAAAAAGCATGTAAATGTGGCACCTGGGAACATGGTTTAGTGGTGGGCATGGCAGTGCTGGGTTAATTGTTGAACTCAATGATCTTAGAGGGTTTTTCCAACCTAAATGATTTTCTGATTCCAATATTCCAGACATTGTGATGGTGGTAGAGACAAGATCCTGGCAAGGAGATGGGTATTTGACAGTAGAGTGTCCTTCAGGGTTTAACCATCACAGCCCAAGTGGTGCAGTAACTGCTTCAAAGACAAATAGATTGACAACTTTCTGGCTTTAAATACAGCAGGGGGATGATCCCTGGTCACTGGTGTGAGTGCCAGTGTCTGGGGTCCTGTCTGGAGGAATGAGGACAATTTGAGAAGAGCTTGGATCAGATCAACAACTTCCAGAGAGGGATTACTGAAGGATTTTTGGAGGAAGGATAGCTAGAATAAAAAGCCATCACATACATTTTAAGTGTTATCCCATTACACCTGCATTATATTTAAATTGTTAAATACACAGGAATTATGAATATACAGGGATTATAGGGTGTTGTGCCAGGAAATTAAATATGAATGTAAATAAAATCTTGTTTGGCTCACAGGAATCTCTGAACAGTGTCTGTTGGGACCAGGTGACCAGAAGCCCTTAAAGGGCATTTTAAAACTCAGTCCAATCCAGAAGCTGGGTTAAATACATTGTAGAAATGTTTCTGAAGGGAAAACATTATGCAGATTGGTTCTCAAATGAGTTGGAGCAGAGAAATGTTACTACTGTATTTATTCCAGCCTTTATTTGATTGTACACTAATGTATACACATTATTAGTATTTATTTGTATTGCAGTAGCCAATAGCTACTTCTGCACTACATTTCTATTTTGCCAGCCACTGTATAAACCTATAATTAAAAAAAAAATCCTGCTTTATAGAGTTTATATGGTCTCAGCAGATGATTTGTAAATATATTGTTGCTATCAGTTCTTTCTAGTTCTGCAGTATGGCTATAAGCACTTATGGAAATGTCTATGAAGTAAAGAAATAAGTCTTAGCACAAACTGGCATTCATCCATGAAGATTTAGATACCTAATTTATAAACATTTGGTAAATATGAATTAATCTTGACATGCTGGATTTTGTGCTGAATTAAATAATCATATTTACAGTCTATAATGCACTTGGACAATAGGTAAATTAGTCCTTCATTAAAAAATCATGAAGGAAAATGCATAATCTGCAGCAATACCCAGAGGAAAAATTACAGTTACTTGAAAAAAACACTATTGTTAGCAAATTTGTGGAGGCTGATTTTTAGTTTGGCTTATGGGTTTTTGTTGTTGTTGGGTTTTTTTAAATGGTGTTATAGATCTTCCTGTGTATTGCCTCTATCATGAGACTTCCAGTTGAGAGTATTAACTAAATACCCAAGGTTTAATTGGAAATCTGAGGTAGAAAAACTGTAAATCTCCTTTCAGTCATTTGTCTCTGCACTGCCTGCTTCTCAGCGGCAGACAAAACAGTATGTGCTTTTACATCTGATTAATGCAAATGAAAGCTGTGATTAAAACATCCTTGAATTCTTCTGTCATACAGCACAATTTAAAATTGTGAATTATCCTTCAAAACATCACAAGTGGTGCAATTGCACATTAGCATAACAGCAAACCTTATTTACACAAGCACAAATGTTGTGTAAATTGGCCTTTAAGTGGGTTTTAAATGGCAATCACTTGGTAGGTGTTTTCAGAACTGCTAAATAAAAAAAAATAGCTATAGTGCAATATTTTACAAATGAATACTTTTAATGGGCCTATTTTCAATTGAATTGACTATGAGAACAATGAAGGCAGAAAATGACAACAGTTATTTAATCTGGGATGCAGTATAAATACTGGAACATTTTTAAATTGTTCAGCATCTTGTAGCAGAAAGTATTTGTGAAAGTCAAGTGGTTATTAAGCTTATGAACTCCCTGCTTTGCCTTTCTATCATGTGCAGCTGCAAGCTTGGGGACGTACATAGATAAGGGGCAAGAGAAATTCAGACCAAGAGTGCCTGTTTTTATGATTTTCATAAGGCATGGACGGAACTGATTATTGCTCCTCATGGTGAGAAATTGCCCTCAACAGCTTCAGAAGAAAAGGGCCCCAGAAATAAATCAGAAATAAATCGGAAATAATCCCCACAATCCCAAGGGAAATGGTCAGCAGCCAAAGCACAAGTCTGTGGATGGGAGCCACCCAAGGTTACTGAAGGAGCTGGTGGAAGTGCTCACAGAGCCACTGCTCATCATTTACAGCAGTCCAGGCTCACAGAGCAGCATCTGGGTGACTGGAGGTCACCAAATGTGATGCCATATACCAGAAGGGCCAGAAGAAAGATCAGGGCAGTGATTGTCTCTCTCTGTTTTCAGCACTAGTGAGGCCACACCTCAACAACTTTGTTCAGTGTTGGATGCCTCACAAAAAGAAGGACATTGAAGGTCTGGAGTGAGTCCAGAGAAGGTCACAGATCTGGGGAAGGGTCTGGAGCACAAGTCTGATGAGGAGCAGCTGAGGGAGCTGGGGGGGCTCAGTCTGGAGAAAAGGAGGCTCAAGAGGGATCTTCTTGTTCTCTACAACCCCCTGACAGGAGGAGCCAGTGGGGGTTTGTCTCTTCCTCCAAGTAACAAGTGATAGGATGACAGGAACATCCTCAAGTTGTGCCAGGGGAGGTTTAGATTGGATATTAGGAAAAAATTCTTCACTGAAGAAATATGATGTGAAAAGCGTTGGAACTGATTGCCTAAGGATGTGGGTGAGTCAACATTCCTGGAGGGGCTTAAAAGATATTACACTTGATATGTGTGTGCTTCTTGGATGTGCCTCTTGGATGTTTCTCCTGAGTCACAATGGGGCTTAGCTGACTCAGAACTGAGATTTGTTTTTTTCCTCTGATTTTGAACCAAATCCTGTAATTAAGTGGTGATTAGCTGTCGTGTGTTGCAGTGTGCTCCTTCATGGGCTGAAGAAGTCCACAACAAAGAGCATGGGCAAACAGCTCAGGATGGAGAGCTCTGCTCATGGGACAGGGATCAGCACTGGGTGCAGTTCTGTTGTACCTGAAACAGAAAATTGAAATTGGATCCATTTGTATTCAGCTGATTAAAGAAATCTTCCAAAGCTACTGTAAAATAGCTGGTATGAAATGCAAGGCGTAAGATGATGAAACAAGAACATTTTAACAGAGGAGATGTCATTTGCTCTTCTTTTTCAAACAGCAATTATTCTGCCTGTGTACTCTGGATCAGCCATTGGAATTACACAAGCCTAAAACTTGCATGAAATCAGAAACACAATTGGCTAAATCTTCATTCTCTGCACCATATGGAGCAGGCAGCTTGCAATCAGCCCTGGTATATAAAGCCTGTTTACCAGGGTGATGTTTAGAGGTTGTATGCTGTTGCATTCAAGCTAATATTTCAACTGATTCTAATCTGCTTGGGTTCATAACCCCAGTGGTTTCTAACAGATGAAGGATTTGAATGAATTAGGCAGTAATCAGTCCCTGATAAGATTTGGTGATGTTCGTCCTGTGTTTGGCAATTATGTCTCCTTTTTGTTTTTAATATGTGCTTTTATACTGATTAGTCTCTATTTTTCAGTTGTATTTACAGATTTTGCTTTCTCTTCTGTTTCTCCCTTAGTGACATCAAGACTTGCACTAATAGGTATTTAGACAAATTTACTCCTGGGACATAGGTACACACTAATTTCTGATGTAGTGGTTTCAGACTTACTATCATTCAGTTTATCAGTTCTCCCTCTGCTCCAAGAAGTTTTCACTTGGGATGCCAGTGCCCCTGCAGTATTGCAGTGCAAAGTGAACCATCACAGACCACCTTTATTCTACCTGTGTTTTTATGGCTGTAATACTCATTTGCCCTTCATTATCCCCTGCCTAATGTGCTACTTGATGGTCATTTTGTGCCTAGCCTGAAAGCAACTGGGACTCTGGGGAATCACCTGGTTTGAACCCACAGAAAAGGAAATGAGGACACAAAAGCACCAAGATTATTATAAAATAATATTACCCTAAACTACCAAGCAAATGCAGGAAAAATGAAGAACCCAAAGTATTTTCTTGTACTACATGGAATTTTGTTTTGAAATGTAAGTGGCTTGAACTTTTAGCTGCCCTCCCTGACTTCCAGGCCAAACAGAGCAGATCCCTTTGGCTTAGGGTTTTCAGTGCACAGGCACATGGCAAACCCTCCCAGACGCCATGTGCAGCAAACCTGGCAAGGAAAGGGGATCCTCTCTGTGGCATATCGAAGTCAAGCAGATCCTACAATCTTTATCTTTTATTTAGTCATAAATAACTGTGCCTTATGAAATCCTTCAGATTTCTTTCTCTTGCTTTTCCCAGTTGAGGGCTTTTCCCAAATCTCAGAGCTCTGATGATAAATTTCTTCTAATCTTCAGTCTAATTTATAGCTAATTCGAATTTTCTATTTGAATATTATTTATTCATATGCATTTGCTGCTGTGCCAACTTCACCCTTTTGTCTAAATAGATTTTCTACCTGCTGGAGAAGATGCTCCTTTGATATATTTATAGGGAGAACTATATCACATATCTGCCTTCATTTTGCTAGGCTAAGCAAAGCTCTCTTAAAAAGAAAGACCTCCATTTCTCAAGACACCTTCATAACTTTTCTTTGCCTCTGTTCTATCTTTCCTTGATATGATTTCAAGAATAATATTCCTTGTTTTAATGTTAATTCTGGTGCTGGGTTGATACATACAATATTTTCTTAGTTCAGCTTAAAAATATACTGTCTGATGCAATCTAGTGCAGTGAAAAGACAGATTGCAATGTTGGACTTGGACGCTCCAAGTTTACTTCTCATTCTTTAATCAGCCCCCTTTTGGAGCTGTCTTGAAAATAATACAAAAATGTGGTCCCAAAGCCAAAGCAAAAATTTTATGTCCCTCCATTTATCCAGAAGGAACTTTAGCCTGATTTTCTGCTGTCCAAAAGATCACCCAGTGACCTGCCAAGAATCCTCAACACAGTACCAGCAAGCTGACCAAGCTCCATGGTTTAAAAGAAAGATTGGTGCTATTGCTAATAACAATCATAATAATAACAGCAGTAATAGATCCTTGAAAGAAGAAATACAATCCAATTTGCTCCATTTTTTAACTGTCTCCTCAGTGAAATCTCCTGAGCTTTTCCTCCAAGCTCACCCCAGTGGAAAGATCATGAGTTCAGTCTTCCAGCAAAGCAGCTCATCCACACTTAAGCTCACGTAGACAGCAATCTCACTTTACAACTGAGGTTAATCGGTCATGGCTGATGAGCTTTGTTTAATGAAAGACCATTTATATAGTGCCCTTTGGATAAAGGCTCTACATTTTAGCATTCAAGAGAAGGTAAATGGAGGAAATAAAAAGACATGAGAGGGGTTAATACCAAGGGGTTTGTTTTTCTGCAGCTTTTTTTTCCCAAATAAATACTATAAAATAAAGATTTGCTTCTGGAGGATTTTTTATAACTACCTTTCCTTCATGTGTTTACTTCCTCAGACCATAGGTGTGAAAAGGGACTTCCATGCACTGCCCAGAAACTTGCAGCTGTCTGCATTTAATCTGAGTAGCAGCGGCTGCTAGAGATGAACGTATTAAAAATTAACTGTCTGGGTTGTGCATCTTCAAACTGAACCCATCTCTAAAATTTCCAGTGTTGTTCCACTGTTTTATCCTCTGAAATAATGTAAGGTCAGAATGTTAATCACTCATTTTTACTATGCTGCTAATGCAGCTTTTAAATTTCAGCCCCGTTTGTTTGTTTTTTTTTTTTTTTGCCTGTTATGCTGAAAGCAATATAAAAATAATTAAAAAGAAACTTTGCTTCCACTGTTCTGCACTGGTACCCAGCGCTACTTGGCAGACCTTTGAAGTGTCGATTCTGCATGACTAATTGATTGCTTCATCTGGGGTTAATTAATTAATTAGTAGCAGAGCTGCATTAAAGATTGGAGGCATTCAGAACTCTCATAATGGACGGGAGCTTTATTAGTACATAAAATGAGTGTTTAAAATCCACACAGCAACTAATATGCTCTTGAGGCTTTCATTAAACAAACCTATAAAATTACTTGCTTCATTATGTATTTTAGTTACTTTCTTCACATTGTATGGTATCTCTTCACCTTTTTCTTTTGCCAGCCAGTTTTAAGTGCCTATTTGAAATCAATTTCTCTAATAATGGGCTTAATGAGCTCATCAATTAAGGCTGCCATAATGGAATGTAACTGTGTGGTTTCAGTTATCAGTTAAACTCTGGAACTAATTTCCATGCTTCATCTATCAAAAATGATTGGCTAATATTGTTTAGCTTCTGCTTTAGGATGATAGGGAGACCTTGGGCCCTTCTTCACTAATGTCCGAAGGGCTGAATTTCTTCTTGGAGAAGCAGAAAGGGAGGGAGGCAAGGTGGGATGGAAAGAACAATGAATGGAGAGATTTGGGCCTCTATCTGGATCTGGAGTAAGTGTGATCCTGTATTTCAATGCCAGCATGGTAATTAGTAGTAATGGATTACATTTTCAGACGTATTAGATAAAATGATCGTTCCACATGAAAAATCCCATTATGAGTTTCTTACCTCTCGCTCCCTCTGTCTCTCTCCTGCTTTTACTTGCTCTCTCCATTTTAATAACCACTGCCCTTTTCTGTGACCCCTTTAAATAATGGCATAAACGGTCAATAGACCTAAACATATAAATATTTCCTTAAAACAATGCCCTCACATTTATAGCAGCCAAACCTGAATGTTGGAAGTGTTTTCTCTGTACAGGAAAGAATAAATTCCTCACCAAACACAAACATCTATCAAGCCAAGAAAATCCCCACAATAAAAGGCATGTAAAATTTTTTGGGGGGAAATATTGTTAAAAAGCAAGGAAAAAACCAGAAAACCACAGATTTTAATTCCCATCTGTTTAATTTATGAACACTAGGAATATTTATCTGTTCTTGCTGTTAAGATTAGATGTGTCCAGGTAAGCATGTTATATGGTTTCTAGCTGCTGGTGGGATTTTACTGATTTTCTTATATAATCAAAACTTTCCAGGTTAGCAGTAACAAAATTTGGCTTACAACCCAGATGTTGACTGAAATGTTTAAAACTCTTTAGCCATCAGAAAGTTTGTATGAACTCTGTTGGAGCTGTATTTACTTCCCTTACAATGGCATCTGTGCTCTTCTAGGCATTTTCCATGTGTTTGTGAGGGATGAAGGAAGGAGATATTTTAGAGGGAGAAAGGAAGGCTGGAGGTTGGCTGGAGGGAAACAGTAGGGTTTTTTTTTTAATATAGACCCTTCAGGTTCCATGTAATGAGCTACTTTTCAAGTAAGCTCATTGAAATCGAGGGCACTATGTGAGGGAGAAAATTGCATTTAGGTGTCAGAACCTGGCTGCTACTTTTATTTTTGAGACATGGAAATTCTGTGTTAGTGGACTATTACCTAGTAAAACTCAAAAATTGGAAAAGTGCATGAGTACCAAAAATGCCACCCCAGAAACATCCAGCTGAGAATTGTTCCTCAATCTTTGTTTTAGAGAGCCCAGAAGGGGAGATGATTTTCAGCAGGTTATCAGCTGGAGCAAACCAAAAAGGGTCTTTGATGGTACAGAAGGATTTTGTGAAGATTTCCTTCTCTAAGGGAGTGATTAGTATCTGGCTGTTGCTCTGAGAGTCATTTTGTAATTGATTGTGCATTAATTTTCTGGCTCTGATCTTGCACCAGCGCTTATGTGAACTGAGTTATTTTTATCAAGTAAACTTTCCTTGCATGAATAAGATTAATACTGCAAAGATTCTTCTTGTGGAGCAGCAGAAATTGTGGTAAAGCAAAAAATATATAGTTTTCAAATATCTTTCTAGTAATCATAATTTTAAATAATCAGGCTCTACAGTAAGAGAGTGAGCTCTGTCATACAGGTAGAAAGCATTTTATTTTCAAATAAATTAGATTACCAAATACTTTAAAGATAGTCTTTGGTACAAAATTTTCATATGCTTTTTATGTTTTTCTTCAAGTTAGATTTTAAAGACAACTATAGAAACAGGGTGTTGACAAAGGAAATTTCAAGTAAAAAACTCCAAACAGGTCCTAGAATTTTCTTGTGTATTTTTAACTATTTTCATGATTCATAACTTTTCCAAGAAAATTGTAAAGAAATATTAGTGAAGGTTGTACCTAACTGAAGATTTAATGCCTCCTCACTTTCAGTTTGGGATGACAAAACTTAGGAAGCCCAAAATGTCTCAAGATGCTTAAAAACTAAAGAAGGAACCCTTTAGTTACATGTTCTATATCATAGAGGAACTAAGAGTCTTAAGCTCAAATTTCTTTTCCAACGGAGATGATTTTAATGTCTCTGATGTAATGTAGCTGTAACACTTGTAAAGCCAATGTTATTCTAGTACTGCAATTTATAAAATCACAGACAAAGAGAAATGCCAGTGATAGACATAAGGTCGTACAGTTAAATCCCATGCTCTGAACTCTGATTCAGCTCCCGATTCTTTTTCAGATTCTTCTGATCATTCAATCTTTTAAAATCCCTCAGTGCCTGACTAATTAGTGGGGATGGGGAGAGCCTGTGACCCCACTTTGCCAGGTATCTTTTATTCTGCTCTTGTGAGCATTTTTCTATCTCTTTGGTTTTACATTTACAGGCAGGCTGAAAACTCAGTTGCCCAAGGATTGCCTCCATCACAACCTTCACCATGTCCCTGCCTTTCCCACAACCACTGCAAGGAGCTCCTATGGGTTGTGGTTTGCCCCTTTTACTTCTTACAGGACACCAGGTCACGAACAAGGTGGGCAAGGATCTGACAGTGGGACCTGCCCTTTTTACAAGTTAAGAACCATAGGCAGCAGTATATCCTCAAAAGCAGAGATCTTTGGCAAAACCTAGAGTAGGAGAGGACTTGGTGAACTCTGTTTTTTTTGCTGTTGATTTGTAACCTTACAGGCAGAAAAGCATCATTTTCATACCTTGTCTTAGGGCCTGCATTGGCCTTTGTTCGGTTGTATCCATCCCATACTCTTCAGCTTTCTTTTTTTAAAGACAAGGTGACTTGTAACCAATTCCAAAGAAGATAGCAGGTTTATTCTGAATCCTTGATGGCTTCTCCCCCTACATTCTTCCTTTTAAAATAATATTGCTATTATTAGAAGGCATTCAAAACAGAGACAGTGTCACTGTCCACCAAGGTTTCATTCTCTGTGCTTAGATATGTGCTATACCTTTGTCACAGGATAAGAGAAAGGGAACATGGCAGCCCTCAAAGCTGTGCATGAAAGAGCTCTAAATAATAGTAATAATAGGTATTTTTAAAGTCTGTCTTTAAGGGTTGAGTGGGTTCTGTGTGCCCCATTTACGCCTTTTTAATTCTTGAACAATAGCTGTGGGGTTTCTTTTGCTGCAGCACAGGAGCAAGGTTAAACATTATTTCTGTAACAGCCTTTTGTTTCCAGCTCCCATGGAGAGAGGGGGGAAAAATTGAGATAAAGAAGTGTTATTAAAATTGTGACACACGGCTCTGGGAGTACGTTAAAGATAGAAGGAGCCAGGACGTCAGGAAAGAAATAATGAAATGCAAAAATCACCCAGACTGACAATTGGGAGCCTATGTAGCAGCTTAGCCTGTTGGTCCAAGGCTATTTGTCATAATCAGCAGCACTTTTCTCATTAGCAAAAAGCCATTACCAGTGGACTTTATCAGCAGCTGTGAGTTATCAAGGGGCACACAGCAATCCTAGCGTGTAGTCGTGGGGTTCAGCCGGGGTCCAGCTGCTTTAATAAGCCGCCAACTCTTTCCCCAAGTTCCCAGTCAGGTGTCAGTGCCATTCCTGGTGAGGCAGCCGAGTGTGCTCTATTAACCACCTCATTCCAGCACCTTCCCTCTCCCCACACAGGGGCAAAGCCTCTGGCCCTCCTTCTTGCTTTCCCTTCTCTCCCAGCCAGGGAGGGACCAGCCGGGCTATGTCCTCCCCACTTGCCTGGACCAACTCTTCTCCCCTGCTCTTTTCCAGTCTCTGGCCACTGCTCAGTCTCCTTGAAGACACCCAACTGTTCTCTTTCTTGCTCCTTCTTCTCCATTTTCTTTCCATATAAAGTTTTCAGTGAGAGGGCCTCTGTGAGACCCCGAAACTGCCATTTTCCAGGCAGTTCTAGGGACAAGGTACACTTGCAAGCCTTGCCTGGATTCAGGCTTTTCACTCTTTTGTGAAATCAGGCTTGCAATGTACCTTTCAAGCCAGCAGAGAAAGAGATGTAGATATGCCATTGAGGAGATTCCATAGAGTCTTTATTTCTTCTACAAAGGGAGTCCAGTCCGGCACATCCAAAGGGTGGGGTTCTAAGGGGACTTTGTATAGGTTTTAAAGGTTTTGTATTTTGGACCAATAAACTACAGAATTTTGTAACTAACCAATCTACAAAAGACTTTAGGGGAAAAAGGAACCAATTATCTAAGAAGAAAATGGACCACCAAAACTACAGAAAGGTAACACAGGGGTCTACAGAGGCGTAAGATGCTTCTTGGTATTAGTCACTCTAAGTAAACAATTTCTTATCATTTTCCATGGGGCCCTATATTAGGAGATTGCCTTTTCAGAGGTGGTTTCTGCTCCCTCCAAAAAAGCCCTACCTACTCCTTCCTCTTTGGTCTCCAGTGCCAACTGCTTGGAGGTGCCGTCCCTTTCCTGCACATGAGCAGTACAGGTTGGATTTTGGAGGAATGCCTCCAAACCTGCTCCAACTGTTGTGAGTCATCTAAAGTAACATGGTCACTTGGCTGTGTCTGAGCTCAGAGGGAGATTTTCCTTCTCTACTCTGTGTTCTGTGTGTCCTGTGAGATGCATAGCGCTATCATACCCTCTTAGGATATATTTAGACTTTTCTTTTCTGTAAGTATTCTCTGTGATCTTTTCCAGAGGTCATGTCTTGTCTCCAACAGGCAACTAGAGCAAAATATTGCCCTTTTTCTGTCCAGGCTGTGCTGTCTCCATGACAGGTGGCATTGAGCAGAGGTGAGCCATGGCAGGTCCTGGACCTAGAGCAGGGGTAGGAACAGCTTCCAGGCTGGGAAAACTGGAGCTCAGCACCAGCCTGATGTACAAATATCCTTTCAGTGCTCCTTGGATAGAGATATCCAGGGAGAGGAAAGAATATATTCCACAACTTCATGAGGTGCATCCAAAGTGTCCTCTCATCCCAAGGAAGGTAAATGTGCCTCCCCTACTCTCTTTTTCTTCAAATAGTGAAGTAAATGTTTTAGTTAAGCTGTTGTAAAAAACTCCTCCTTCAAATAGGAGGAAATTCAAAGCAATTCAGTGCCAACTTTGCTTTCTTCACTGTGACTGGAGTGGGAAATTTGAGACATTTTAAGAAAATAGCAAATAGTAGCTTGGGCAATGCACTGGGAGGTGAACATGTCCATCTGTATATGGGTGTGGTGCTCAGTGTGCTGCTCCACCAGAGCCTACTGGAATCATTACAGGTCATGAACTGAAGGATTTGAGTGGGTCTAAAATCTAATTAAGTCAGTGAAAAACCTCTCGTTGACGTCGGGAGTCTTTGACAGAGGTGCTAATTGAGGGGAAAAAATATAATCTGGCACAAAACTAAAAATCTGACTGGCACAAACAAATCCCTGTACTTGAAAGAGGTATAGAAATATGAGATGTTCTAGGTTGATTTTAGGACACCCTTATTTTCCATCCTGTGTTTAAATTGGCTCTAAACACACCCTTAGCTATACTAATTTAAATTGATGCACAATCAAACTTAAATAATTGATGCTGTCAGGGATGAGAAGACATCTGCAGAGACCATGGGTAGCAGTAATTTCACCTTGCAATGGAATTTGCCATTTGGATACCTGCACTGGAAGTGACTCCCATGCAGAGGCATGGATCCAGGGCATGGATTATCAAACCTCCTCTAGACACTCTGAATTGTTCAACAAATCTGCTGGTTGCCCTCCTTGGAGTATAACAGGAACAGATGAATGAGTTTGTAGAGGACTTCAATTACATAGAGAGGTCAGATCATCCTACCCTGCCTGGTTCCACTGTCACCTCTCCTGAATCAACATCAGAAATAAAATCTCAGGAAAGAAATTGGATCTTGAGTTGACAAAACACTTGTTTAGCTTTACAATTATTAATAATATTCTGACTTTGCATGACAAAGTTAAACCATTGAAACCTTTTACTGAGCCAAGGCAGTCTCAACATATGGTGCTTTGAGTATTTGTAAATAGGAGATTTTTAATAGTATCATACTTTTTTTTTTATTACAGGAGTATTGCACAAGTCAGAAATTCATTCATTATTGCCTGCATTGAGTACCACCATCTCAGATAGGCTGTAGAAAATTTTTTCCACTATTGTCCTATGGTATGGATAAGTGTCTAATGGGGTGTGGAAAAATACTAAAAGCATCAACAGGTTCCAGCTTTAGGAAACTGTAAGGAAAGGCTGAAAGAGCAGACTGGCTTCATACTCATTTTCTTTCCTTCTTATTTAAGTTCTATGAAGTATTTTTGAGGTATTGTGTGGGAAATCATGTTATGCAGGAGCATAATCAAATAACTAGGTTGCCTGAGACCATAAAAAATCTGCAGTGGAGGGGCATAGAGGAATGGCAGTGCCTCGTGTGATCAAATGTACCAGCTCCCAGGAGAAGAGTGAAGGAGGTATCCAAAGAGGGACCACAAGGTGGCTCTAAATATATTGAGGAGATTTTCCATCCCTCTTTTCTGATATCTTAATCATCCTTCTGCAATGAAAAAGTAACTGCTGTGGTTTTATACAAATTATCTATACCACAGAGAATACCTGTTGGATCTCAGAAATCTGGAATTTTTGAGCTTTCTGTGCTTTCAGGCACAGACCCCCTGGAAAACACTGCTCTGGACCTGAAACCTTGGAAAAGGCTTGTAAATATGAATAATGAGTTAAAAATCACAAATGTGTAGTGAGCTAGATGTGTGTATTTTCACTGGGTGATGGGTTTTAAATTTGAAGTTTTTATAATATAGTAGTGGTTATGAGACAAAGAATTTTAGGTGGTGTCTTTTTCTTTGTTCACCTTCTTTTTCTGTCTTCTTCACGGAACTCAGGTAGTTGTCTTTGGTTGGTCAGTCTAATGTCACTCTAAGAGTCATAGGAATCTATTATTGAATCAAAAAAATAAATAATGTAGGTGTTAAACTTTTATTGGTTTGTTTAGCTTTAAAAAGCCTTGAAGCAGGCTCAGCTGTAGCCATTTTTCCCACTTCTAGCAAGGAGCTAAAAGTGCTGTTGTACTTTCTGTAATTTCTGATAAGATATAATAAACCCCCAAGCCCGAACACGAGAAACTCTCAGTCGCCTTTCTATTAATCCTAGCTCTGAAGAAAAACAGATGAAACTGATGACAAACCACTAATAAGTGATGCAAAGCCCAGCATATACCTCCACAAATATCCACTCCTTTGCAAGAATTGCTGCTTGGAAATATCTGCCAAGAGCTTGTTCTCCCAGGAAATCCACACCAAACCACTGCCTAGGTGACTACTGGGTTAGTAAGAAGGGGGGCTCAGAGACAAGACTTTTGTAGATATTACTTTCCCTAATATTAGCTGTACAGGCTAAAAATCTTCACTCTTTTTTAACCTTTCTCCCCCACACTTTTGGGATTTCCTTTTGTTTTTAACAAGTAAGATGCTGGTAACAGGCAGCTGAACTTAATGACCATTGTAGGTCACTTCCAAGTGAATTATTCTATTCTGTAATATGCATTTTTCACATACATATATTCTATTATCTGAGATTACAGGGGGAAAGCATGTTGTTCATAGTTTGGAAAAGTTGCCAATTTATTTGCACTGTGAAGAGCTGAGATATGAGCATCTGAAACACAAGCAAATCAATTCTGCCTCAGCAAGGAACACCGAACACCCATTGACTTCTCCAGCAGGGGTGAGTGGTTAAGGCAGGAGGGAGGGAACTGGGCCCTCGAGTGTATAATGCAAATTCTAACAGATTGTCTCCATTCAAGGGAAAATCAAGGACAAAAAAAAATTTATTTTGCTTCCTATTGTGTTTTTCCTTAGTGGATTTTGGTAAAAACTCAGTGGATTTGACCTTGGAATTTTTTTATCTCTGGTAAATTTTAGGTTTCACTGCAGGAGAGTGAATGCGATGTGGTGCTTTTAATATAAGACGTTTTACACCTCATTTGGGGTGTTTTGTCTTCTGGATCTGTACAGCCCTATACCTCAGGATATTGTTTAATGCAGATTTTCACGTCCTAGAAAATATAAGAAGAATCTTCAGAGAAAATGCTACCATTTCAATGAAATAATAAGCATCTTGCATTTGAGATGTTTGTAAGAAAGAACCTGATCAGTAAATGGCATTTATGTAAACTTGAACTTTTTTTGTAATTGAGAACAGAAAATGAATAATCTTATTATTTATCTTGCACATTGGTTCACTTTAAGACAGACAGAGGCATCTTGTAAATGGGACTGTAATCTCAGCCACGAGAATCAGCAAAGGAATTGCTCTCAAGAGACAGAAGCAGAGGGGAAGAACTGGAGGGGAAAATCATTCACTTTCCTTGATCAGTACTAGCCCAAAAGAAAAAAAAAAAAGAGGGAATGACCATATCACATCTATTCTTTTCGACAGAACTATAACCAAAGAGTTGTGATACTAGAGTTATTAAGTATTTCAGATAATACCCACTGACACTGCAACCCATTTGAATCTCTCCCTACATCTGTTCCTCCATTTTTTCCCTGAAGATTACTAGAATTCTCCATAGAGTAGAAGAACAGCTCGCCTTTTGTACAGACTTAAGCACAGCAATCACTAATATCTTTATTATTATTGTTATTATTTTGCATAGACAGCTTGTGCAAAACAATGTTTAACTTGGATAAATGTAAGCAATGTATGATAATCCTATATATTGCTGTACAAAAGGGTCTGAGCAATGCTAAGAAAGCTATAGAAGTATTAAAGGAATTCCAACAGAAGTGAATATGTTATATAATACTGTTGAAAATATAAAGCTCTACTTCTTATATTAGAAAAATACCTCATAGAGAAGCAGTGCTTGGCTCTGCTCCCAATTCAGCAATTAACTTTGTGACTTAAACCTGTAGTTCAGTGTTTGGCTGCTTTGGATTCTTGCAGTACTCACCAGAAGTGAATATTCACAGCTGTTCAGTGAGTCTGAGGGCAGAACCCTCTCTGTGAGTGAGCAGCACGGTGCCAGGTGTGCTGCAGCCACTGCTCTGCCCATGCAGGACATAAATAATAACCTCTGTGTGAAGGTGAGAGATGTCAATTAGAGAGGCCTGTGTTAATTAAGTGTGTGGCTATAGACAGCTCAGTTTCAGCTGTGGAAGGAATAGAGTTAGCACAGCAACTTCTGCATTAAAAAGTGCAACAGGTTAAATGAATTCTTCTGGCATCAAAATAATAATCCTAAAGAAATACAGCATAAATTAAGATGGAATTTAGTTTTGGTGACTTAGCCTGTGTCCAGAGGAGGCACTGATTTATAGACCCTTATGCCAATCACAGACAAACCTAGAGAGAACCCTACAGCTCTCCTTATGCAATACAAACACTCATGTAGCAATTCCCCCAAGCTTTTATGGGAAGGTGCAGGTGCTTTTGTGGAACTGCTGAAGCCTCTGAAGGCTCTGTCTGTGTGTGACTGTGTCTGTGTGTCAGCTTACATGCTACAGGCATCTCCAAGCAGCAATGTTCCTTCTGAAAGAGAAGTATTTGTGGACAAACATCTTTGTAATTTATTCTGCACATCTTGAATATTGAGAAATTTTGAGTGGCTTGGCTTTCCTGGCAGAATTGATGCCATATGAGATCCCCTTTTATAAGAATGACTGTGTTGCAGAGTTTAAGTGACAGTTCATTCTCTTCTAAGCTTCCCCTCAGCCAGTCTCAATTTGCAGAAGGAGATGGAAAGGGAAACAGGGAATGAGGTACTTTATAAAGACAAAAATCACAGAGATGGAGAAGACCCATTAGACCATCTAGTCCACAGACTTCGAGGAAGAGGATGTACTTTATTTAATCTGTCAGGAGATTCTCGAGAGTGAAGATGACAATGGGATCAAGAATGACTAATGGAGAAAAAAGTGGTGATGCAAGAGGGAAAAGCCCAGATGTAATGGGAGTCTGTGCCTCCTTAGCATTATCCTCACCTTGCTCTACCTCCCTGTACCACATCAGAAAGCTGGAAGTACCTGGAAGAACAGGTGATCCCAGACAGGTCACAGCAAAGTGTTCCCAGTAACTTTTGCTAATGCTTGTGCAACTGTTGTGCCTGTTTTTATTAGAAATATTACAGAATACTGGCAGTCTCCATGGATATCAGTTCTTGGAATCTGTTTGGATTCTCTTCCAAGTTGCTTTTCTTGGAGCCCTAGATTATTGCCCTTGACTTCAGAAAGTATCTTCTTAGACTGGATATTGAAATATTGACTATGAAATGAGAGTATTAAGGAGAGAAATAACCAGTAACAGCCACACTGATACAATCTATAGTTAAGCCTATGTAAAATTCTTTGGTGCAGTGACATAAAATTTGTCTCTGATGCCCCCATTTCAGTTTTTTCTAATCAGCTGAATCCCCTTATTCTCCACCTTCAGCTTTGTCTCCATGAAGT
Source organism: Toxostoma redivivum (assembly GCA_013397375.1). Lineage (NCBI taxonomy): Eukaryota > Metazoa > Chordata > Aves > Passeriformes > Mimidae > Toxostoma > Toxostoma redivivum. Next base: position 165,107 of record VXBI01012112.1, read on the forward strand.
CCTGTCCTATATGCCACAGCTTCTCCATGTTTTTGTCATGTTTTTTGGACAATCTTTACTGAACTGATAAGATCAGAGAAATTTCTGATTAGTTTTGTGAAAACAGGCAGTAAGGAAGGGAGTAACCCTTTGTGGGAAGGGGTTTCTCTTCTGAAAAGCTTCTTTTACGAGTCCCATAGAAATCAGTGTTGAATTTTATGTCTTAACTCATCTTCAAGCATCATGTAGGAGGCCCTGCTGCTATGTGACACCTTCAAGACTTAAATACCCTGCATTTTACCATACTTTCTTTCCTAAGGTCTCTTAAAATTTCAGGTTATTTTCAAACTCATATTCTCATTCAGATTTGTATCATCAGAAAAGAATCTCTAAATAAGCAGAAAATATCTAGTATTTCAAAGCTTTTTGCCATCCCAAAGTAGCTGACCCAATCTTCAGTTTCACAAGTGGCATACTTTCTCCTCCTGTCCCCAGGAGTGTGAGAAAAGGCTGCAGCCTTAGTCTTTATTATTGCACCTTATTATGCTCAGGTTTTCTTATTTACTTCTCCCAGGATTTAAAAACCTTGAGGAAAAAAAATTCATGAAACTGCTTAATCAGTGGTGAGTGAACAAGTGCAGCCTCCTGAAAGAAACAGAAGTGCCTGGGATGCAGCAAGTTGACAGAAAAATCAAGGAGACTTCAACAACTTGCAGTTCAGGGCCACGAGAAATAGATAAGCTTTGCAGCCTTCCCAGAAAGTTAATGGGCTTTGGCACTCACAGCCCAGTAGGGAACACCAGAATCAAACATGGTTTCTCTGAAAATCCCCAGGGCTGCCCTGCAGGCAGCCAAACAGAGGATGTGGCAGCATTCCCATCTCCCACTCTGACACTACAGCACACAGAAACTTGTCTTTAAGGTATGGAAATCTTAAACTATTATAAAAACACCTTGCCTAGGCCAAATGTCTTGGGCAAGGGTTTTGCCAGGCACAACTGGCCTGGAGGAGATGAATGTCATGGGATGGTTTGGGTAGGAAGGGACCTTTAGGGCCATCTTGCTCCAACATCCTGCCATGGGCAGGGACACCTTCCACTATCCCAGGCTTTTTCAAGTCCTGTCCAACCGGATCTTGAATATTTGCAGGGATCCGGGCACTTCTCTGGGCAACCTGTGCCAGAGCCTGACCACCCTCTCAGTAAAAAATTTCTCCCTAAAATCTGCTCTATACCGATTCTCAGTTTAAAACCTTGTCCTATCACTACATGTCCTTGTACAAAGTCCTTGTAAAAGATGTGGCACATGTTGCAGCCAGGACAATGTCAGGCTGCCGTTGTGTTATACAGGCATATGCAAGTCTGAATTTCTTGTAAGAAAACAGATTCCACCCCTTGAAAAACTTTGCCTCAGTACAGTACAGTCATTTGGAGCAAAGGAGTTTCACCCTGAGCCAAATGAATTCAGCACCCAGTTCCTGCTGATGGCCAAGACCAGCTGCTTACAGGGACAGCTGAGAGCCCTGCAGCAGATCAGACTTTGTTAGGATAATGTGGGAAAGGACAAGCCTCATTCTAACCTTTAACAATTAGAATTGTTTTCAAACCTGAAATAGTCAGTTCAACACAGCTTTCTGGTTTTGTGTCTGTAATTCCTCTGAATTCCTGCTTTTTATTAGCAATATAAAGCCAATACTGCATAAAGATGATTTAAAAGAAATTTGTGTGGATATAAGTGGTGTTGTCTTCACTGCAGAGAAAGAAAAAAGCACCCCCCTTCTTCCTAGGCAGTGAGATAGCAATCAGAGACATACATCTTATGGTAAATTAAGAAGTACAGGGACAAAAATAGTAAAGAAACTTCCTCAAAATGGCTCCTGGAGCCTTACCCCACTGAAGCTGACAGGAATCTGTCCAGATGTCCACGCATTTCAGACAGGCTCTATGAGCCTAGTCAAATGTTTCACTAATATTCCAGTGCTAAATAGCTTAATTATTTTACTTCTGTTCATGTTAAATTTGAGCGTCTAACAGAAGTGAAGCAAACCAATTAAGAGGCAAGGCTGGATTCTTACTGATTATTTCCCTTTCCCAATGGAGCTATCGTTCCAAATAGAAAACAGGGGAATAAAGCCTGTGGCTGTGACAGGGTTAATAGTAAAGACTTTTTTTTTTTCCGTTTGAAATGGCTCCATGGTTCGAGAATGACTCTTTGCTTCCCCTCTTAATCTGTATTTTACGAGTGAGAAGCTTTGCATTATGCAAATCGTTAGATAGGAACAGGTGACATTTCAGCAAAGAACATGATCAGCGGCCCGGGCCTGGATTGGGCTGCTGATTTATACATTAGTATTTGTCACAAGGATCGCAAGTACTTCACACTACACTCTGCAATTTGCTTTTCTATTTTTTCCTCCCCACAATCCTTAAGGTGGAAACTTCATCAAAGTATTTAAAACATACTGGTTGGACCAAATGGAGCTGATTTTGTTCTGGAATCAGGGCTGAAACAGCACAGTCTTGTTTTAATGGCTGTTTGCTGGTGTTAATTGTCACTCTGTGGTTTAGGCTTGCTGGAGCTCCTGCACATCTGCACAGCTCCAGATCCAGATGCTCTGCAGCAGGGAAAACCCCCTGGTATGCAAAATGGGGAAATCTCCAGGATAACCTGGACTTCTATTTAAACTTTATGAACAACAGAAACAACGGACATCTTCAAAATGAAAAATGTGTCGCAATGCAACTATTTATTGTTCATTTTTATTTTTTCCCTTCTGGACTTTCTCTAATGGCAGGCAGGCTCAATAGAGATTGATTTGTATGCCGTGAGATATGTTTTGGACTGTAAATTATTTCTGGGGAAAAAAAAAACCTACTGGAAAAAAGAAGGGGATTTACTGCCATTGAATTTAACTTCAGGAACAGTTGTTTTTCTTCCTTTCATCTTCTAGTTCTCTGCAGCATTTTGGTTTTTACTTTTACAGTGGTTTTGCTCCTGCCCTGCTAAAACTTTAAATTAACAGTAACTTAAATTGGGGAACAGGAGACGTTATTAGGTGGTTGGAGTGTCATTCAACAGCAAGTTAAAACAATGCTGCTCCCACCAGTGTGTCTGTGCTCCTCAGCATGGGCAGGAGAAGGGTGTTTGGTGTGCAGGACATGATGGCTGTGTGCTGTGAGCAGCACAGCATCATGGCAATTACAAACACCCAGTTTGCCAAAGGCAACATGGCAACAGATTTACCCAAATGCAAATTGCTCACTCTGTTTCACAGGAGTCTTTAGTGCAAATATAAACTGTTGGTCTTCTTTTAAGCTGCCTGGCTGCCCCAAGGCACTGGGACAGGGCTGTACCTGCTCTGGGGACGTGGGCTCACAGGGATGTCACCAGTAACATTGACTGCAAATCCGGGGAGACAGGAAGGTAGAGGTGTCTCTTTCCTCATTTGGTGATGCTGGTTGTGTCTGTTTCTCCCTGTCACTGCCTGTGCCCATCCCAGGCAGGGCCCCTCCTTTACTGTGCATGCCTTAATGTGACTTTTTTCCTATTCTCAGTGCTCAGCAGAGGCTCTGTGAATGAAGGTAATAAACAAATAACTGTGCTGTGTGAGCATCTGCTCCACTCTATGTACTAAGGCTGCACTGTCTTGGGTCCCTGATCTGGGCAGGAGCCAGGCAATGAGTGTTGCTGTAGCTTCTCATCATTCTAAATCAAAAAAGAAGTAAATCCTGGGCATAAACATCTCCGTTATCTTAAGGCTTTTCCTAAGGGCTGTGCTACTTCACAAGCTGGTATATGTTCTTCCCCTCTTCTTTCTTAGTCTGGTCTTTTGGCTCTTTCTTTGATGCAGGCAAATACAAAACCAATTCTTCTCATTAGTGCTGTAGGGTCTGATATCTTACATTTGTTACAAAGGAAGCATATTAGGTCATGTGAACAATTTTGGTTTATACCTTGCCGTATGCTTGTGACATTAATAATTCTTAGGTGTTGAATTTGAATGAGAAGCTACCTTCATAGCTGTATTTTCTAATTTCTCCTGCTTTTATCTCTATGGATTGTAAAATGACATAGAAATAGCTCATTCCAGATGGCCCTCTTTTCTCTAAGCCTCTCAGTTATGTTGACAATTCACTGTCACGTTTCCCTGGCCTTTGAATACACTTCTACTTACAAATGCCTCATTTTAAGGCAGGAGTAGAAAAACAACTTCTGTTGGATATAGCATTCAGCATATGGCACATACCTACCTACCTTCAACGGGATCATATTTTACCTTAACCTGGAATAATGGCTTAAGTTCCTTTTTAATGTGTTTTCTTATCTCCTTAAGGTAACTTTAGCAAAGATAAGAATGTTCTGCAGAGAATGGCAACAGCCCATAATTCATTCATGTCAGAAATCATTACCATTTCTTAATATCATCCCAATTAAACTTGAGTTCAATCCAGATGTGCTCAGTTGTGGTCACAGCAATGCCTTTGACATGAGCCTGTGCTTTGGGTGATTCTCCCAGTACTGGGGCCAGCTGTGTGAAGGCTGCTGGTGCTGGGAGCAGGAGGGGCTGCACTGGCCATCCCAAACATGCTCCAGGCCCATGGCACTGCTGTCTGGAAGGATGATAGCACAGCCTTCAAAGCTGTGCTGGAGCACTCGGGTGAGGTTTGCTGTGGGCATTGGTTTAGAAGTTTGGGAGTTTATCCTCAGTCACTACATGCCAAAGCTATAAAATGACTTACTGGTGGAATTAACACAGTGAGCAGTCCAGACATAGATTAAATCAATCCCATAACACTGGCACAAATCACACTGTGGTCATATTTAATGACATCTGTGATGAACGACCATGACTGTTTTTATAGTGATACTTTATCTCAGATACATTTTTGATTGCCATATCAAATACTCACTGAGTTTCCACAGGCTTCACATTCCACTGTGTTTTGAGGATGGGGTATCTTACTCCTGTCTCACTAATTTCCTCTGCTTCATTATTTGTGTATCATCTCTCTGTTCATATTTTCTGTTACTGTAACACAAACCCTTCCAAGCTCTTATGGCATTTCTTGGAGGCTGGGTAATTTCTCTCCATGCCAATGAGATTATTATGATTATCCTCATTTTACAGGGTGGGAAGCTGAAAAAGAGATCTGTCTGGAAGAAAGATGCTCGTGTGTATGCAAAGTTATCAGTCACAGTTTTGTATTTCTTCTTATATTTATACACCCAACAGTTTGTTGAGGCCAGAGGGTGTGTGCATGTGTCTGGTGGAATCCTTTCCTAAAGCAGGTGTGAGCAGCAGGTCTCCACATGTGTCCTCACAGAAAAGGCAGTATTATGAGCTACAACATTTGTCATTTCATTGTTAATAAGACCCAACCACTGAAACCTCTGTATATGAAGACAATGCTGGCTTTATCGATGTTTAAACACAGTTATGTCTCTAATGAGATTAAAATGGAGAGAGCAAATGATACATTATTAGACTTGAGGAACTGAGGTGTCTTAACCAACAAAACCAGAACTCTACCCCAGTTCTTAAGCATCCTTCTGTAACCACAGTGGAGAATCCTCTTTGGAGGCTCGTGAAAAGGGACTGCAAGTTAAAGAATTTAAGCCATCTGTGGATTTTTAAAATAACAGGTAAAGACCTATCTTGGATCTATTTGTGTTCTTTCAGATGAGTAAAAGTAAAGTAAAAGTAAATTAGTAAGAGCTTTTTCACTGGTATAAATTGAACTTCTGTAGATTCCCCTGATACTGGATTTTTTTAAAGAACTCTTTTAATTCACTCTCTAATTGCCTAAGAAAAGATGCTAAGGAATATTAAGATGTGCACAGCAAAGTGCAGTGACCTACTTGATAGTTGTTTTTTTCTTGATAGGGTCTTCTACACTGCCATGTACCTGTAATAGAGGTGGCACTTGTCTGTGAGGACAAGCACCCTGCCATAGCCCAGCCTCTGGTCAGCACTGCTGACTTGTTGGAGGCAAGAGTCATCTATCCCCAGTTGTTTGACCACAGGGGAGCTGTCTTTTCATGGAAGAATACAAGAAAATTGTTTATGACTGTTACCTACAGGATACTGGTAATACAAGGCAGAATGAGAAACTGTCATTTGTCAATATTAATCTGGAGTGTTACATGGTGGAAGGCACTGTCTGTTTGGGGTTGTATTGCCTGTGCAAAGGAATAATGTTGACTTAATTGAAATCATCAATTTCTATCTCAAAACTTTGGATTTCTTGCTGTCTTAAAGCAAAATGTCATATCAAGCCCTTTTTTATGTTCAGAAAACCTATGAATTGTAAAAGATAGTTAATAAATTTGGTCCAAATACCAAATTCATGACAGAGCCTGAAATAAGGAGAAAAGATGAGATTAGTAATGACCAGGGTCTGCTGGTCTCCTTGAATTCATGCAGTGATGAGAGAGCTCAGCACTCCTAGCTGAGGCTGACTGTGAACTTCATGTGGCTGTTGGGCTATTGTTGGTTTTCCCCTCACCTGTCTGTTAATACAGATATAAAGTCAATCATTGCTTCTGCATGCTTCATTTTTCTAGGTTTGGGTTGCATTATGTTTTTTTCAACCTTGCAATTCTTGAGTTGTCCATAAAAGTTTTGGTTCACTATATATTGGCTACTATGATGTCTACTTAGTTGGTTGGACTTATATTTTGAAGTAAAATGTTGGCTACTATATGAATCATAACTGCATATATATAATTTATAATTACAGGTGCAAAAAATTACATATATGGCCAGATCATCACAGGGAGTTATTGTCTCTTTACTTACTTAAGAAGTATGAGTTAACCAACTGCTTCCTCAGCTTGCTGAAAAACATACAAAAAAATTGTTTTTCTAAGCCGTTGAGCTAGTTCATCATAATGAAAGCAGAGGAAGGACAAAAAAGAGTTGCTGTCTTGTGGCTGTGGTATGTGTGCTGGTTTAAGAGGTGTGAAATATGCTCCTGGTATGGACTGAAGTGAATAACCACATAGGATGAGTAGCCTTGTGTAGGGCTGGAGGATTTGTTGAGGCCTTGTGAGATTTCCACATGTAGAGAGGGATGTGGGTAGGGTCATAGGCATTGCTTAGAGAAAACTTGTCAGAGTGAGCTTTCAGAATGAATTGGAACAAAACCAAATTCAGTGAGACTTTAATTGACGCTTTTGGGCCAACTCATAATCCAGAGGAACAGTAAATTACATAAATATTCTAAGTAAATAAACACCTTTGTTTTGAAACAGGACAGAATTGATTTGGCATCTGGAAGTGAAAATTTACCCTAACTCCTTCAGCCCTTTATGTTTAATCTCAGAATCATGGCAGACTTTGATCTCCTAAAAAATTTGTCCCTTGGAAGACTTTTTGCTAGTCAAAAATATAGAGATAACTTGTCTATAATGTATTTATACACCATTTTCAACTCTGGATGCTGATCCTAATCCTCAGATCATAATTTATCTGTGACAACTCTTTCCTTCAACCACAGCAGAACAGAAGAGAAAATGTGCTTGGACCTTCATCTGAGCAATTGGGCTGGGCCCTAGGAGCCTCGAGCTGCAGAATGAAAATATACATCTCCTATCCTCCCATTTTCAGGCAACCCCAGCATCCCCAGTGGTGAGGGATAGCAGGGTCCAGGTGCTGTTCCCTCCATAACTATTGTAATCTACTGCTGGAACGAGAAACAGCAAGACTTGTGCTGCCAGAAAGATGTGACCCCCAACCCTAGTCTGAAATATTTGAAAATGAAGCAGGATAATGTTTATTACCAAAGTCTCAGCTTCCCAGTGGAAGCTGCTCCAATTTCCCTTTAATACACTTTACTGGCCCTTATCTGACAGTATTTCTAGGGGGCCTTTTATGGCAAAGGACTTGCAAGCCGTGGACTTGTAGCACAGTTCTTTGTGCAAGCTGGACAAGAGGTGAGAGAAACCCTGTAAGGGAAACAGGAGTGGAAAACCTGTAGCCAAAGTGGGGAAACTTTGCCAGACAACATCTAAAACTTGCGTAGGTCAGGTACAGCATGGATTTTAAAGGTTTGCCCAAACAGACCTTAGAATAATGGCAAGCTAAGGGGTGATTTTGAGTATAAGGATTTAAACCTGTGGTTCTAGGATCTAGGTTGATAAATCACAGGATTATATAGTAATAATAAATTGAGTATTGCCACAAAAAATAAGGAGTTATAATGGTAAAATGACTTATTTTGCCTTTGGTGAGGTTGCTGAAGATGCATCTTACAGGAGAAATTCTTTTAACTGGTGAATTGTTATACAGATTCCACCTTAAATGGATTTTATCAGACTGTGCACCGGTAAGCCCATGCTAATATTGGCTCCAATAAAGAACAAATCAGTGCCCAACTCGACTCGTCTTATCGCACAGTCAAAACTGATGGCTGAAGAAGTCATAAAGATCCCATTTAATCTCTCGCCTATCTATCACTGTGAATGTCTTTATCCTCTTTGTGCAGTGGTAATATCTGCTCATTATGAAAGCAAAATAGATCTGGCATGAATAAAAGCGGAATGAAGTGCTCACTTTGATTTTGACAGCATGATCAGTGGAAGCAGTAATCTGTGAGAATCAAAAGGGCTAAATTATTCCATAACAGTAATTTGAGGGAACAGCTCAGAGCATACACATCTGCTTTCATATATTGTGACGTGCACTGATAAAACATCCTTCCCAATTTTCTCTCTCTGTGCTTGACTAATCTGCAACAGCTCTCACAATGTCTAATCATGCCATCAAAAAGGAGAAGAAGTTCAATGGAGACTCAAATGAAAGAAGATTGGAAAACTATCCTCAATTGAAATTACATTTGTAAATGAGCCATAGTTTTTCTGTTCAGAGTGCATTATGGCAAATCTGCCTGAAGAAGTAGTTATGCTGAAGAACAGCAACATGTATCTAGATTGTATTTATTCCATTACTGCTCAAGTAAAATTATGGGAGCTTGGAAGCCCTGGGGCATCTTTTCAGAACTGATATGGCCAAATTCATAGTCAGATTCCTGTGGTATAATTATAACATCTCTGGCCAGCTGAAAGATTCCCAATATGTATAAACTACACAGCCAGGTTACAGTTACACTGTAAAAGGCTTTTTATTTTAAACATTCCTGTTATGGGAGATTTCTCTCTATATTTGCACGCTGGGCCATGGCCATACTTTTTTCACTTTCTTCCTTTGCTCATTGTATCTTTGGAGCTAATTAACCAGGCCTATAATATACTTGAATCACTAAAACTAAGGTCACTTTGAAGGTGATCCAGCTGATCCCCATGTACAAAACTATAACTTGAAGTGTGTGTGGACTGGTGTGAAATATGTGCCACACAGATCAAAAGTGAAATAGTCACATTAAAGCTCCTCTAATGAATATTCACATTGTAGTTGTTGAGATGCTTTTTAACACATGGTAAAAACCTCTTCTTCCTAAAACTTAATGGACCTCATTTCTGATCTTTGCTAATTGAAGTCTGTTCTCTGGCATTCCAGGCTCTGAAGACACATTGTCACCTCTGCAGGGACCTCACTTTGAGAAGTGTTATCCTTCCCTGAAGCTGCATGATTTGTCAGCCAAGGTATTGTACCTCTCTATCATTTTGACTGGGCTCACACACTGTTGAACTCCTTCAAGCTGGCAGTACTGGGTAAACCCTCACTGGAAACGTCAGTAATGAGCCCCTCCCTAATGCCTTTTCTCCTGGCATGGCCAAAAACATTCATGAGTGCCTCCTCTGTAGACCTGTCATCAGGTTCAGTGTGTATTTCTACGATGAGGATGAACCTGCAAGGGCGAAGGTAAGCAAAAGGTTCTGCTGTCAGCTGCTGGCATTGCTGGCTGTTCTGTTACATGCTTGGGAAAATTTGAAAATATGAGCCAAGAAGGTCTATTCACCATAGGAAACTATGTCTGGACACTACTCTGCAAATGCTTAGGTCTTGGTGAAGCCTATATAGGTCTTACTTGCCAAAATAAAATATGAGTAAGCAGTTGTTCCTGCTCTTGATATTGTTGCTAGGACAATATTAACTACAATATTCAATATTAAGTTCTGGTTTTAATAATTTTTTTTTAACTAATTTTTAGCTCATTTTCTGCAAACACGTGAGTTCTAATCTAGTGATCACTTTGCCATAACCACCTTGCCTGGTCAGGATCTTTTCAATCTGCCTGACAGAACCTTAAGTCTCTGCAAAACTGAAGTAGCAATTTTTGAGATTACTTGGATCTGTTTTCTATTGGGAAAAAAAAAATCAAAATTCTTTTATTTTACATTTTTATAATAATGTAAAATACTGTGAGATTTATAAAATAGAATTCCTATGATATAAAATGCATATATCAAATCTGCATAATTTTATTAGACCTTGAGCTGAATTGAAACATTTTCTTAGGACTTGTCTTTGTATAGATAATATCCTAATGGTCTCTGGAGATTATATTTCAGCTCTTTCTTGTTCCCATTATTACTGTTAACTGTAATTCATATTCCACAATAAAAAGTAATGTCTTTTCACCTTGAACCCCTGGGATGCATCATAGCCTTGTGGCCATGGCAAATGTTAGGGAATGTGGCTGAGTGAAAGTATATGTGAGATATCCAAAGAACTTTTCCAAAGACTTGGAAACTCCAGTCACTTGTTGCTTCTCATGTGTTTGTTACACCTACTATTAAACTTACAACCCTTGGAAATGGATCTGAATGTTATATTGGCCAAATAATTTAGCAAAATTTTCATGCTGGCTAAGTAATACAGCCTGCAATTTTTCGTGCAAGAAAAACATCAGTTAAAATTGATTTTCAAGCACTCACATTTGACCAGTTGTGTCAGGAATATGTACTCATTAAATTAGTGAACAGATAAAATTTCCTGTGACAAAAATAACCCCACATAGCTCACACCATCTGTCCAATCATTACTTAGCAATAAGGTTTGATGAATAAAGAAATAAAGCTACTCTAGAATTTTGCATAAATTATGTACTTCTACAGTTTTTTAAAAAATAGAAACAACTGGCTGGGTATTGCTTTATTTTTGAGTATTCTGGCTTTAGTCATTGTACTGGTGATTTTTTGGCAGGATGAATTTTTTGGCTGTCTACGTGAAATATACAATAGGACAGAATACCATTATAGGTATTTTGATTCACTGAAATCTTCATTTTATATAAATGTAAAAATTTTTCTATCTTCATCTGCAGTAAAAGACTGTTTTTAAGGTTCCACTGTCAAGACAGGTGTGCAAATGCACTATTTAAGGGTATAGTTGTTCATGCAGCAGCCAATACTCTCAGTAGAGCTTAGGAAATTTGCCTTACAGGCTTGTATGTTCTGTGACAAAATTAATGCATAATTAATCTTGATTCCCCAAGCATTTCTGCCCACTCCTAACTTTGCCTCTATGATTAGCCACATTAGGTTCAATAGAAGCAATTACACCCTAATTTAGATTTGTGCCTAAGCATTTGCAGCATCAGAACCTAAAATGTCAAGATCTCTGAGGAAATGTCATATCTTTTTCTTGTTCCTGTTCCAGCCCTAATACATTTGAGATACTAAATATATATATATATATATATATAGGGATGATTTTAATCTGTATGCACAAGTTCTCCAGGTTGTCAACATCTCTGTTTCTAGACTGGTCCACTATGTAATTTTCTATGGCCTGTTTGCATCCAAGCCATTCCAAAACAACATATATATCAAGTATTAGCTTAGCACGTTGTTTTTCTCTGCCAAAGACCCACAAAGAGACTGTAGGGATAAATGAGCCTCTTATGGTGATTAACAGTACAGTGATGCATCACAGACAACTGACTACAGACTGCCTTAGTTACAGTACTCATGTTCATTCTTAATTTTCTCTGTGGAGGGTCACACTCAGGGTCAGGTTCAGTGGACTAAACAGGTTTATGGCTATTGGCTTGGAGAAGGAGGAAAGAAAACCAAACATATGCTGATAAAACTCTGGCTACCTCTTGTGTCAATGTTACCATACAACTTCAAAATTTTAGACCACTCAGTCTCAGGCTCTTTTGCTGGCTGAGGATGGTTGCTGGTCTCACAGCTAAAAATTGCCTTTTTCTGCTCACATCCTTCCACAGCAGCCTAAAGTGGTTTTGACATTGCTATGGCAGAAACTGGGGAGCACAGGCTTTATAAAATCACCATAAACGCTATTGTGCTTTTTTCCTGCCTTGAACATCACCACACACATTGAGACAAAACATGATTCTGATGAACAGTGCACTGTATTCATTTGCCTGACAGCATCCAGCCTCTAATTGTCTCAGTGCTGTACACAACTGCAGGCAGAGGGCAGACTGGGGTAGGAAGTAGCAGCAAGGGCACAGTTAAAAGTATGAAGAAACCTATATGTTTGTTTTCTGCAGTTTTCTGAAATATCTCCTACTGTTTCTGTAAACTTGCTTGTGACACATTATAGTTATAGTAAGTGAGATTCTTCTGATTTCTGATTCTGATGCCCTTTCTCATAGAACTATAACTGCACATTTTTGGTTTTGCACATAGCACATAATTATTACTTGAAGAGATAAAGATACTGACAAGTCACAACAGCAACGAACATGGCTGAGAAGATATTTTGCACCAAAACAATTTGTAGCTTTCCCTCAACAAGTCTGAGGAATATGAGATTGCCAATGTCAGTACTGTTTTTGCAGTTTTTAGGGGAAACCTAAAACATAAGTTTTTGTTTGGCCTCCCCAGACATGATGATATTTCACATTTTTGTGTGAGCTGCATCTGAGTTTGGGCCATTTCTACATCCTATAACACAACTGTTCTCCATCCACTGAGGATCTGCAGACTGAGGGTGGAAGTCCATGGAATCACAGGGAAGCAGTGTGAGTTCTCAGAAGGTTGCTGCAGGTGGGTTCACAGAGTGGTTTTGGCGCTGGATTTTTGGAACAATGACTGTCTAGGACACATCAGTAATGATGTCTGAACATTCTGAGTAGAGCCTTTGCTCGAAGTCCTAGACCTTTACTAAAGTTGATTACAAACATCCATTACACAGAGGTAAAGGATGCTGTGCTATCTATCTGCTGGTTTAATGGCACATACTAGCATATATGTTAGTTTAAAAATTCATACCAATGTCTTCATCTCCGGACTGTGCTTAGTAAAGGGAAGAGGGAGGAGACTCTGCCTGAGCCTGGCAATTCACTGGCAGAGGCAGAGCAGAGGGAAAGGGAGGATACAGCTCTGCAGGCAACACAAGAAAAATCATCTTCTTCCAGTGCAAATGGAACTCTGGGCTCCAGCTCACTCCCAGGGCTTTTCCTAGGGATTTTCTTGAGCCACCCTGGGCAAGACCCCAGTGAAAAGGTCCAGCCAGGCTGCAGGTGCTCTCACTGTGCTGGTAGAGCCTCTGGTGGAGAGTTCAAATGTGGTGAGAGAGATTTTCTGCCCAGGCAGCTGTGCTCCCAGCACAGGAATCTCTGCTGACACTGCTCAAAGTGCTCTTGTGCAGGAACAGCACATTCACAGCTGGGGCACAGCACAGCCACAGATGTAATTCTGCTGAATAGGGTGGGGATCATGAGTTTGCCAGAACTCTGCCAGCAGAAGGCAATAAGGTCTCAAAAGTCAGCCATGACCCATGCTTAGGTCTGAAACTAGCTTGAATTCTAGCCTGTTTCCTGCCCTTGTCACAGTTGTAAATGCCACCATGCAGCTGAATTCGTGTTTGCCATAGCATTTGTGCAGTACTCTGCTTCACTTTATAAACATATTTTATGTAAATCAAGTGTTAATTATCCCTGCTCTGTATTTTGTGTTGAATATAATTTTTTTAATTACAGGCTCCATCCCAGGTTAAGCCTGCATGCCTGTTATTGAGCCAATTATCATAAATTCCCCTGTAACAATTAACAATATTGGTACAGAGCTGCATGTATTTTAAATGTTATAATTATGCTCAGCTCTTTTGTTAATTGGCCTATCTGACTCTTTACTTTTTATGCTGCTCGTCTGCTCATTACCACAGCCATTTAATTCAATTAGCACCTTAATTAGAAGAACAGCCATGTCCAATGTCGTAGGACTTGTCAGAGTACGCGGCTTGATTAGCAAAGACAAACACACCATGCAAATCAGGCTGTAACATTTGGGGGCGGCAGGAATGGAAGGCAGCCAGCTGGTGAAGTGGAAAAGGAGCGTGTCTTCATCCCACAAAGCTTTGCCTGGAGAGAGAAAATAAAGAGGGCATCAGACTGAGGAAGGAATAAAATAATTTACAATTCCACGAGTTAAGGCATCACTTAACATGAATGGTGTGTAACTCCTGAGGACGGTGTCACTACTAAATTATCTCCTACCCCCAGTGCTCTTAAAAAAAAAGACAGAAAGTGAGAGAGATGTGTAAAAATAATACAGTAATCTCCCACCATATCATATGTCCTTTTCAGAGTAGGAAGTCAAACCCCAAAGTCTAGCTTCAAAGGGAGAGAGAGGAGAAAAAAGAAACACCCTGATCCCAGGTGTAAATCCACACAGCTCCACTGATCAATGCCGTGAGGAGTGGGTCCAGGGTACTTTAAAATCACCCATTTGACCTAGACCCTCTCATTGAAGATAGCAGCATCGCTGAGAGACATGAGGAGCTGTAGAATTGTATTTAAAAAAAAAAAGCTGCATTTTCCAAGAGCAGTTTAAGTCTCAGTTTTGTTTTGTGCCAGTCTATTTAAATCTTTATTCCCTACCTATTAATTCTCCTAATTAGAATTAAATGAAGCATGCTAAATTGCTAGATTAACCAATAATTAAGCAGGCAAAGCACTGACGTTTAATACACACAGGCAGCTCTTTCTCTTCTGTGATAGCACCATGTCATGCCTGCTCATTTTATTTGAAAGGAATTAAGAGTCTTGTCTTCCGTGATCAACACCCCCTCCCATATTAAGTTACATAAAATAAAGATTTTCCTAAAAGGGGATCAGTTTCCAGCTAGTTATCAGGAACCTTTGATTTTATTTTTTAATTCCTTATCTGTGAACCTTTGTGAAACCTATTTGAATCAGTTGGCTCAAGAAATCCAACAGCTGTACATATATTTAGCAGATAGTAGATTTTAATTAAAATGATATATAGTTTGTGTGGTGCTCCTTTTATTCCGTGTTATTTCTTTATTTCTGCTAATGTAATGAAGTCCTACACTTATTTCCAGAGGATGGCAGTCCCCTATCCCTCCCTCTCACCTCCCCACTGTGTCATGACTCGCTCCTTCAATATTCATTTTACATATTTGCACATAATTTTGTCTTTATGGCATGCACCTGCTTGTGGGATGTCTCAGTATCACACAACCCTCTCTGTGTAAGCAAGAGGCTGTGCAGACCCACCATGGGTGATTTTGAAGGTTATTCCTTGAGCGTGTAAGTGCTGGAAAAGCTGGGTCAGGAGCAGGACCAGCATGTTCAGAAGGGGATTTGCACCTCTTAGGAAGGTGCTGGTTGTGCCTTGAGCATGTAACTCCTTCATGTACAGAGGGCAGCAAAGGCTTGTGATAGGGATTTCATAAAGCTGCTCAGTCCCATGGCAACTGAACACGTGTGTTCTTGTCTTTTATTTTTTGGGGTTAAGATGTTAGCAAAAATTTGGAATATTTCTTGTTGGAGCAGAAAAAAATCTGATGGAGCGAGATGTTTCTCTTGGGATGTATATTTTCCAGACAGGCCCAAATTTATTTTGCCTGTGGCTTGATCAGTCTTTGAAGAGGAAGCTGTGTGGCTGTATTCAGGAGCCATGGCTTCTGTTTTGAAACCTCTTTGCAGCTGTTTGACTGCATGAAGGGCAGGGTAACACTGCCTTTGATGATATCCCATAACAAGAAAGGCTGGCCCAGAAGTCCTGTTTCCCAGAGATACCAAATAAAAGGTTGTATGCCTGCTCACAGTCCCATCTCTCCTTTGGCCAGCACGTTGCCCCAGAAGAGATCTCCAAAAGTGGGTCTTTAAACAATATAGTTGAAATTATGTAATATCACCCTGCAGGTGAAAGGGGATCATCTCTGTCTTGTTTCTTCCCTCTCCTTGTGATCCTGTGCCTTCTGATACTTCCAGGAATGTCTTCTGAGATAATTTTCTTGGCCAATCTGGAAGAAAAGCAATGCAGGAAAATGGACTTTTTCCACTGGCTTAACAAGTTGGATCTGCACAAAATAAGGCCAAATGAATGGAATTAATTTTAATTCAAATGGAATCATCATGAGGCCCGGAGTAGGATCTGCAGCTGGTAAAACTGGTATTGATGGGCCTCCTCTTCTTATGGTAGTAAATCAGTATTTTAGCCCAGATATCACCAAAATGCAGTTTATGTTGTAGACACATAGGTATATCCTGGACTAAAATCATGGATAATGAAAGAGGACAGATTTGGTTTTATTTTTCTTCTTCTCAAGTGAGCAGTCCTGCTGGGTAAAGGGAAAACTAAGTGTCAGTGTTGAAGACATCAAAATTGCCTTATTTCAGAGGGTTTGTTTTGTTTTGTTTTGTTTTTAGAGAATTTCAAAGAATTTAAAAGCTCTTGATCTCAGTTCATGCAAAGTTTTCTGAGCAGCAACTTTCCATCAGGATAGCATAGTTTCATGTTCCTGTTCTACACACATCTCTAACCAACCTGAGCAACACCAGTGCTTATGATTTGTAGGTAAAGCTATGCAAATACTGGCATGTGGCTGTGATTTTTTCTCTGTCTCTCTCACACACTCCCCAATTTAAGGCTATATAAATGAGCATGCACTTGAATGCTTTGCCATAAAACTCTTTAAAAGCAATGCCGATGCACATATCTCAGTATGAACGGGTGCTCGGGGGCTTGCCAAGGACAATTCGTAGAGTCATGACCCATGACAGTTTTGAATCTAGACATGTTCAATTTGAAAATAAAATAAAATTATAACAACTCAGAAACATTAAGGATAACCATTCCCACCAAGAGTTTGGCCTGGTTTTGCAGTTGCTTGTGCAGACCTCCTGATTAACATGGATAACAATAAGTGGTCTCTGAATCCTTAATGTCAAAAAATATGGTGAGATGATGGTGCCTCAGAAGTCAAGGTAAATCATGATGTGAGAGAATGGCTTAATTTCTGTGAAGGGCCAGACTGAGCAAGCTGGATTCTAATTTCTCAGCTGTGGTATGAACTATGTGGCCCCTGCAGTACATGCTGAGGACAGTGGAGTCTGCCTTCCCTTTTCAGCTGGCTGGCTGATTGATTCATTCCTCTTCTTTTTTTTCAAACCAGGCTTCTCACATGCATTGGTGAAGCTCTTAGTGTCTGGTACCTCTGTCGATTCCATGAGTGTGTCTGTGTGCGTGTGTGTGCATGCACATGTATTGCACTTCATCTGCTTGATGCAATAATGTCCTGGGGGAATGTGCAGGCTGTAAACTTCTTCATAACATCCTGTTCCTGCAACTTGGAGATATTGACTCTGAAGGGAAACAATGGCATGAATAAAATAAAAATAAAAAAAGTTAATTATCCTTTGTGTTTGTAATTTAATTAAAGATGCAGTAAAGTTTTACTGTTTTTCCAGGTGATGATGTTTAGGGCTCTGAAAAGCTATTTGTGCTGGTGAGATTAAAGTGCATTTTAAAATGTTCCCCGAGCACTTTCACATTTGTTGATAGATTTTTAAATTAAACTTTAAATTGTAATCTAAATTACCTCCAACAATTCATGGTCCCTGTAATGAACTCCCACCATTCCTGCTGTCATCTGACTATGATATACTGTAAATGGTAACTGCTCAGGGTTTTACTGAATAGTGCTTTAGTATTACTGCACTATATTAGTTGTGTACAACCCTCAAACAGAAATCAAAGCACAACACAGGTTTGGTTTAGCATAGTAACTTTATTATTTGCTGGTCTTTAGTCTTAGTGAACACTGCTACTGCTAATCATTTGGGACTTCATAGAATATACTTCCAAATAATTTTTTAGGCATTCCTGTCAAGGTAGAAGTATTTGCATTTTACCAGCCAATGAGCTTTTGGACATTAATCCTTAATAGGTAAAATAAAACTAATTGGGGAATATGAGTTCAAGTGCTCATTCGTAAAGTGACCATGGCTCATCGGCCCCTGAGGCTCAATTAGAAGAGAATACTTTCCTAAATGATTGATGTAGATTCAAAGTGGAAAATGAGATTGTGCAGGGATAGTGGAAATAATTCACCATGGGCTGCTCCAGCACATGATGTAGGTTTGGTGAGACCAAGTGGTTTCCAAGAGCAGAACACAGCCTAACTTGCAAATCACTGCCTGACCCTGGGACATCATGGACCTGTTCCTGGAATGAAATGAAAAACTCCAAATGTAAGCTGGTCTAACATCCATGGGAAGCTCTCAAGGATCTCAAGAACACTTACACATATGGCAAATTAGAAGGAAAATTTATTCTCATGAAATAAATAAATTTTAAAAAACACAAACCCAACCAACCACACAAAAAAACTGTAGATTTTTTCTCAGCTAAAAACTGAGAGGAAGGTCCTAGGGTAAAACAGAGCGAGAAAACAAGCAGATCCAGGAGTTCTTTGCTGCAGAAGGGTGCCTTGTTATGGTCCAGCAGTCTGTCACATTGAGGCTTTTTGACATGGGGTTTTATCTGCTGGAAAGCTCTTGGTGAACTTCCACACAGCTACACATGCTGTACAGGTCTCAGCTTTTGCTTTCCATGAGTTCCCTGTTTTAATTACTAATTATGTGAAATGAAAACTGGCTTGTTTGGTTACATTTGATTTCTTGCTGCTCCTGCTATGAGCAAAACACTCTGTGTTTTCTGGTCACCTTTGCCATCTGTCATCATTCAATATATTGGCAGCCATGCTGGAAAGTGTAATCATTAATTAGACTCGTTGCTTTTCCTTATTCCAACCCCCTCATTTCATATCAGTACTATTGCATTCTTCTTCCATCCCTCTTTTTCTTAAACCCCTCTGCAGATCAGCTGCTGAAGGAGAATGGCAGTGTCTCTGGTGCTGACATGCCACAGTCCCTGCCTGCCAGGCTGAGCAGCTCCATGTATGGGTTTCCTTTTATTCCATATGGTTTTCCTTTCATTCCCTCCCCATCTATCTCCTGCCTACCAAAGGTAAATTGTGCCAAATTATCCCAACACCTTCTTCTGATAAGGTAGATGATTTTCTAGTAAAAGGAAATGCATTAGATACTGTCTACCTGGACTTCAGCAATGCATTTGATACTGGATAATGATCAACTGAACTGGGGAGAGGGGAATGAGCAGAAGGATTAGAGAGTGGGTCAGGAGTCCACTCAAGTGAGACAAAACTGAGAAGTCTTTAGATGGGAAATGCTGGCCTGAGAGATGATCACTCAGCAATCACTTATGGACTGGATATTTTGAATATTTTCACCTGTGACTTTGGCAGAAGAATGGAAGGAAGGAAGAGAGTTGATGGTGATGTTTGCTTGTGATCCAAAACAAGGGGCTAGATATAGTCTGCAGGAGAATGAGAGTGTCATAGAAAAAGATCTTGATAACTTTTTTACTGGAGGTAGCAGTGAAATTGTACAAAACACAAAATCATGGTGAGAGACTGGGAATGAAGAATGAAGACTGAATTATCCTACTGATACATAAACCTATTAGTTTTTAAACATCTCTGTCTACTGAGGCCCTCTGTATTTACCAATTTGCAGTTTTTTATTTCCATTTTTCTTCCAATTCAGAAGTTTAAATAAGCATGGCTTTCAGATTGTGCTCAATTTCAACTGGAGACAGAGGCATCAGCAAGCATTCCACAGCTCTGAAAGCAGAGCCCATGCTAAGCTACACACAGAGCTCATGCCCTCTGCAAGAGACACAGAGCAGGATGCTTCTTTTGTGAAGAAAGTCAGATTGCAGCGAGAAGAAAAACTGGTTTGTAGTTCTAACAAAAGAATTTAAAAATAAGAATAAATTTAAGCAAATATCTATCTTGAACTTTCGTGGGTTTTGAAAAGTAAATGCTGGTATTTCTTCTCTATGTTGTTGATGACGAGCAATTGATGAGTTGATTGCCTTCCTGTCCCACTGAATTGAATAGGAGAGCTGCTGGAAATACTGGGTCAGCCATGTGAGCAAAGCATTCATTGTTCACTGCCTACAGAATCCCTGTGCTAGGATGGTAAACACTGTTTTCACCAAAGCTGAAAGCAGACAACTCCAGTTTTTCTGTTTCACTGGGAAAAGCTACCTTTTTTAAAAAAGGTGAAATTAATATGAGAGGCAAAAAGGCAAAAATACACTGGGGGTGGGGGGTGGATTTATTCTCCCCTTTCTCCAATTTGTGAAGCTGAAGTTTCCTGATCTTAATGCTATGTGCAGACAGACATTTTTTCAGTATAACTTTATCCACAATTTGTAAGGTAAATGTTGATTCTGTTAAATGCATACAGGGTTATTAACAATGACAGTGCACATTGAGCATTCCCCCCTAAAAGACATTGTTTATTTTTTCCCCATTTTAAAGGGATTGAGAAATGCCCTGCAATGAACCTGATGAATGAATACATATAGCGGTTTTACATGTTGCTATTACAGAGAGCCAGTCCTAATTTAAGGTGGGAAGCAGATAACAAATTTCACAGTGCAAAGCAGGATACCATCTCTCACTAATAGAAATTCATATTCCAGATTGTGCATCGGGCTGTTGGCGTTTAAAATGCTACAGCGGTGCTAACATTAGAATTCAGAGATATTTGTTGATGCTTCTCTTGAGACTGCTCATGCCCACACCCCCTCAAAGAGATAGCACAAGCCTCAAAATGAATTTGTCGGTGAGGCTTTGGAGCCCTGCTCTATTCATATATGGTTTAATTTTTCTCAACGTGACCTTTGGTTCGCACAGCGATGGCTTTGGTTTGCTACTGGCTTCGAAGGCAGGAGCTTCAAGGGAAAATGAGCCCATGTCTTTTTTAGCTCTTAACAAAACTGTGGTCTTGTAGTGAACAGAGATGGTATCATGCTCACAAAGTGATACATGCAGGTTAGAGGATGTCTGCCCCGTTTCCCGGGGATGCGGGTCTCTTGGACTGCTGCCTGATTTCAATAAAAATGAATGGGAAAGTATGGAAATGTGCACTGAGCGAGCAACTTCATGGGTAATAGACCTTTACTGGTTTTATGATAAAGAAAGAAAAAAAAAAGCTTAGAAAAATCAGCTTTTCTATACTTCTGAGTTGCTTTTGCTGAAAGGTACTGTAAATATGAAAGGTTGTTCTTTTATAAATGTGGTTAGCACAAAATAATGATAATTAAATATGATAATTAAAAATGCTGCTGGTAGCACTCTCACATCAATAACTGTATGCTTTGGATTTTTCAGTCTTGTTTTATCGGAACTGCTGCTGATAGTGCCTACTATAGCTCAGATGTCAAATCTTTCTATTCTAATGCTATCCTCATCAGCTTCTTGAGTACATGATATTTGGAATGGCCCCAGATTATCCATTTATATGGGTTTCAATACATCTAGGGATATATAAACCTCCTGTAATAACATATAGGGATGTTAATAAAAGTATGGTTTTAAGGAGTTGTCTAAGTGTACACTAAATTATTTTAATTGGTATATATTATTTGCTATCTTGGTCATTGCCAAGTCATGAAAGGCTGAAGAGAATCCATAGTTGTTAAGTTAAAATAGTTCTGCAACACTTCTAAATAGAGGGTAGCAAAAATGGTCACAGTTTAAATGACAGCATCATTTTAAATTCCTTTAGAAAATAGAGCACAAGACCAAAAATAAACTTACTCCAAAAACGTGAACACTGAACAGTGTTCAGAGTAAATGAGAGGTCCTGGGGTAATTAGAGTAATAAATGTACCCTATATTTAAGAGAAAATACAAAGCATAATGAACATGTCAGATGGACAGTTATGGAAGAAATGGAGGGCTGGGAAATGATATTTTTCATGTGGGGAAGTCATAGGGACACAGTAATGAACTTTACAGCTTCATGAATGTATATGGATAAAGAAAAACTGTGAAACAGGGCTGCCAAGGCAGCTGAACAAGGGAAGCCAACATCAGTCCCTTCAATAAACCTGAAGAAAATAATTGTTGAAAGCTGTGCACTGGACATTGTGTCAAACATATGGAGATGATAAAGCCAAAACTTGCCTTTCTCCACCAACTAGAATAGCAGAGGAAATTATATGGAAGAAAGTCCCTAAATCAGTATCAACAGCACTTCATGTAGCCCAATACCTCCAAAATGTGTTTGTTTTTTATTCCTTTTTCTTAGTCACAGCAGTAGGATGAGTCAAATGATGAGAGTGATAAACATGCACGTGTTTCCAGATCCAGGTTTGCACCCAGCAGCAAAATAGGCTCTGTACTGTGGGACACTGTGGCAGAAAAAATTCAGTACCTAAATTGGAGGTTTGGTCAGAGACATGAGAATTTGTCCTTGATGTTATTTGTAAAGAAGAAAAAAAAAAGGTAAAAATATGACTGACAAAGATGGACTCGTACATAGAAAGATGCCGAGTCAGTGGCCAAACTGAAGTTCCAGCATGTAGATGCTCCAAAGATGTTTAAAGATGATGGCTTGTCGTTTGTGGACTCTTCAAAAGATTTACCACAGATGCTTGCTACAGTTACCCATAGACTTTCCATATATTTTGACAAGAGTGAAGTTCTTTCTTCTAAAAACAGACACAGTTGTTCAAGTTCACATGTTTAAGGCAAATATGATTTTAATAAGACAGCAAT
>VXBI01012112.1:192868-298261 GCA_013397375.1 Toxostoma redivivum
CTTTAGCACAGAGCTGATTCACTCTTTGGGTCTTCTTTTTTTTGCTGGTCTTTTTGTTGCCTGCTTTTGTGCACAGTGTTTGATTTTGGCTGGATTTTGTTTTGCTGCCTGCTATTTGTGCTCCCTGTCATGGGAAGATTGTGCTCCAATCCTTGGTGCTTCTGCCTCAATGCCCTAATTGACATGAAGTGCTACTGCAGACAGAAGTCAGCCTGAGACTTGTCCAAGGGATTTGGCTAGCACAAGCAGAGCCAGGTTTAGAAATTAGGAATTGGTAACTCCCCAGCCAGCACTCTGTCCTCTGATCTCACTGACCTTTTTCTGTGCTATAGATAGCACTTCCTACAGGTGTTTTCCAGCAAATTGCTTTACATTTTCCACTGTGTTCATTGCACAGTGCCAGTTCATTAAACTCCACACAGCAGTATTTTGCTCAGCCAGCACCTGGGGACTGGTTACCTGATCTCACTTTACCAATAGCACTTAATATGGTGTTTGGAAGGATACTAAAAGGCTAACTTTGTCATCCACCTTTTAATGAATTTTGTGAAAAAGACTATGCTACAGGGGATTACCATCTCAGCCGTATTTGTCTTTATATGTACAATGTTAATTTTGGTTTGCCACAGTCTTGACAGTACTGTTACTTTCACACAATGTGACTTCATTCAGTGCAGTAGGGGATAACATCAAGTACAGATGTGGAAGAAATACAACACTGTTAAACCTCTAAAGCAATTGTAAAAACAGCTTTAGCTCAGTAAATCAATAATTTGATAATTACTGTGAGCTATCTGACCTCTGTTTAAAATACAGGAATAGGAGGGAACATGTCCCTAATAGCAATAAATTCTATAGTTTGCTGTAGTTTTTTACCTAGTGTGTGATGTGAACACCAGGATGGCAAGCCAAAATGTGGAACAATAGACAAAATAGAGGGGACATGTTTAAAAACATCCACTACCTTTTCCTTTGGCTCAATGGCTTGGTTGTCCAATAAAAATGTAAATCTTCTCCAAGCTTTCAGAACTGTAGAACATTATGGTCTTTGCTGTAATGGCAAAGGTAGCCCTGCCTGGACATCACTTTAAAATAGATGATTCTTGTAAAACCTCTGGTGCAAATACAATTCAGATCGAATTTAGTACACAAGCCTGGAAGCCACTACTGTATCTCATAAACCTTTACCCAGTAAAGGTGACGTTTCTGTACTTTTTATCTTTGCATCTCAGTTTAAAACTTAAACAATAATGAAATACCTTTGCTATTTGTAAATTTTGGTAGTCATCACTGGAAATCTTAAAAGCATAAGCATATCCTTGGAAGTAATTGCAGGAAATCTTACAGGTTGGTTCCTGGACAGTGCTGCACTTGTAAAAGGCAGCAAAGAAAGCAGAGAGAACATTGAAAAAGTAGTGAAGGATGGAGTTTTTCTGAGGCAACAAACCATTAGCAGAATAGTGGGTTCTTATTTCTGAGTTGCTCAAAGATCTCGGTTTTGTCTCACAGGTAAAAGAAATCACTTGAGCTATTGGTGGTCTAAGTAGCATTTCCAAAAGTTACAGGAGAAATCTTATCACTGGTCTTCTTTTCATCATTGTTTTAATCTGTGTCTGCAACCCTATATAATTTCCTAAAACATCACTGATGATCTGCAGAGAACTGTGGACATCATGGTCCTTCACCAACTACTTCAGCAGACATCACCCTGACTCTGCATACCCAAAATATCACCCTGGCTCTGACACCCAATATATCACCCAGCTCAATGTTCCCAGCAGTGTAGGTGGCTGTTGGCAGGGATTGTGTGTGATAAACATAAATGTATGTTGTTAACATGCAAGAATAAAAGTTAGGAGGCACAATTCCTTCTTTCATTTCCTTACACCTACATTTCCTTCATACCCACTGCTTCCTGGAACCAGATCTGGAGGGAAAATGGGATTCCCTGAGATGTATAAAATAGCACTGAACACCAGTATTACTCCCTGGCAGCATAGAGCAACTATAGTGTGGTTATAAAATATTTCTATTCTCAAATGCCTTCATTTTTCTTTGAACTAATTTTGCACTGCTCAATAGCAATATGTAAGGCAATACAGAATCACATAGATTCCTATTTGCCAGTATCTTTGCAATCCTTCAGCTATAGATGCTATGTTTTAAGGGAATTCTGGTAAAAGAAAACATAGGATTTTAAGGTAAATACAGAATTTTAAGCTAAAGCCTCCATAAGAAATTATTCAAACTATGTAATCTCTTACTTTTCATACTCTCAGCACCATTTCAAATGTCCTTTCATAGCGCAGAATGTTTGCAGGAACAAAAGTAATAATAAAAGGCACATAAAATGTGTCAGGCATTAGAGAAACTAGGTTTGAAAACATTCATTTTGCTTTTGCAACCTTGTCTATAAATTCTGCATGATTTTCTTTTTTGTAGACACCTGATCAATCACAGCATCAAGTACTGAATAGGGAAAAATACACCCCAAAACAAATTATGAAAGAAACTTGGCTCTTTTGCCCTTACAGGCTATTTTTAAGCATGAAAAATTGCAGCAGCTAGACTTTTTTAGAATCTACTATGTCTCCTGTATTTGATGCCTTTTCTCTGCATAGTAATGTGTCTTTAAAAAAAACCCCACTGATATATGTTACAAGGAGTGTATCTCTTTCACTGAGACAGAACATTTTAATTTCCCGACACCTTTTAGTGATTGCTTCAATTTCCGAAGATTTTGATAAAAATCATGTGGTTTTAGAGTATCAGGATTGAATACCCTGCTCCAGCAGCAATTTAATGAAATGTTGTAGTTTCACAGCATTTCATTTGACATAACCTAGCTCAGAGGTCTAATAAATGCAGTGTGATAAATGTTGGAGCTACGATTGTAAAAATATACTAGTAATTGGGTTAATATGCCTTAAAATACTGCCCATCAGTTATCTTTCTTCTCGTTATGTGGCTTGCACTGTAAAGACTAAGCAATGCAGTTTACCTTTTTCTCCCCTGCTATCTCCTTTTCTTTCCTGCTTTTGTAAGTGTTCCCTTTTTTTAAGCATTTGATTATAGCAAGCCATAGGTATTCTCCTACAAGTGACAAATTCTTCTTACCCTGGAACCTTTTTCTGAGCTCCTCACATGGTTTTCAGAATCATCTAGAAGGAATCTAAGAATATAAGACTAATGCTTCAGAATGAAAAACAAATGTAAATAAGCATGCAAAATACATCAGGAGATGCAAAGGTAGGTTTTGACAAGTGTTATTTTCCTTTAGTATATCAGATGTGTTTTAGTAATAAATAATAGAGCTATCCGTGTTATGAGATTAGAACCAGCAAAACATTTTGACCTTCTAATTATCAGTAGTGTGTGTGTATGTGTGTGTGTATTATGTCACTACAATGCCATAGGACAGAAGCAGTTTTCTGTTGTAAACCGGTACTTTTCATGCTGTGCTTTAGGAGAGAGAGTCAGAACTTCTTTTCAGCTAAATCCTGATGTTTGCTAAATCCTGATATTTCCCCAGACTGGAAATAGTCCTGTTAATTTTCAACATACAGATTAGAATTTCAATGACAACTAATTAATTTACAATGATTATTTCAAGCAACAGGCAAATATCCATACCTCCTGCTGGACTCTGAAATCCTTTGTTAGTCTTTGAAAATAGCTGTCTGCAGATATACAGCTGTAGCTGAAATATCACCACGAGGAACTGCTGCCTCTGGGGATGTTTGTGTGTGTCATTACTCATTGGCCCCACAGAACTGATATGAATAATACTGTACATATAATTTTGCTGTATATTCATTGCATATGACTGTGGATGCATATGACTGTGGGTGCAGTGTGTTATGCAAATAGTGCACAAGACAGGCTGATATTCTGTTCTTTCCATAACATTCAGCCTGGAAGGAAGAGTGAAGATGAGGAAGCAGAGCCAGGACTGAGGCAGTGTCTGCCACACTCTATATGATAACAGAGGTGAGGGAAAGGAGAGGCTTCAGGGGCCATGAGAAGACAGTGGGGAGCCATTTGACAAGCTAACCATGAGCTCTGACAAGGGCAGAAGGAATTCTGACTGCACTCTGCACACCCTGGGGGCTCCCATCTAATGGCCAGAGATTAAGGAGCCATGAAATAGCTGTAAGGATGGGACTCAGTCCATATGTTCAAGCAGTACATGTTCACACATTTCTTTCCACTGCTGCCTTAGGTGAGGCCCAGTGGCCAGTGACCTCCCAAGGTCTAACACCAGGTAATAACGTAGTGTAGGGCATGTAGTTGAAATACTGTGTGGTCACATGAGAATAGCTACATAAATCCATCTTTCCCATGATTTACACAGCTTTCCTACACAGGGGACAGTAAATGCCTTTTAAAGTTCCCTCTTCTTACATACACATGCCAAAATCTACCATCACTGTCATATGAAAATGGACGAGATCCAATACTGGATGGTAGCTCAGCATGTGCATAATGCAAGACTACAGCTTCAAATGCAGGGTACAGGAGAGATTTGTCATTGAGAATTAACCCCCTCACACCACCGCGGNNNAGAATTTTTCTTTTGAAATTCCCCCCCCCCCCCCCCCATCTGTCTCTCTACATTAATGAGAAAATACCTTTTCTTCCTTTAAAGCAGACTTTAAAAGCTTGATACAGCAATATTGCTGCTCCCTCTATTAAGAGTTTGCAACTGGGCATTTGGACTAATGTAGTTAAATTGGTGGACAGTACAGAAAGTCCAAGACCAAAATAAGTGGTTCTTAAATTCCAGAGTTAGTCAGAAACTCTAGGTAGTCAATATGAGAGAGTGCTCATCCATGGCTATGGAGTTATGCCTGATGCTTTTCTAATAAGAATTATAGAAATGGCACACTTGAATGCTTAAAATTAGCCCTTTCATTTACACTGTGTCACATCTATCTTCAGGGAGGGCTTTTTCCTCACTTAACTCAAGCTTTTTGACTGAGACACTTCTCTATGCTAGGCAGCCAAATCCTCACAGAAAAGGTCTGCACTCTCAAATATATTTATATTTATGACAGTTTATCCTGTCCCAACATTGCTCCACAACAGAATCATAGGATCATAGAATCACTTAGATTGGAAAAGACCATCAAATATCATCGGGTCCTACAGTTAACCCAGCGCTGCCAAGTCCATCACTAAGCCATGTCCCCAAGTGCCACATTTACATGTCTTTTAAATACTCCAGGGATGGTAACTCCACCACTGCCTAGGCAGCTTGTCCCAATGCTTGACAACCCCTTCAGTGGAGAATTTTTTCCCTCCTAACAAATCTAAACCTCCTCTGGTGCAACTTGAGGCCATTTTCTCTTGTCCTAGAATTTGCTGCTTGGGAGATTAACATCCTCGGTCCACAGATACAACCTTTACAAAGTAAAAATTGGGACAGATTAACTTAACTGTTCTCTGTCAGAGTAGACATGCTGATATACTGCACTAGCGACACATGATTTTTCATAAACTGGAAGTGATTTCAGAACCATTATGGGGGTTCCTTGGGCAAAGGAGTCTCTGAGGACATCCCTGCATTAGGCAGTTGTGACAGGGACTTTTTCTGGGATGGCCATGCAGGTCATTCCAAGCCTGTCCCATCATTTCAGCAGGAGTGTGTTTCTCACTCATGGGAAAACACTGGGTACTTGCACGATAAGGTAAGGCAGTCCTGGTTGGAAGAGGCAGCTTCCAGCCCCTCATGGCTGCACACAAGGAGTGAAGTAGGAAATGGGTAGGGTGGGGTTTGAAATGACATGGCATGGCTTGACATGTCTTGACATGGCATGGACAGAGTGTTGGAGCCCTGGGGAAAGGCCACTCTTCCATCTCCCAATGCTTCTGCAGCAGATCCCAACAGGCAGCTAGGCTGGAGAAAACCTAGGAAGCCTCTTCCAGCTCTCATCCCATGCCTTCCTTGAGCTTTGGAGCTTGTGGCCTGCTCTCCTCTGCTGTCACGTCGCCTGGAAGCACATTTACATTTTCTGAATAGGGCAATTAGTGCACACTCCTTTGCCGTGTCACTTGCACCTGGTGTCTGACATTGTGCCTCATCAGTACTAATGGCCCAGCCATTAGTGGCTATTACTGGTCATTGTTTCTGTCCCACTGACCCCCCCCCTCGGCTGCCAGAAGCCCCTTCTGCCTTTCCCCCAGCACCAGCTCGGTTAATAGCCCAGTTTAAGTGCCAGAACCTCTGAGCACATAAATAAAACCAGACAGGCCCTACCTGTATTTTATATGGCTAGTGAGAGATGAATACATGCTTTTGTGATTATGATTAATGCTGCTGTTTATTATTTTTATTGCAGGAGTGGTTTAAATATCGCTATCCTATCTAAGTGCAGTAAAAATTCATCGGAAAAAGATGGTTTCCGTTTCAGGCAAATGATACCCCAGACCATCAGAGCACTGAGGATCTGGAACAGCTTTCTTCCTGGGCAAATAAGGAATTTTAAGGGTGAGTTCCAGAAGTTTGTCAGATTATAGAACAGGCCTACACAGGCTTGGTTATGATGACTCCAGAGATCACTTTTAGCTCTATGTGCTTAGGTTCTACTGGGCAGGAACCACGGTGTTTTCTGCTCATCATGTGGTAGAACTCTTGTGTCTGCTATATTACATAACATTGTGCTGTGTTAAATAGTTTTGGTATTATACCTCATTCACTCTGCTGTCCTGCCCTGGCCAGTGTGATCCCTGAAGGGATAAGATCCATGAGTAAGAACAGCAGGAATTCAGCTTAGTTTTGTACTGCCATTATTTTAGTACCTGTAAGACATAAAGACTCACCTGCAAATTTTCTTTCAGCCTCAACCCAATAGTGAAGCAAATTTTTAGCCAAGTTCAGCTGAAAACAATTTCATTCTTCCCAACTGCATTTGGTCTGCTTTGCCAGTGCATATGGAAAATTTGCTCCTGGCAAGCCTGCTCCTCCTGAGCTGTCTACTACTATAAATGTGGGCTGGAGGAGTCCAGCCCTCTGAGGCTGTGGAGATGCCATGGATGAAGCTGGTTGAGCAGCTAATCTCCCCAAGGCCTTTCTGGAAGTGACCCACCTTTCCTGAAATTTATGCTGCTGTTAATGTAAATTATCCAACTTGGTTGTCTGAGGTCCAGCTCACTGCCCCACCTGCTGCTCCAGAGACAATTAAGCCCTGTGTTAAGGGCTTTTTAAAGACTTTCCTCTAAACTGTGTCCCAGGATTTGTGGATGGCCCTTATGTTGATTTGGATTTTACCTTGAATGAGTAATGTTATCTGTATTATAGCTGTCACAGATGAAAAAACAACTTCTACAGATGAGTGAATCCATTTGTTGGTTTATGGATCCCAAATCCTCTAGGGCAACAAATCCATCTGTCATCTTAGAACGCTTGTGTTTTATTTGGTGCTGTGAGTCAGCTGACAGGTATTAAAATGCACATGGAAGTGGACAGATTTTTGCTGACTTCCCTGTAAAGGAGGCCCATAGGTGTTTTTATTTCAGCACATGCAATGAAATAACATAAAATCAGGGAATCCATTCCTAGGGGATAGTACAAATTGTCTGAGCTAGAAAGACATTGATATTTGGTCTGTGGGCCTTTGACCTAACCATCTGCCTATGTCACCTTAGCCCACTGCTTGCTTCCTTTTCCTTGCTGCTCTATTCTTTCCAGATGGATGCAGCTCAGGAAAACTGCATTTGTGGGCCAGTCTCTTTTGCTCCCCTTCTTCTCTCCTTTCTTGTTCTTGTATTTACTGCTCCATTATCAGCTCCTTGTTTATGCTCATATACCTCAGGAGGAGCCAAACAAAAAGTTGGTGGTGAAAAACTAACTAAGGAAAATCAGTTTTAGTTATGTGGGAATTTCTTTCTTGGTGGTGGCTTCAACCAGGAGGAGTCCGATTTCTAGCAAGCAAAATGTGCTTTTTGAGAATTAAACTCTTCCCCTTTACATGAGTAGAAGTGAAGTTGCTTCCATGGGGCTTTAGGCATCTACTTTAATTAGTTCCCATTCCAGAATCCTTCCTGTGATATCTCCAGATCCAGTTAGAGTGATTTAACTTGCTTCTTGCTCTGCATCACTGTCAGAGGACTCTGCTTCCCTCCACTGACTAAAAAGAAAGCACAGTTAACTAAGTGAAGTATCTAAATTTGGGGTGAATTATCCCTATTTGATTAGGCCACACACACAAACCAGCTCACCTCACTTGCACTGCCTACAGTGAATGCAAATTAAAGCACTATTGGAAAAAAGCTTAGAGCCCAGAGTGGCCAAGGTTTGAGGAAAAAAATGCAAGACCACCATTTTTATAAATCTCTGCTGAATCATATCTGATTGGGTATTACCCCAGGTCAATATCTGGTGTCCTGTAGAAAAAGATGGACAGAGGATTGCCTTCCTACAAAGAGAAGTTAACCCACAGTCAGGCAGGGACTGTGCATGATCTTAATAAATCTAATTGCCATAAAGTCTGGTGCTTTTGGACCTTCTGTTTGTATTACTTTACCAGTTACTGTCCTTTGATGACTGAATTTTGAGAAGGAGAAAGGCCCAAATGACCCATTCAGAGATTTGCCCTTCTTTGCTGACCTTTAAACCCAAACCTGATACCCCCATCTTTATGGTTCTCCCTCCTGTGGTAGAATCCATCTCATCCCAACAATCCCAGCTTACAGCCTCTTTATTACTGCTGGTCATTGTTTAAATAAAGCATGCATTCTGGTAAATAGCAATTGCTCAAACATAAGCAGCTTTAAAGGCAAGAAGTAACCCTTCCAGTCTCAAGATGAAGGATGATTTGAAATGAATTGATGTGTTCTGACTGGTGAGTCAAAATAATTCAGTTCCCCCCCCAACCCTGCAGTGTTAAACCAAGTCAATTTTTTCAAACCATATTTGATATCTTATTGTTTATTTTCGGTCAGCAGACAGCAATTTTCAAGAACTGTTCTTGATATACAGCTCAGATATCTTACAGGTCACATGTCATTCAAGAAAGGTCAATGATTCATTTAAAGTTTCATCATTCTTCACATAAACAGGCAAACAGCATTTCATTCACAGTGCAGAATTTGTGGGGGTGATAGGCCCCTGTAGTAACAAAGTCTATGGAGTCTTTTTCCCTGCCTCAGAAAGAGTGAATTCACATTATTATCATTACCTTATCCTATATCTTGGATGTGCTCCCAATGAAAGCATGTGCATCTAAACAGATTTTCATTTAGGGTCAATTCAAAGGGGTTTTTTAGATCTGCTCCTTGCCCTGTTTTTTTCACATCATTTGTGGGAAATAAAAAAAGAAAAAAGAATATTAACTGATTATGCCTTCCTGGCTTTTTCAGTCAGAATACCTAGAGACATATATTGCAATTGAGCAAGAGTGACATATACATCATCAGCACTGTTAGAATTTAATCAAGATTTTTGCTGTTATTGATTCCTTTAGAAACTGTACTTTCAGTAGAAAATGCACATTTAAAAAACAACTTTCTTATATCCAAGCATTAATACCTGATTTAATTAAACCTGAAAGACTTTTAAGAAATAAGATGTAGTTTTCATAGGGTAGGATCTATTTTCTATTTCCTGTCTGTGCTGTCCTCAGTATAACATTTCTAGCTAGTAAATTCACTGAGTGCCCTTCATGAAATAAGTAATAATGCCAGCTTCTCAGTCTGGATCCAAATGAACCGCCTAACCATCACCTTAAACCATTTTAATTGGTATTTTAGAAGCAAGTTTCTTATCAGGAGTGAACAAGCATATCTAAAAAAAAAGTAATAAAATTAAAGATAGTTTTAAAAAACCTTGCTGATTACTGATGTCATTCCAGTATCATTAAAGATTTCCAGATGCAGAATTGGAGCATGACATTCATCTGCTTTATCTGGGGCTTTTGGCACCAATGAAACTTTACAGTGAGTATAATTCTTGCACATCAGTGTATTGGTAGGCACTCACTGCATCCTCTGGACTCTAAGTACTCCTCAGCTTCTTGCTCCCCATCACCTGTGATCCTTCACACCAATGCAATCACTTGCAGGCAAGATAGGAGTCGAGAAAGTTTTGAAAACTACATCCTCTCTCTCCTTAGCTGTTAAATGTCTCCACAAATCTAGTGGTTAGTGCCTACAAATTAGTGAGACGCTGCTCTCAACTGCAGAAGTTTTCACTGTGTTCTGCACCAACTGATTACAAAGCAGAAGTGTGAACGACAGAAGTTACAGAGGTGTTCAGTCAAAGACCTTAGCCCTGAACAATTCATGCTGACAGTACACGAGTTAGCAGTAACAGTCAAATTTTCCAAACTGTTTAGTAAGCAATGCCTTCCAGTGAGAATAAGGAGCCCTTCTCATTGATACATGCTGAATCTTCCAGCCTGTGGTGCAAAAACTTGAGTTAATATTTTAATTCTTGCCTGTGCTCACATTATGGAACCAGATTATTGCTTGAAACTCTCCACATCTCAGTTTTTCAAGCAATGTGTGCAAGGGAATGGTATCAGATCACAAAGTTGCTGTTTCAGCGTTGGATTCCTTAATCTACTTAGAAGCCAGACATTTCTGAGGCATCATTTGATTTTTACCATCATATGCATGTGTTCATGGAAAAGCAGTTGCAGAAACTAATACTTAGCTCTTATTCCTGGAAGTTTTCTGAGTAAGCTTCCAGCATCTAAAGGGGAATATTTGGAGAATCTTTCCATTGACTCATTGTGATGGGTTTCATCCCTAGGGAGCAGAGCTTGCATGTCTCCCATGACAGCCCTGGGACAAGCCTGATGAAGGCTCATTTCTTGGTTATTTGGGTTCCTCAGCTTGTTATTGTACCTCTGTGCTCCTTTTTATGTGTGTGGAGATGAGCCTTTCACAAAACACAACACACAGGTGCAGTGCAATTCTTGCAACAGAGGTAACATTTATCTCCCTGCATATGCTCCACAAATTGTTTAATTCAAAAGCAGATAAAGTTACTTGCACTTTGGCAATTATCTGGCTCAATCTATGTGTGAACTTCGTTTGTGGAGGAAGGAGCTTCTCCATTCATACTGGAAAGTGTTGGCAGGATAGGCCCTTCAGTGAAAGGGAGAGAAAGTTTGCATTTTGCACCCTGACAGTGAAAATGACTTTGCTAAGAAGGAGCAGAATGAATTTGATGGATTGAACATAACACAGTAAAACACTTACACTTCATGAAAATGAAGTTAATTAAAATACTTTGAAATAAGGCTTCTGTTTTTCAAATAGTTCTTTTTAATTTTCAAAGCCAAAGCAAATTCTTCTTTGGCATTCCTATTACCTGGGGAGGAAGACAGCTTGTGCAGGAATGATTTACAACAAATTTTGCAGAATTTGATTGTTGACATTTTCCCACTTCAGTTTTACAGCAGTATTAAGGATGCACTACAGACTGCATTAAGGAGGTTGTTATTTAGTAGAGCACAGAAATACATGAAAGTTTTGACAGGTGAAAAGCAAATAATACAGCATTCATTCATCAAGAAAAAACCCACCCAAACAAAAACACAACAAAATAAACCAGACAAAAAAGTCAAAATAATGTTGAGGACTTTGATGTAAGAAGTTTTTTGAACACTAAATTACTTCAAAACCCCTGAGATTGTAGTTGTGCTCTTGAACTTTGATTTTTCTTTTACCTCTAGCTTTATTTTGATTTGTAAGTGACTGATGCTGAGCAGGTCCAAAGGAAAGTCACATGTTAATCATTCCCACAAACATCAGCAAGGACAAGGACATTCACCCATCCCAGGGTGGAGTATGGAGCCTCATCAAAGTCCTTTCTGCCAAAGAAAATTAAGCATAATATTGGTTTAGCACCTTCCTGAAGGAGTTGCCCTCAATATCATGAAGGTGTTCCCTCTGAATGTGGCTTTACCTAGTTTTTAGCATTTACAGTTAATGATAAAAAAACCAGAACACATATCTGAGAGTATTAAGATGTTTTTCTCCAAGTTTGAACATTCTAGGTTGTCTCAGCAGGACTCTGTCCTTGTTCTTCTGCCTCAGCAAAAAAAGCAGACCCTGAGTGATGTTAAAATATTCACTGCTAGAACTATTTCCTTGTAACTCTATTTAGAATTCAAATGAAACAGAAGCCAGTAGCTGGGATCCTTACATATGATGCCATATTATAGCACTCCCTCTCTATTCTTTCACTCTCCTTTTACTTTTCTATATCCTATAATCCAGAGGGCCTAGGGACAAAACTGCAGCTCTTGTCTGGGATGAAAAATTGAAACTGTCTTGCTCTTAAAGGAGGATCTTTTAGTATTTTCTCTATTAAAAAGATTGCTCTGGAAGTAGATTGCTCAGTATCCATTGGGATGGAGAATATGGAGGTTAGGGAATGTGTTCATGTCCAGATGCAACATCAGAGTAACCAAGGGTCTGACCTAATCCAGCAAAAACATCTTGGTGAACATGAGAAAATTCAAACAGGGCATCACCACCTGACCTCTGTGTTCAGAGGATGGATTTATCACTCCCACAAAATTTTAATAAAGCAGTAAATTACAGCCCTCTTAGATAAGCACTTAGAGCCTGGATTTGCAATGACAATACAGGATTGAAGGGCTTTCTGGGCCTTATTATCGATCCATGTGCTGGCCAGTCAGTTAAGAGTAATTTTCAGGACCCGGTTCGTTAAGCTTTGAATTTGCATCTGCACCCTGAATGTATGTGTGTATTTCTGCTTGTACAAATTGAGCAACAATGCAAATGATCACATACTGCACTTAAAGATCAGGTTTAATAGGCTTTTAAAATAATTCAAGTGTTCATTTGAATTTTGCACTAAGGACTGTGCACAGAACATGTGACTATTGTGCACCATCATTAGAAGGATGCTCTTGATTAGCGAGAAATTTCAATTAAACTCATGTTTCACATCAGATGGCAATTAATGAAGCCTAAAAACAACACATGAAAGGATATGTGTGTATGTTAACAAACTCCTCCTGGTTTTTGATGGAGCTATTTTGAGTGTACCACTAATAGAGTTTAAATCGGTTTTATTGCCAACTTGGCTTTTTTTGCTGTTCAGATCCAATTGAAAAGTAAAGGAAAAAGTGATCTTGAATT
Organism: Toxostoma redivivum; assembly: GCA_013397375.1. NCBI lineage: Eukaryota > Metazoa > Chordata > Aves > Passeriformes > Mimidae > Toxostoma > Toxostoma redivivum. Next base: position 205,988 of record VXBI01012112.1, read on the forward strand.
TCTTTGTTTGGCATCAACCTGAAGGGAGGTGAGAGAAAACAGAAGGGGCACTGTGCAAGCTAAAATCTAATGAAAGATTTTCTTAACTTTGCTCTCTCTTCTTTTCAGTTTAGGTCCTAATAATAGAAGAAGTATGAGCAAATATTTCCTCTACCCACTGGTGTTATTCCTCCAACAATTGAGGCTTTTTTTTGGCAACTATCCACTGGGCAGCAGCATGTGTAATTTGAAATTGTTGCTAAAACATATTATACTCACACAAAGCAAACTCTTATAATTATCAGAGTTGTTAAGATTGGTACTGGTGTAAAGGAGAGCAGAATTTGGCCCATAACAGGTCCAATGTGTTCCCTGTCTGCACAGATGAATAAGGATGAAGCTAGAATTTCTCGTTAGGTTTTTGCCTTTAGATCAGGTGAACTACAGAGCTCTAGGCTTTACATATTTATGGTGTGTGTAACTACAGGCAACACACAAACAGTGAGCAGCACCTATATTTAATTTTCTTGGCTCTGAGACTCTCTGAAAGTTCTTATTACAAGACTTTGCTTTATGTTGCTCATAATTTTTTTGAATGTGACCTGGTCTAGGGGAAAATTTCCATGCTAGATGTTTCTGCTAGCCATACATTTTGGGAACATTTCAGCTAAAATAGTTGAAGTGCTTCTGAGTGTGAAATTATGGGAAAATATACTGCATTGCATGTAGGAAAATGTTCCTTTTTAGTATTTTAGCAGGGAGATGTACCTCCACTATGGTTTAAAGCACAGAACTGAAAATTAAGTGAGGTCTGCTCTGCCTTCAATAGAAAAATCTTAAATATGGCTACATTATAAAAATTTTTGTGAGCCAGTAGAAGCTCCATAGGTAAGGATATCCATAATTTTTACTGCAAAGGGCAAGGTCCTTTCTGAAACTGTGGGATAGGAGCAGGACATTCCTAGCAATTTCTTTCAACTCTGCTGGAACAAGATCTGATGGATTTTTCCTTCAGTATAATACATGGACTCAAGTCAATTGACTTGAGGAAGTTGAGGGAAGTGAAGAGGGCATCCTGTAAGAAAAGCTGAAAGTTGTTCAGAGAAAGTGTATTTGAGTTTGGGAAGAACTGGGAGTAGATCAAGGGAAATCATGGGTAAGCTAAGGAGATGAGGGGTAGAAAAAGAAGATTATCCAGGCAAGGTGAGTAGAAAAAGGACAGTGGTGCACAGCTGTGGTCATGAAATTTCTTCCCCAGCTAGAGGGTCAATGTGCCAGCCAAGCCCCAGGAGCCAGGAAAGGAGACTCTTTCTCAAAAAGGGAAGCTGTCCACCATTGTATCACAGAAGATATTTTAGGTTCTTATGAGAGGAAAGCTCCTGTCTCTTGCCTTGTGAGCCAAGGTCTCACAAGTCATTCTTCTAGGACACTGCAGCTGCCAATGCTGCAGTCAGCTCCTGGAAATGTCTTGGCATGCTGCTTTTACCTCCCACTATACAAAAGCACATCAAACTGAAACCTGTGTTCTTGGGCCTTCAGCAAGTATTCATGAGGTTATAGTGTAAAAAGCACTTCCCAGCCCACTCAATTGTTAAATCTTGTGATCACCATTAACTATAGCTACAATGAGCATTCATGGTTTTGATTGACACCTTGTCTCACTGATGGCATCATGATTCCTTCTGACAAAATTCTTGCTTCAAATGAAAGTCATTTGAAATAGCATTTGATGCCTAAGTTGTATATTAAAAATCTGTTAAGGTTGAAATGTTGAATATCAATGAAGAAAATATGAGTATCAATTGCATCCCTCCCCAGGAGACGTCAAACTCCTAGGATGAATTCCTATATCTAGGAACCATTCTGATGATTTATTCTCACAGAAGCTGGAAGGCACACACTGAGTGGTGTCAGGGCTTCAAGAAGGGAAATCCAGTGATGTGCCGAGCTGGAGGATTCTCTTGCTGCCTTGAGATTGCATGCTGATGTGATGCTGCTCAGTAGCAGCTGTGCCAGGCACTAAAACACCTACACAAAGTATGACAGCCACCACCACTGTTCCATGGCACCTGGGGGACCTTTGCTAGGATGCCAGGATCTGTGTTGAGATCCTGAGGAGCTGAGAACAGGTTTTGATATCTGTAGGTGGGAGGGTAACAGAAGTCCTCAAACTGGGTCTTGGTTTAGGCAAGTGGAGATGGGAAATTGGCAAGGAAAACAGGGTAGGAGGACACCCTTTTATATTCTGTTCCACATCAAATTCCCCTCAAACTTCCTCTGCAGCAGGTAGAAGAATCACAGGTCTTGTGTATATTCAAACAACCCTAAATAGAGGCAAGCAGGGTGATAATTCCTTCCTAAGGATGGGATGAGGATAATGTGTAGTAAACTAATCACAGGGTCACCCACAGAATGATGACAATAAAATATAATATTGACCAGCTGCTCCCTTTGTGCTGAATGAGGCAGGGCTGCTGGGGAAGAAATTAAATCATTACCACAGACAGTGTCATGATGTGCTGGTGACCAGGACATGTTGGCTTTGGCATTTCCAAAACTTCAAGTGCAATTTTTCTGACTCTTTCATGTCATGGTGATTTTTGTGATTCAGAGATTTTAAATTCCCTGACATATTAGAGAATTCATTCTAATTGTACCTATACAGATAAAATGAGATTTCGTTCATGCTACTAGCACTGCCTGGTCAAAGACAGTTCTAGAAAGAATTTCAAGGTTTGCTTTTAGGTTCAAAGATGTTTTCCTATGTGCAAAACAACAAGATATTGTTTTGCATTCAGCAAACCCCTCACATTGCTAATAACCACAAGCAGAAATGTGTGTGGCTGCAGCACATTTACCTCAGTGCTTTCAAATACAGTGCCAATGACCACACATTCCTGGCAAACCAATGCCCACCTCTCATAGCCAAGCTTCTGATCTCTATGTTACATTTGGATGCCCACATAGTTCCATTTGCCTAAATTTTGGGCTGGTGGCTTAAAGATAACTGGTCTGTCATCACTGTTGCTCTCTTCAAGAAAGGTACTTGAACATGCTTTGCTCCTGAGTCACATATTTTCTCCCAGTGATTACAGAAAGCTGATCGGACTTCAGCAAAAACAGAGAGGGGATACTAATCCAAAATAATAAAGACATTAAATATAGCTAAAAGTCACTTTGTTCCAAATTTAAAAGGATGCCATTCTGAAGCAAAAGTTAATTTAAAAAGGAAATATTAATTCAATTAAATCAGCTGCCTTCTTGTTTGAGTTCTGAGTTACTTGAGCTCTTCACAAATATATCGAAGCCTACATATAAACCTACATATGCACTCACAGGGAAAGTTTTCAACAGTGTATTACACACAAGAGCAAGCAGCAGATTGCTTAAGATTACCCCGACATCCTGGACCAGTCTTGGAGCAGTAATATCTTCATGTTTGCTGTCAAGGCCCGTCACCCCAGCTGACCAGCAGGGACGCTGAGGCAACCCACATTACTCAATCAACTCTAAGTGTTATAAATACTGAGGTCCATAAAAAAGTACAATGTAATGATGACTTAAACAAACCCAATTCATCATCCCAGCTGCACACATATCATTTCCCTCAGGGTGACCAACCAAGCAGCAGTGAATTCAACCCAGGCCGGATTCCGATTACATTTCTCTTCATCAATTTGACTTTTGGGTTTACCTCCCTCCAAAGGAAAAGAAAAAATATCCCCTTAAAAATTAATAAAAATCCCTCAAATCAAATACAGCTCAGCTACTTGAATCCCCTTTTTGTTGTTGTTGTACTCGTGTCCATGCATTTTGCCTCTAGTGATATAAAAGGAAACCCTTCAATTTAAAGGTCAAATGGGGGCCGTTTGTTTTAACCCAGTGAACCATGGCAATGGTATTCACATATATTATCTTTTGTCCTTCAACAGTTGTTAGACTTGTAGCCAGAGGGGAGGCTTGGCAGATTTGCTTGCACTGTTTTTTTTTTTATGATATAAAAAATACAAAATTTCTGCGGTTAAGTGTGCTTGATTGAGTAATATTCTGAAAATCAAATCAATACCAAATCTGATTTTCAGTCAATGGTAAAGCACATTCACCAGCACTATTAAAGTTTATTGGTTTCATTTATTTAGAGAGGAAAAGTAGAGATTCACAATTCAATATGGTCTGTTCCCTTTCCTGCCTTCATCCTCTTCAATGCCTCCCCTTAATTTTATGTTTTTCCCTTTTGTTAATCACAGAAATGTCATGTAAAAACACAGTTAATTATTGTTCCACTTTTCAATTTGCATGACATCACCCCAAATTTCACTCTTTTTTTATTAATGATTTGCAGTTACAGGATGGGCAACTCAGCAAAACTAGATTAAAGAGAACTAGTACGATGTGCTGGTTAAAGCAAGGTTTCAGCTGCTTTTCATTTCCACACAACTGTGGGAGAAAACCAGTTTGCACAGTCTGGGATTAGTAATTTTTTGTCTGGAATTGATGTGCATGCCTTTTCTGCTGTTGAATCTGATGCTATTTTCTCCAAAGGAGGCTGTGTTTTAAATCAGACTTTATTTTTTGCAATAGTTACAGAAGAACAATCTGTAAAGTTTACATCTTTTTCCATCCTGTTGAAACTGGATGAAAGGAATATGATAATCAGTGGGGCTGGAAATCTGTAACTGGAATCAAAATTTAGCTATGGCTTCTGCCTGTGTCTGCAATAAAATCAAAATTATTGGGATGCTTCAGTAAAAAGCTCCTCGCCCTGGAATTTGCTGCAGCATTTTTCTTTAGGCAAAAGTTGACCTGAGCTGCAGCTGAACTGTTTCTGTGAAAATATTTGGAAAGAACTGATACTTTCTGGCAAAAAACCAGTTTGTTAAAATATTTATTTTTTAATGAACCCGAAAAAAATGCTGTCGTACATTTTTCCCCAAAGATCATACAAACAAAATGATACAATGAGACAAAAATAAACATGAAAACTGTGGAGGAAACTTAGCTATTCAAGTTTGTCCTTAGAAATGCAGGGGGATTTAAAATTTTTTTCCATTTATTTGTGGAGGTACAACACTCTGTTCCCTCTGTTTAGATGAAATACTTCATTGCCAGGCTGTTCATTGCTCTGCATCTACACACAAGTCTTTAACACAAGACCAGGTCTTGACTCTCTCATCATGCTTTCACTGAAAATAATGTATATTTAGAGTGATGCTGCAAATTGTTGCACTGTTTAGTTTTGTCAATGAGCTCCATGAGTGACAAGGGTGAGACCTACTTTGGGGGCAATTTTTCAAGGGGCAGGAATTTAAATAGAACTTAAATAGGATTTCTCTCAGAGCACACTCCACTGACTTGTTTGTCGTTTTTTTAATTTCTCTCTTCTGGAGAGAAAATTCTCTTCTTTCAAAATGGATGCAAATCGAAGTACTTGCCAGGAGCTTTTTGGATACCATATGAACCTCAAAAACTATTTCTATTGCTATTTTTAACTGCTTAGACAATAAAAACACAGATAGAAATTAGCTCAGTGTAGCAGAGTGGTGGTACAGGCCTGAGCTGTCCCTAAGCTTGAGGGAACCACAGAAATTATAATTTCTGAACTGAGGGAGTAAAATGCATAAACTTCTTGGGTGGGGCAGAGCTGCAGCTCCTGCTGGACACACAGAACTGCCCAAGAGTGGACATGGACTGCCATCCTTTTCTTACCAGGAGGGCTGACCAGTTTGTAAATACGTCCATCACTTTATAATCCAGCTCTCTCACCCTTGGCTTTGTACAATGCTGGGTTTATTAAGAAAGCAGGAGCTAAGATTGCACAACTGGTCTTTAATAGAGAGCCAGCATGTGCCAATTCAAATGAATGAGGAATGTGACACTGCAAAAAGCTCGATGCCAGTGTGATATCTTACCTGCCTCATGGGGTATATGCAGCACTTCACAAGCTACATTAAATTATCTTAAACGACTGTTTGCACCTTATGTAACATTGGTATTTACTCCACTTCAGGTTGAAGTTCAATGTCTTTGTTGTTACAGCTAATAATTATCATAATGCCCAAATTCTGATGGGCATTGTTCCCATATTTCCTCTTAAGATCTAGCACCAATTTTGGATCCAAGTGTCAGGCTGAAAAAAAAAAATCAGGAGAAAAGTCAGATTTTATCTCATAGAGGCCAAAATTTCTAACTGTTGAATAAGTTTTTAATTGACCTTGGAATAAAAAAATAAACTAAGAAGGATGAGATGTGCTTAGGCATGATTTGTGTCATTAGTGTATTTTTCTTTCATGACACTTATTTTTCACTTTATCTAGATTTTTCTCATTCCCTCAGCATCAGGTATCTCAGTGATTCTTTACAATCTGGGAAGTTGCAGCTGATATTCTCCCTTGAGGTGTGCACACTGCAGTTTGTTCCAATACAACATTTTTAAGTATTGCAAAAACGGGTGAGCTAATCTGGCAGCCTGCTCACTATCTGACATTTCTAGTTCGGCTGTATGACCCAGCCTCTGTATCATTTGCACAATTCCTAACTGGTCTCCTCTTCAGGATTCTGCCCATCCATTCCTTTTGGTTATCAACCTCTGCTCCTGCGGGAAGAGAGATACACTGGAAAAATACTTTAAAAAGTCAAATTTCCTGAGGCATTATCTCAAATGGGGCCATTATTTGTTGTATTGCTGTATTCTTCACTCTGTTTCACTCTCTTAAAAGAGTGAGTTTGCATGGGAAATTCTTGTCTTGAAACCAGATTGTCCTTTACATTCTTTAATCCTCTATTATTTTTCATTTGCTTGGATACTGCAAAACTCTTCTTTCTGTACAGATGATACATTTATTCTTTAAGAATGCTGATCTTCCCCAGATGTATACAGTACATGCATTACCATTTCGTCCTTCATCAGTTCTTGGACTCGTAGCCAGAGGCAAAGATGTTAGGATTTGCTTGAGCTGAGCAATACAATATTTTTGTTCAGCTGTGAAGTTGATTAATAATTTGGAAATTAAATCAATATTTTCTTTGATTTTCATTGCAGCAGAGTTTGCATATAAACCTTTTGTACTGGCATTCCCAGTCTGGGAGGGAAACACAGTAAAACTAATATAACAGACTTGGTGTCATTTTCTTCATTACGTGCAAAAATTAAGTGAAACTCTAAGGAGTTTTGATGATTTTTGATGATTATTGTTGTTTAACTTCCTTGATAATTCTTGATTGTCATAGCGGAACAGGTTTGGAATGCTTGCAGTTTGTAGTGGCAAGTATGAGGTAATTTATACAGTACAAAATTACTGACCCCATTTTTTCAGACAGTTTGGATCCTTTATATAGACGTATGAAAAATAAAGCTCCAAAATTCTGTGTCTTTTGATGGATGAAAGCTGATTTTCAGAGTCAATGAGTGCTTCAATTTTAGCAAAACTGAAAAAAAACACCTCATAATAACTATATCCTGGGAAGAAAATGTTTTAAGAAGTGAGAATATAACTTCATTGAATTTGGTGGGAAGACTGAAAATTTCAAGGCCTTGTAGTAAAGTCCTATGTACTTATTTCAAGTTAAATATGATTGGAAGCTTTGCCTTGAAATTCTTGCTGTTGTAATTTACACAGTAAACTTTCTCCAATGGAGATGTCTTTCTGACTTTGAATTTGACAATAGCTCCCCAACACCAACCTAAGCTGGGACAGCCAACATGGAAAATTTCTGCTGTTGAAAGTGTTGAATATTTGTTCCTGTTGGCATTTGGTGTCTTCAGAAATGTGCTCTTTCTGGGTACACCTCAATAAGCATTAGAGAAGCATTGCAATGTACCTTATGTAGTTGACAAAGAGAGTTCACTGCACTCATTAAATCTCTCTGAAGGAGGCATGATTAGCATGCAAGATGCACAGTCAGCCTCTGACACAATTGACAAAATTTACATGCAACTCTGATCTTATTTGACTTCTGTTTATATGGCATTCAGTGTAATTTAAGTCTATATTCAGGCTCCAAATGTATCAGATTACCAGAAATCTATTAAAAACAGTAGCCAGTCTTTTGATTTTTTCAGTCTGAACCTTAATGAATGTCCTACTTCCTCACTCATCAGTTTTCTGAAGTAGGATATGGAGTTCAGGAATGAAACCTTCAGCTTGAAAAGATGAAGGTGAATTTGGAGAAATAAACCTGGAGCTGCCTCTACACCATGATGTTATGCCCTTCCACTTCCCACCCACTTCTGCAAAACTACATTTGAACATAGGATCTAAAAGTTCAATGACTAAAAACATGTTCCAGCTGTACTCCAGATATGTGTTGGAACTTAATCTAAGGGAGTAATTGAAGCTATACTATACTTCCTCCAGAACATTTTGATTTGGAAGACTAGGTCTCTGTACCTGTTTATACAACATACATGATTTTATGTAAAAGTATGTACATTTCCCCTATAGCTCAATGGATGCTTTAAAAAACTGAGGGAGTCCAGAGCAATCAATAAAATCCATTTCCAGAGTGGTCCTGAACCCGACCATGAACAACATCATGCAGATCAGCATCACTTAGTCAACTGATAAAACCTTTCAAGATACAGAATTTAAACTAAGTTTATCAGGCTTGGGCTGAGGTAATTCAGCAGCCCAAGATGCTCAATTGTATTTGTTTTAGTGAAATCACAACCTGCTGAAATGAATACTCATCTGTCTCCAGACACTTCAGGAGCCAGAGCTAAGGACAGAATGGGCAGCAGTTCAGATGTTGCTTTGTCATAACACGCTGAGATGGACCTCAGGCAAGACCTTGTTTAATAACATTTTTCCATAATATTCCACTGGATCCCTAAAATTAGTTCCAAATATCTGCCCATGTTCAACTATCTCTGTCTTGGCCAGGAGGCCCATCCATTGTCAACTGGCCTTTTCTTTTATCCCATTGCCTCTTTTGCTGGACCAGTGACCTCAGTCTCATCCACCTGACACTACTTACCTTAAAAGCTGCACTGTTATGTCCACACTGCATTTTACTCATCTCTCCAGGAATCTGCTGCACTCTTGAAGGCTCTGACCATGCAGTAAATGACTCAGTTGATGGTTAAATTACTTTAGTTATTACCAGCTGCAAGTAGACTTCACCAGAAACCTACCCAAGGGTTCTAGGTACAGTCTTCAAACTTAGAGAGAATAACATGTGAAAGTGGATGTGTTCTACTTCCTTTTCTCAGGCTCTGATCCTGCAAGATGACTGCTGAGACCATCCAAAAGGGTAACTGCCCACAGCATAAAGATTAACCTTGCTAAGGTCACTGCTATGTTGGGTGTTTTGGTTTTTTGCCTTGTCCAAAGCAGATTTGATGGTCAGATTTCTTAGACCTTCTCTGGTTCAAGTAGCAGCAGCTCAGACAGCTCCTTGTTGTAGTCTCCATGTTATGTGAGATGATGACTCACACCAAGAGCGGCCAGAGGACTGAGGATATTCATTTTTAAGGGCAAAGGTGGCACCTTCACACGTGTTTACGCAGAATCAAGCACTTCAGGGCTCTAGTCCTGAATGAGATTTCCAAGTTATGTTGTAGTACAAACAAACAATAACAGAGAATGGGTAAGGGTAAGGGGAGGAGGGGGAAGTTATGATTAATTTTTATCAGACTTCGTCTCCTTTCCACAGAGCAGTTCAATGTGAAGTCAAAGTTCATTGACACATTCTCTGTAGTCGGTGGGATGATTGTTTTATATTAGCCATTGACTCGGCCTGCATTGATCCTTGAGAATGTATCGCACAAATCATTTTGCACTAAACTGCTGAATCGATGAAGAAATCTCCTGGAAAATTTATATTAAAAGTCGCTGTTTGCCTAAATGAGTTCCCTGTGCCCCATATTGAATATTTTGCTGATGAATTGAATGAGTTTAAATTTGAACATTGCAGACCCATTAAAGAATGAATTCTTAAATCAACTTCTGCCATTTATGATTGAAATGAGATTTCCCCTGCAATAGACTAGCTGTTATATAAATCAGTTGTGCATTTTAAACTGTTCCATAAACAAGATATAATTCTTTTAAATACACAACAGGTGCCTTAAATCTTTTGATGCATCTTGTATTTATCTGATGTTGATATTAGTATATTTACACCAGGTAACGAACATGGGTTTATAATAGCATATAGTTTCTGAAGGTTAAAGAAGCCATAATCTTTGTTCTTAAATGCAACTGAATTTTCCAGGGTTATACTCTACATCACTGCTCACAGCTGAGATCTAAATTTAATCTAAAATAAATAATTGTCCCTTGCACTATAAAAAAAGCAAACCATCTTGAGTAAGGTTATGATTAGAGCAAATTTGATTTTTAGTATGACAGAGAGGAACACTTTTCCTGCTATCTGGTTTTAAATATTGCAGTGAATAGTTGAATTTCTTTCCTTTCCACTCAGACTCTCTGCACCTTAGATGACCTCTACTTACTGGCTCAGGTAAATGATTTAAGCTGGTACCAAAATTACTTCATGCACTGGTCCAGGTTTGGAGTTACCCCAGATACAAGATTTCCACAGTGTGCTGGAGCCACTGGTGTCAGAGAAGTGCTCCTTCACTTTTTCCACAAAGAACAGCTTTTTCACATAAATCATGTCCATCTTGAAAGATGATTGTTTCTTCTCAAGCCATATAAGGAGGTAACTGCTGGAGTCAGACTTGATCTTTGATGTCATGGGATGTTCCCTGGGTTTCAGAGTTTGGGTCAGGTGGATCCCAGAGGGGCAGTAAGCAACAAATCACTGTCCTCTTCCTCAGAGAGCACATTAAAGTGGACATAAACCAAGACTATGAGGGTCAAACCAGGAGCTGGAGCAAATCAGTGCATTTTATATGATATCTAGGAATGGTGCCAGTGTGGTCTCTGTACTCAGCAGCTTCTGAATAAACAAAAATTCCTGAGACATCCCCAGTAAAATAGAGAGCTTCAATGAGCTAGAAAAGAGGAGCAGCACCTGCATTGTGGATTAGCAGATAGAAAGGTCTGGAGGTTAATTCAAAATTGCTCTGTTCCTCTTTTAGATAATGTGGCATTCAGAAATGTTCATGGTGTAACATATGAAAAAGAATTCAGTCCCAGAGAAGGGACCATAATGTACATTGGAAATTCAATAAAATCTGGAAGCCTAATGAGAAATGCATGTTTTTGCCATTTCTTCACTGGTGTTGCCTTGAACATACCCTAGAAGGTCGCTCTGATGCACAGAGGTGGGGCCTCCAGTCAACCTTCCTTCCATGCTCATCCTTCCACACTCATCCTCATCTTCCTCTGCCCCACAGCTGAGCACACACTGGATTTGCCCTGTGGGCTCACCCACACATCACATCCCTGATGACAAGCCAAAGTCAAACTTTAGGGTGTGCTGCAGCCACTTCTCTGTTTGGATTTGACTCTTCCTGCAAGCAAGACACTTTACTTAGCCAAGCATGAAGGGATGGTACAAGGTACTGTGACTATCCTTTGAGAAAGAAAATCTTTCTTTTTTCATCCCATTCTTGCCAGTAACAGGATTCAGAAGCAGCTTCCAAAGTAAAGAGATCTTTAAATCACAGATGTTGCAGGAGGGCTGGAATAGCTCACTTTAACCAGGTTGTAAAATCTCACTATTGAGGCTGTAGTATCAGCTTCATCCCATGGCTTCTAATGTTTTCATGGCTCTGTGGGACTCTCTCATCCAAGGACAAGCATCAAGGGTTTTATAACTATCAGTTGATCATTTCTGCTAAAGTAGGGGAGGTGGATTCTCAGCCAGATAACAAAGGTGTTATCTCTATCCAGGGAGGATATAAAGGATATTGGGAAGATAACATCTAATTGAAGATTCAATTTTCCAAGTGTCAAATTGTTTTGATGACTAATTGATTTACATAGACTGAATTCATTCACAGAGCAAGTATTTTTTAGATCTGGGTGCCTTTTTTCTTCTGTGGCAGCACATAGGAATTGCTGTTAACTTTCTTAAAAGTAAAAGATATAGATTAGGATTGGCATGGGAGATGTTACTGAGTTTTAGCTCTTTTACTTCTAGACATGGACACAGTAGGTTGCTAATGTCAGTAAAGCTGTGATTCAGGGATCCAAGCCCAAAACTAGGTGACAGAAAAGGTCGGGATCTAATTGCTCTGTTTTAGTGTTGAGACCAAGGAAAGGAAGAAAACGTGATGGCCTCGGGAAAAGCTGTTGTACAAGACCTCTTTGGCTCAGTTTAAAAGAGGGATAATGGTGTTTACTTGCTGTTCTCAGAAGGATATTGTGAGAATTAATTAGCTAATGTTGACACGGTGCTGTGAATGTAAAAAATAATATGTAGTGAGAATGCAGGATGAAGTAGTATGGAAAATTAATTTGGATGCATGCAGAATACCTTTAAAAGTGAGATGTGACAAAAACATCAGTGAATTCTGTTGAGAAGCCTTTTTGCACCCACCTCAACAAGTTGTTCTGCTCTAGTGACAGCATTTTCAAAGCAGTTCCAGCAAAATGTTTTTAACAGGAATTCACTTTCAATCCCTCTGCTGGTAACATCAGGCTAATTTCCAGATGTCTGGGCACAGAGGTGTTTCTTCTGTCTCCATGTCCTTCATCTTTATCTTTCAATTCCTGAGGACTGATGGATGGCACACTCTCCCAGAAGGACTTGGTGCTGAGAGCATCACTGGCGCTATGAGGATTTGGGTCCAGTGCCCTGCTCATCTCCTACCTCCCAAGAGAGTTCCCAATCTCAAAATGGTTCTCTGGGATGACTGAAACAGAAAAATATTCTCTATAATTAAAGACACTACAATTATGATACTAGGGAAATTTCACCCAATAGGTATAAAAAGTAATTTTAAAATGTTGATTTACTTTTTCACTGAACATGTTGGGACCATATTAGTGGTCAGACAGGAAATTTTCATGCATGTGTTTTAGCAGACAGAAATGGTGTGTTTTAGTTTTTCACATTTTAATTTTCATCTTCTTCATCTTTTTCTCACTAAAATATTCATGTCTGGGTACCACCACAGTCAAAAGGATATTTCTATTGTCATCACTGTAAAAGATTTAATTAAAACATTTGTGATTCTTCACAAATTTTTAAATATAACTTCATCTATTGATAACAATAAACAGCAATTTTGTCTATAAATTTTTTATCAACATGCACAAAAAATTTTATTTTGTAGGGTTTAGTTTATCTTCAAAAGAACACATTTCTTCAAAATAATGAAACAAATATTTTCATTTTTTAAATTAAAAATTTATAAAACCCTTTTCCTTTAATTTCTCCAGATACACTAAATACAACAGCACACTTAAAAAAAAAATTCTAAGATAATTGTTATGTTTGGAAAAATAAAAGTGATGCCTTTATTAGGAGCCAGATCTGATGTAATTGGACATTATGATGACTTCTTTATGCCTCCAGACCTTTTCCCCTAAACTATAACTTATTACATACCTAATGCCTTGGTCAACAAATAATGCCATGTGCACAAACAGATGGTTTGGTGGAGATCAGCTGAGATGGTTTGAGGCCACCACACTCATTTCACATGTCACCAAAGAGCCACTTCAGTTGCAGTGAGCAAATCGAGGTGCTGGTCTCACTGATATTTGTAAGTGGTTGTTTATACTTCATATTGTGTATTTTAGTATAGATTATGCATCTTCTTTATGGTTGCATTTCTCAGTTCTCTTTTATAGTGGATAAAATCCAGAGCAGGGTAAGTACAATATTGTCTCAGTGTGACACTGTCCTTTGTCCCACAAAATACAAGTTTGTAGGTATGAAGAAAATTTCCTGTTGCATTTTCACTTTCTGAGTGCTAATGAAGCAAGAACAAGTCTTTGGAAAGGTGTGGCTGGCAGATAATTGCTTTCACAGGATAAACACAGTATCTTTCCTTTTTCCATCTAACATTTAAAATCATTTTACATATACAGAACATTTGAGTCTAATTGGATGAAGGATCTTCATTCTTGTTACAAAAAAAAAAAAACAACAACCTGTTAAATTGATATTACTTCATTGATTTTAATAAAGCCTTTGAAGATCTGAGAACAAAGGGTCCTATTGGTTCTTTAATTAGTAAAGGATTTATTCAATAAGTTATCGGACAAGTTAATTTACAGGACTTAATTTTGCTATTGAAAGGTTTAGCCTCCTTCCCTCCAAAACTGGGACGATGGACCATTCCAATACTGTGAAGGTGATGACCTTGTGATAACCCGTGTGTTCATCAGTCAAATTACTGTCCCCAGTAATGATAATGCCAAAGCTCTGGAACACTGGGGCAGCTAATCTGTATTCAAATTACACTCAATGAAACAGCAAGCACAATTCGAGTAATAACTCACTAGCACTGAGAGGTGAAGGGAGATGTTCAGACCCCTTCATGCAGATTGGACATTATCATACATTTCTTAGGTGTTGGACAGGTCTGCATGAGAGGGTTGTTAATGAAAATATCAATCAAAAACTCTGCTGACTTAATGGTCAATTTAAATTAATTAATTGTAAAGGAAAAAGTTGAGAAGGACAGCATTGATTGTTTAGCTCGGAGCAGTTGGCAGGCTCGGAGAACAAGGTTGCCCAAATAAGAGCATATTTCCTATGTCAGCTGATGCTTTGTGTAAAATCTTGTGTTTGAAAAGGTGGAAAAAATAGCAGGATGCTGTAATTTGAACACTTTAATACTTTGAACTGTGGGTCAGTGGGTTTGGGATGAGGTGCTGAACACGGTGATATAATCTCAGCCTTGGGAAGGAAATCTGCAGGACAGGTAGAAGTGAGGCACTGTGCACCAGCTGAGGATTTGACCCTCCCTCTTCAGACACAAGCAGGAATCCTTTCATTCACAGCCTGGTTTTTATCCTCACAGCTTGTACTTTCTGGCTCAGAACATGTTTGTCCGTGGTCCCTAAAAGGCTGACTCTCTGGAGGTCAAGGGGAGGATTTCTTCTGATTTAGAGGAGAGAGAATTTCAGCCTCCATCTGCAAGGGGGCTCCTCACAAATAAAATTGTGAATCAAGAAAATATTTAATGCATGGAAGCATCTATAAGAATTTTCTTATTATATGAAAGGCAATATGTGTTTTGTGAAACTGATGTAAAGTCTTTGGGATTAATAAAGTATTAAACTTCTATTTTTAAAAGTATATTTTGAAAAGAAATGCTTTAAATGAAGATACTTTCTATCCCTATGTCTATATTTACATCTATCTCTATAATTAAGTATCAGCAAAATTTTTGAAGACAAAAATGCCCATAGTATTTTAAAATGCATTTTGCTTCTTACATAGGCAAAGGCTATAGTAATTTGGTGTAGGAACAGGCTAAAACTTGAAATTAAATCAAATTTTTTTACCAGATTCCTGTGTTTTAAACCCAAAACTCAATATTGCTTTTGAATTCAGTGCTAAGGAAATACAGCAAGATTTGCTAAATTAATTATATTTTATCTGTCTGAAGCACAATCCAAACTTCCTGCCAGCTGCATTGGGTTGTGATGTGGGTGCAGTCTAAGATCTGAGCATCCAGAATTTTTTTTTTTTTCTTTTTTTCCTTCAGCCGGTTATTTTGTTTTGGTTTAAATCTGTTTCCTAATTCTGCTCTTTCTAAATCACACATTGTCATTTGCATCAGAGCAGAATACAAATATCAACCCTGTGTATAATGCAGGGGGAAATAAATATGAGATATAAAATGAAATGCAGATGCAGCAGCATTACTGTAGAAAGCATCTGACAGGCAGTACTAGGGTTGGTTCTAATATTATTTTTATAATTCTTTTTACTATCACAAAAAGGATGGGATCAGAAAATGGGTGTAATGAGACAGAAAGGAACCCAAATAAAGCAATTGTCCCCATTAAAATAATATGGTGTTTATACATTTAAGTAAATGACAACAAGTGCAGAACTACATGGCACATTAGGGAAATGAAGATACTGCACTGACTTTCTATTCCTTCTTTCCCTTTTCCATATACTCTTCCCTCAAGACAGTATTAAAATGATAATAAGGAACTCAAATGAACATATTTGCAAATTAAATGTAACTTGGTCCTTAGTAGAATTCAGGGGGAGTTCTCCAACCAGATTTGATACCTGACTTCTAGAAAATGCTTAGCATGATGGATACACAATAGATCAGGGTTGCACTGTTACTGAATATGCTGCAAAGAAAATTTATAAAGGCTCAAAATAACCAAACAACCCATGGCTGTGTTAGGACAACATCCCAATGTAAATCTTGTTTAACTTCAGGAGCCAAGTCATGTTTTCTGTTCTCTCCAGCAGCTATTACTCCCTTTTTCAGAACTATCTCAGAGAATATTTCACCCAGGTCCCAAGGGGAAGTAGGTGAAAACAGAAGTGACACAGGAAGGGCAAACAGCCCACCAGGCAAAGCCCACAGTGGCACAGCCTTTTCAGCAGAGCAGCTCAGCACAGCCCAGACCTGATGATTCTGCAGTTCAAAGATGTGCCTGGCTGAACTGACTTCTTTCTTGCTGGACTGTGTTAATATAATGGCTGTACAGCTCAAATGCAATCTCAATAAATGGTGTTGCTGTTTGAAAACTCTCTGGCTTTGCTTTCAGACCTAATCCCCCACCAAAGGCACCCAGTGTGTCTTTGACTCTTCACCACTCTCACAGCAGCTGAGCCACTCAGGCATGGCTCTATCACCCCAAAATTCAACCAGTACAACCCTTCCACAAAATGTGGCTGTATTCCCATGAGATTATCCAGGAGTTATAGAAGATCTAAAGGTATATTGAAGTTCTTTCTTGCAGCTGTATCTAAGTCTGCCCCCTATTCTGTTATACTGGTGTACTTGGAGGAGAAAATTTTGTAGGGATGAACCCTATGTTAAGGTACATCAATGAAGAGTAGGGCAGAAAATGTGTGAAAATACAGCTCCTGGTGACTTTATCCAAGCCCTGCCTCAGTTTTCTGATTTAGGAGGTAAAGATATTAACCAGACACCAGAAAATTTTATTTCTAATCCTGACTGATTCTTTCTGTGGTTTTGGATGAGCTACTCAGACTGATCACATTATTTTATGGTATCCAGAAGGGAATAGCAACATCCAATATGTTCACTCTTTGTGGATGTCCAAACCTCTTTCCAGCACTAACTTTCCTGTGTGTATCATGAGGACTGGACAAATCTGGCCCAGCATTGCCTAGGTAGTGTCTTGCTTGGGGGAATGGATTCCCAAACATGTCACAGGAGTCTTAAGGTTGAATAAATTCTGATTGTCTGTGGGATCTCTTGTTAAATACTGGATTTCCTTCTTGGCCAGAGGGTAATGCAAAAATGTGTATGAACTATTTTTAGCTGGGCTATAGAGAGAAAACTAAGCTATCAGAGAATATAATTAGAACAGAACTGCCATGCTAAATTTGAGGATTAGATATTATACCTTGTAATTAATCAGGCTGCATAAAGTCATCTTGGAGTAGAATTGCATGAACCATTTTATTCTCCTACTGGCTCAGGGTAACAGGCTCTGAGAGGAGCATTTGTGAAGGGCAAAGGGGTGTTGTGGTTGCAGTAAGTCAAGAAATGGCCTTGGGCACTACTGGAGATGCTGAGGATCCCAGTCTAGCAGGGAATCAGCCTTGTAGCTCTGAGGTTAAACCTGGTAGTCCCAGTCCCAGCCTGTGCCTCAGTGTACTATGACCAGAGCCCTTCACAGCCTTAGGATTTCCCAGCATGGAAAGCAAAGCAGGCACAGAAGTTGTTAAAAAAAGATGGCTTTTGCTATGTAAATGTATCAGGACCTGGCCATGAGCAGAAAGTATTAGTACTATTTTATTTTCTTATGAATAACAATAAAATATTACACTGACTGCAAGCTTGATGGGAGAGCTAGTAATACTATTGCTCTTGTAGTATTTAGTTTGCTTGTATATTCTCTTGACTCCAGATGGATTTTAATTTTGTGTATGGTAGCTACACAGTGTGCACGTAAAAGCTTCAATAAATCTGCTTGTTCAAAGTGAAATAGGCATTTTTTATTATGAGATTGTCTTGCTCCAAAACAAATCCACATGATTAGAGTAGTGGATTTAACTAATTGTCCTCCAAGCAGCTCCTATGGGAAAACAAAATGTTGTCTATGTTAACAGTGCCTCAAAGAGAGATCAGTCAGGATCAGCAAAAACATGGTATCACATGCTATAGTATTGTGTTGTTTACCAGATGGCAGGAGGATAATTACCATTAAATCATTATCACTTGCTTTAGGGTAAGTACCATCATAAAAGCTGATATCTGAACTGAGTCCCAAATCCCAATATGTAACTACTGTTAAATTTCTAGAGAGATGCAGAATCCCAGGTATCAAGATCTGGATTTCACTCTGGATCAGATTCTGAAGTGTGAAGGTTCTGTTTTCCAGAAACCTCCTTACTCAGCTGCTCATGTGACATACTGAAGTGATAGATGCTTTTCAGAGACTTCTATTCTATTCTATTCTATTCTATTCTATTCTATTCTATTCTATTCTATTCTATTCTATTCTATTCTATTCCATTCCATTCCATTCCATTCCATTCCATTCCATTCCATTCTTCTTCTCTAGATCCTGACATTACCTAGTATTATTAGCAGTAATATTAATTGGGTTATTATAATTTGTAATAATACCTACAACATGTTGCTGAAAAATCTGAGGAACAAATACTAAAGTAGTTCAGACTCTGAAAATGCCTCTCAGATTGTGAGGAAAGCCTGGGAGTAGCTGAGGTGCAGATGTCCATGTGATTTCTATTTAAAGGCAGGTGATTTAAAGGCATGATTCCAGCCCTCAGTGCTTCAGTTTTTCACTGTAAAACTGTGTGACTCTTGACATGGAGAGATCTTGGTAGGAGAGAAGCTGGGTCATTACTTCTACTTCTTGTTTTTTAGGAGGGAGAATGTAGAAGCATAACTGGAATGATTGCTCCAGGACTGTTGGCTCTGCAAACGTCATTTTATCTAGTTTAAAAAGAGCCCAGCCCTTAAATTTACTTTGTTTGGCCCTTGTCATTAAGTGATGCAAGGAAGTGTCAGGGCACTGGAAGGCTGGCTTTCATTAATGGCATAATTATAGACAAGGAAAACAGAAGGAGGCACTGTTAACAAGAAATTCTGTGTCACCACAGTGAGAATTGCCTTACCAATGTCACAGCTCTGTGACGAGGATGTGTGGGGTTGCACAGACCCAACATAACTGCAAAATCCTGCAAAGAACCACCCAGAAATATTCAAGGTGGCTGCAGAGATGATTAACAGAGATTTCTGTAGCTTTGGCACTACTGCAGGCCAGGACAGTGTTGTTAAAACCTGTGGTCTCTACCCATGGGGACCTACACTCACAACTGTGTGATCCTGGTCCTGAGATGAAAAGGCTAAAAAAAGGTAGGGATGACATTATCTGTTATGTTTAGTTTGTACATAATTTCAGAACACGAGTTTCCAGGTCAATTAAACTGCCACTTCTGATCACCCTGGTCCTTCAAGAGTGGTTTTATAAAGGATCTGAGTACTTAAATTTCACAGAGGTTTGTGAATGTCATGTTGTGATACTCCTTTGAAACTGCCTGCCTTCATTCAACTAAAACTGCAGAGTAAAGCCAAAGTACAAGCTTTTCCTTTTGCAGATTGGTACTGTAGACAATTGGCCATTTAAGGGTCACTTTGCATATTCTGGAACAGAGCAGGCAAAGCCAGTGTGCAACACACTCTGGCATTACATGCTCGAAAACCACTGAAGCAGACAGCAATTCTCTAGTAAAATTTTTCCAAATTATTTTTTTTTTTGTATGATATTGCTGTCAGGCAAAGAAGAGCTGACCTTTCTGTTTTTTTCCCCGAGTCAGTCCTTACTTATATTTCTTACCATTAAGGCTTGCTCCACCTTGCCTCCAATATTATGTTTTCCTGTGTCATCATTTCTCTGATTTTCTATTGCTCTGCAGTATCTGCTGGGGGAGTGGTCAGGGTGCTGCTGTGCCTGACCTGCATCACTCTGCCAAACCAGTGGCTTCACTCAGTTCATATCTGGGACCAAGTGAGTGAAGAGCTATGAATGCAAGCTCCAGGCAGCATGAGTCTAGCCAGAAATCCATGCAAAATACTGGAGAGCATCTCAACACTGCAGGCAAAACCTACCCTGGCATCTGGGATGACATGGCAATTTATGGTCTGGATAGTTGGAACAAGTCTCTCTAGATAGACTCCATTCATAGCCAGTGAGAAAGAGATACAACGAGAGCTGATGTTTGCACAGTTTTTGCACATGTTGCACAGATGTTTCCTCTCCACTGACCAAACACCTGGCAATTCTGGAGCACCCTGAAGGAATAACTCAGCAACAGAGTCCCAGCTACAAAAACCTCAGGCAGCGTTGTTGATCCTCTCACAGAAACACCCCAGTGTCCTATTTGGGAACACACTGTGCACAGAGAAATAATTTGCCCTGCCAATTTTCATCGCTGGTAGTTACCAAGTGAGTCATTAATATGCTGTGTAATTCCAACCTAACTATTCTAATGTGCATTGATTTCATCTTATGTGGGAAAAAGAGCTCATTGCTTATTATTGGCTGTAATATATCTCCATGGCAAAGGCAAAAGCTCACCACTGGCCTCTCAAATGGCTGAGAGGAGTTAGCAGCTTTTGCTGGAAAAGGGGCACAGTCTGTGAGCACTGCAGCAGAGCACAGCTGCAGGATACCAGAGGATACCAGAGGCTCCTCTGCTGTGGGGAGAGATGCTCCAGTCCCTTAATCATGTTCACAGACTTTTGTTGAACTCTATCCAGTCTGCCCATGTCTCTCTTGCATGAGGAGCCCAGGACTGGACATGGTGCTCCAGATGTGGTTTCACCAATGCTGAATAAAGGGGAGGGATCAACTCCCTCCATCTGCTGTCAACACTTTTTCTTTTCCACTGTGCAGTCATGGGTGCATTTGTTGGTGTGTCACCAGTGGCATAAACTGTCCAACTACTTTGCCACAGCTCTGAAAAAAAATCATACAGAAGCTGGCAAACTCCTCTGGGATACAGATAAGAGAGTCGTGTATGCAAAAACAACAGCAGAACATCACTTTATGGCTAATGAGTATTTCCTTTCCACACAGTTACTGTCCTACCATTGCCTGTCCTGTGAAAAATTCTTATTTTTATTTACTTCATATCACCTGTTGCTGTTGAGAATTATTTTCTAAGCCCTTCTCTGTGGATACTGTTCCTGTTTAAAAAGACTCCCAGGTTTTTAAAGAGGTATTTCCTGTTCCTAACATGGACTTAACTTTACATACTTAACTATACTGTAACCTTACATGGACTTTGGGAGCTCACTGAATTTTGTTGAGGGTGGAAAAAGTCAGGACTGTGGGTCCTGTGAATCTTTCAGCCACATTCAAAGACTGCAATGTGTGGCTGTGTTCAGGTCATCCCCTGTGCCACTCCCTGCTCTGCCAGGCTGGGTCACACCAGGCATCCTTCCCAGGGACAGCTGTTGTTGGAGAGGTCAGTCCCCATGGGTGTGTGTGCAGCCCTGCTGGCTTGCCACCCACATCTTATTGCTCTTCAGAGATGCTAAAAGAGTCTCCATGTCAAAAATGCCTTTAAACATCCACAGAAAACCACAGAGAAATACAAAATAGAAGTAATGTTGCCAGACTATGTACTGGAAGATAACCAGCACAGCCTTTGCAGGGCTTTTGACCTTGCAGGTCCTTCCATGAGCATGGCCCATGTTGTTTCCCACCCCAGATACAGTCGCCAGCATGCCTGCAAGGCTGTTTTTAGACTAATTCCTGCTAATGTCATGCATGGCTAGTTAACCTCCATTTGATCTGTCTTTTAGAGATTTATTCATCAATAAAGGCGTTATTACTCCTTTGATGATAGTTAGTATCATTTATATGAATTGTCTATTGACGGACACATTTAACAAAGGGTGTTTATGTGCTGAACAATCACATAGTTTATTTATCCAATAATCATATAATCGATTAGAAAAAAAATTCAAGTTGAAGGACTTCTTTGAGATTTAAAGATTTCACAGTTTCCATCTGTGTCCAAGATGTTTAATTTGTGTTAGTTATGTATTACATTTCACTAGTATTGTTCCTACAAGAGGATCTTGTAGATCAACCTCTGGCAGCTCTCAGGTAAAGACTGAACCTGGCCAGCTTGTTTAAGAGGATGTTTAGGTATTTTTGATCACAAATGACAGTATAAAAATCAGAAATATTGGGCAGTGAGTGTCTTGAGGCACTCTCAGGGAAGGGTAGGACTGATCACACTTGCCTTCCAGAAAACGTACTTTTCCAGCACTAAGATCATCATGTCTACAGTGGTTACAAATATCTACTAATGACTGAAACAGATGAAGCCTGTTTGCCTGATATCTTTCACTGGCTGATGCCATTGCATTTTCACAAGGCATAACATTGCTCTCTCGTACTCAGATAAAAATCCAAGCTGAATCAGAAAACCTTTCATGTCTAGCAAGCCCTGTAGAGCTGCTGTTGCTCCTGCATTGAAGCACAGCCATCTCTTGTGCAGCAGGACCATGGAGGTCTCCAGCAGAGCACATCCAGGGCTCACATCCCCCTAAAACCACAACTAACACACATCCCTCTGGGAAGCCTGGGATATTGAATGTCAGATTTCTGTGTTTAGTGACCAACATTCATCCCCCAACTTCCCCAAGCCCCAGACACCAAGCCATCACCAAATTATGTTTGGCTCTTAACGCAGACATTGCAAACATGCAAAGAGTGCTTGTCAAGGTAGCATTGCTTGGTGTGGCTGGGAGAGCCCATTGTTTGCTAGGTTTAAATTGTGGGTGTTTTATATCCTAAGATCCTGACCCTGGCAGTTTCTCCATGTCAATCATATATCCTGCTCTCAGAAAGATGACTGCATTGACTTCCAGTGACTTCCAGTTTCCTACAGGTAGGAAGTGAGACTGGGCTTTCATCCTGCAAACTCTCACCCACTTGTGTTTATTTGTGATTCCTCCTGTAGGACTACAGGGAACATCAGAGGAGAACCTGGGCTGCACAGTGCAAGGCCCTGCAGGGACCTCCACACCCAGGGACAAAAGCTTTGTGTAGCACTTACTACGGTAAAAATCTTATTCCTTAAGGAAGCAAAGACTGCAGGAATGCAAGAGAAAATTCCCAGGGATAAAGAATGAGGAGTCATTTAAGAAACAGGGTTTTTTAACCCCTTTGTACCACAGAAAGCAGGAACTGAGTGGTCTGAGTTCATGTTGGGATCTTAGAAAAAGGCAGGCTCAGCGTCTTGATTAGAGCCCAGGTCCCCAGAATCAGTCACAGTTATCAGCTCTGGGATGTCCAGCTGTGGCATGGATTCCCTGTTAAAATACCCTCATGAGCAGGGAGGGCTGAAGGGGATTGGTTTGCTATTATTAGCCACTGGCCAAAAGCTTTTGCACTCTGGTTTGAAGGAATTTTTGATCTTTTGATTTTACAGGAGACTGGAATTGATAAGCCAGGTGATTTCAAGGGCTGCAGTTTCAATCAGACCCCCCTCCCTGCTGCCCACCCAGGAGACTCTGACCATAGGGAAGGACAAGTCCTGGGATTTGAAGGTTTAGCCTGAGGCCACCAAGTCCCATAGCTTCAGCATTACCAGTTTTGTAACAGCCTGAGCTAAGCTCTGGGAGCAGCAGCTTATCTGGCCAATGTCTTTGTTAGATGCACTTGCAAGCGGTAGAGAATAAAACCTTGATCCTGTGAAATTTGGTGGGTGGAGGCAGATGGCTTTCAGTGCTGAAGAATTGTCAATAGGGTGGTGAACTTGCTACACACCGAATGAGGGGGAGCTTGTCCTTCGGTCCCAAAAAAAATGCTACAGAAAACTTTCCTTAGAAGAAGTGGGAGAGGGGTACTGACAAACACAAATTCAGTTGTTACACTCTGTAGGTCCTTCCCTGCCCCCTTTGCATGGCTGCTCCTCTGAGATCCCTTTCTTGAAGGTGGCACTGTAGGTGTTGATCTCAGACCTCTCAATCTGAAGTGCTTTTACTTTGAAGTCACTGTGGTACAACTGAAATCTGCTTTATTCCATACTCTTAACTAGTTAAGTGTATTTAAAATTATTCGTGTGTTATGTTTGTTAATTAACTCTCCCTTCTAAGTGGAAACCAAGACAAGTTGATACTTTCTTTAAACTGCGTACTTTAGAATAAATGCTCTCAGGTCTTTGCTCAGGGACTCTGGTAAAATTTTCAGTTAATTCAAATGACAATACCAGCACCAGAGATGCAGTTTGAGACCCAAACCTGTGGCAGTCACAATTGCATGGAAGCTAAGACTTGGCAGATGCAGCTGCTGCTCCTGTTCCCTTCCCAGGAAATGTGGAAAAATGTCACACTTTCTCAGCATGCAGCCTGGCTGGATATGCAGGGCACATCTGCCACCTGAGACAAACTCACCATTGCATTTGTATATATGAATTCATGTACATGTATATATATATTGGAACATACATTTCTGTATGTGTGTGAATAAGCAGGTGCCTATCACTAGCACTGCATGATGTTTCTGCAATACTTGGCAATGCTTTCATAAGAAAGGGCTTTATAAGCAGAATGATGCAGAAAAAGCATTTTTAAAGGCATGTGCCTTTGTTATAGCAAAAAAAAATACAAATTATCCCACTGGAGTGGTGAAGATATAAAGGAGGAAGACAGAGAGGTCCCAGAAATAGCATTAACTCTTACATGTATGCCTCTTTACTTGGCTCTGGATCTTCTTTAGCACTGGTGCCAGCTTGCTTTGTCTGAGAGTTTTCCAGGTACAGTGGGATAGCTGAGAGCCTATTCTGGCCACTTCAGCCACAGGGGAAGAACAAATTTCTTAGGTTTGTTATTCTTTAAAATGTTTATTCAAAGCTAAGATCTGAGGCTCCTGCCACAAGTCCCAAGTATGGGACATCAGGTATCTGCCCAGGGAGTGGGCAGGGAGGAAACACCTCTGCACCTCAGACCTTGTTGGCCCTTCTCTCTTGCTTATGGGAAGACACACCTATGTGTGTCACAGTGCCACTGCAGCCAAACGGGACTTCAGGAGACACCTGGAACCACCCTCGGCCCATGGAGGGGTGCTTGCTGGCATAAGGAGTTGAAGCACAAGAAATGCTGATTTTTCTGGCTTTTCAAAAGTCTGGTGCCATCACTGGGGCAACATGATGACCCAGGCCCACTTGCAGCTAGACTTTGTACCTGTGCTTCTTACTTAATTAAACTGTTTGTGCTTTAGAGCCCAGATAGCGGGATCTGGACCACATGATGCTCAAAAGTAGAGTTGCTCCTTTTCCTCCTCCCCAAAAATATGTCATAGGCACAAACCATCTGATAGCATCTCCAGCTACTTGGGACACCCCATGGTAGAGAGATGATACGGCAGGTCTAATCTGTAATCCAATTTCTGGGCTAAACTGCCCTTGTGTTTCAGGTCTGCACAGGTGACAGATGAGAAATGAAACCCAGTCCTTCACATAGAGAACTATGAGAACAATTGGAAGCTTTTTGACAGGTCAGAAAACCCATTGCCTAATTTGAAGAGAAACTTTGTGAATTAATTCAACAATGATTTTGCACAAGTTGAGCCCTGGAGAAAAGCTGACAGAGGCCATCTGGGTTGCTCTGCCATGGACCTGAAGCTGAGATATTCAGATTGCTCCCCAGTGTCCTGGGGTGCTGGAAGGATCCTGTAGGGGGCTGGCCATGGGGGCAGGATTCCATCATTCTGAAGCGATGCTCTTCTCTCCCAACCCCATTTTACAGCCCAAGACTTTTCCTTGGGCTTTGGTGCCATCCGGTGGCAGCAAAGCTGAAAGGAGACCAGCAAAATCCTTGGATTTTGGGCGGTTCCTGGGCACACACGAGAAGCTCACAAACAAGATTTAAATCCTTCCCCAAATTTCAGAGTACAAGACAGTGCAAGTGCAATGGCCAGAGAGAAACTTTTGGTGATGTTTGAACCAGGCAGAAAAGTCAGTTTTTAAAAAAACTCCCTCCAAATCGAAGAAAATTGAGAAGCTTGGCTTTTAGAAAATATTAATGAAAGTGCCTTAAAGATTGTTTGTAAAAATCACATCAATATTCCCCAGATTTTCACGTGTTCTGTTACTTAAACAAAAGATCCAGGTCATCAGCTTGGGTAAACTATTGAGACATAGTCAGTGGAGCCAGACTTATTCCACTAGAAATTAGGATTATTTTTTTTTCTAATATGAAATCTGGTTTAGAGTATGATGAATTTTGTTTTATATTGTTTTCTTATATTTTTCATGTCACATCACTGAATTAACAACTAAAGGGATTCATGGAGTTCGTGTTGTCCATATTAAGCACATCAAAAGCTCTGTATGACAACAGAATTTCCTTTACTCAAGATTAGCATGGCCTTGGCTAAAACACATCTCACAACATGTGGACAGCTGAAATTTTAAGCAAATTAGGCTTGGGTTATTTCCATGGGCAGATATTTAAACTTTTAGAGATGAGAGTCTTCTTCAAGTTTTCCTGTCTAATCCCCCAGACAGTAAATCCTGTTACAACTTTCCCCACAAACCTCTGGTCCATTTGACCCCTGATGTTTTCCCTCTCTCATGCACTGTTTGTAGATGAGGAAGACTGAAAATAAGAATTTACCTCAATCTCAGGAATTCTCTATTTGAATCTATAGAGGATGGAGATGCAACGAACTTTTCTTCCTCTCTGCCAATAAAAGTAGCTAGCTCAGAAAAAACCAGCTTGGAATAACATTTATAGTTGGTATTTGAGGAGAGGGGTTTGGATTTGTTATTATTACTTTATTATTGTTATTTTGTGGGTTTTTAAAAGAAATACATAGCATACATAACTCCTATTTAAATACAAATTACAGATCTTGGATTTTTTTTAGCAAAGAATGTACTTGGACTGTTAAAAGAATGCATAATTTGAATCCTCAACACTTGTCATTGAGGTAGGAAATATCTCAGCTGCTTTTGAATCCTCTTGATTTTAACCTAGGTAAGCATGGAATGAAAAAGCAAAACAAAAAATAACAGGCTAAATTCTCCTAAAAATTTCCAGCATGTTAGCATAACCCTGCTCCTGTCTGATTTTAAAGGTAATGGCCAAAACTTTAGCTTCTCTAATTCAGTACTGCATAAAACAAAGGTAATGAAAAAAGGTTATTACCCTCCTCTTGTGAAGGCAGAAGTCTCCAGGTAGGGGAGTCCACAACACCTATTATAAGGAATATTTTGGATTTATGTTAAGCAGTGTGAATTGCTGATCCATCCTGCCCTCACACAGCACACATTTCTGTGTATCTGTAAGTCTCCTGAGGTCATGTAGATACAGGAGACACTTTTTTTTTTTTTTTTAATTCCAACTTCTCTCCCACTCTGGCTGTAGCATTGTCCTCCCAGAGTAATAGGCAGTAATGTTGGTATAACTTTCCCCTGCCATTATGGGTGTCTGCTCTCTCCCAGCTGTCTTAGTTTATGTTCATCCTTAATATTCTACTGCTGAAGTTGTTGAAAGTTAGCAGGGGCCTTTTGTCAGAAAACAGCTTTTGTAAAATTGAGCTGGCAAGCTGACCACCTCAACTATCAACTGCTTATATACTAAAGGCCCTTTAGACCTTCACGATTTTCACATCAAAGGTGAATCTGTTGTCCCTATGAGCTGAATACTTGCTGTAATTTGGAGAAGCACCAAAAATATGTGGGAATCCTTAAAATTAGAGGATTTTGAGAAAGCTGCAAAAAGCTTGCCTCAGAAACAGCAGAACTGCAATTAGAGCTAAGTGTTAGCCTTAAGATTTGTCAGCAGAAAAGTTATATGGGATGTAGAAAGCAAGGACAAATAGAACAATGGTCTGTGTATTAATGCTTGGCTGGAATAACTCCCGAAGTTGCAGAAAAGTATATCTAGCAAGATATTAGGAAGTTCTAATCTTAATAATGGAGTTCTGTGCATTGTATTTTAAGGCTTACAAGCAGGTATTGCATTCGAAATAAACAAGCACTGTTTTAACCAAAGGCATATGTACTTATAGTCGTTGGAAATACAAGGAAGGCTGCAGCTTTTCCAGAGCTGGCTTTGGAAGCAGCAGGCACACAACAAGCGGGATGGATCCCTTCATCTGTCAGCCCAGATGAGCCGTACAGAGAAGGGAAAGGGCTGTTCCTGTGGATTTCCAGTGCCTGCAGCAAATCCCTTTCCAAGAGCTGCGCTGACACTCGGCGGTGCGAGGGGGAACTGCACAGCCCCGCTCCAGACACCCCTGCTCCAGATATAAATTCTATATTTATTATAAATAAGTTATATATAGTTATTTATAGAAAAATAAAGAACCTGGAGGTAACTTTCTAGAAGTCAGCCAAGATCACCAAATGGTTTGTTGGTCTCTAATCTTGGAAAGATAAAGAAGATCCCTAACTCAGGGAGTGCAGTTCTGCCACTGAAGAGATTTAAAGGACAGTTTAAAAGACAATCCATCCCACTGGAGACCCACAGGCTCTCCTAGAGGTGTGCATTTATATATTCATAGAATGGTTTGGGTTAGAAGGGACCTTAAAAATCACCTGGTTCCAACCCTCTAGGGGTTATACATAACATGCACCAACAGCAAGGAGACATCTAAATTTGGTTCTTTAGTTAAATGCCTTGGGTTAGGAAGGGTGACTGCATCCACAGTGGGTAAGGCTCACCTCTTTATATATATTTGCATAAAAAGAAAAAAATTATTTTGGATCCTCTGTGTATGCAGACTACTAAAAACTTCTTTACAAGTGCACTCAGTGCTGCAAGCAGCGGGCTATGGCAACGACAGTGACAAAAACAAAGCTAGAGTGGAGTCCCATAGGTACCAACCATTAGGCAAACACTCCTGTGAAAGCAACAGCATCTCAGAGATGAAGGGAGGAAGAAGATTGCCCTGCTGTTACCACAATGNCACTGCCCTTGCCCAAACCAGGCTCATCTGCCTTCCCAAGGTGACCAGCAAAGCCCTGCAGCTCGCACTGGTCACCACTGGGACTCTTCCTCTGCCTGCCTCTGTTTCTCCCCACTGTCTTTAATGTGAAGGGCACTGTTAAACAATTACATTATTATTTATATAATAAATATATAAATTCTATATTTATTATAAATAAGTTATATATAGTTATTTATAGAAAAATAAAGAACCTGGAGGTAACTTTCTAGAAGTCAGCCAAGATCACCAAATGGTTTGTTGGTCTCTAATCTTGGAAAGATAAAGAAGATCCCTAACTCAGGGAGTGCAGTTCTGCCACTGAAGAGATTTAAAGGACAGTTTAAAAGACAATCCATCCCACTGGAGACCCACAGGCTCTCCTAGAGGTGTGCATTTATATATTCATAGAATGGTTTGGGTTAGAAGGGACCTTAAAAATCACCTGGTTCCAACCCTCTAGGGGTTATACATAACATGCACCAACAGCAAGGAGACATCTAAATTTGGTTCTTTAGTTAAATGCCTTGGGTTAGGAAGGGTGACTGCATCCACAGTGGGTAAGGCTCACCTCTTTATATATATTTGCATAAAAAGAAAAAAATTATTTTGGATCCTCTGTGTATGCAGACTACTAAAAACTTCTTTACAAGTGCACTCAGTGCTGCAAGCAGCGGGCTATGGCAACGACAGTGACAAAAACAAAGCTAGAGTGGAGTCCCATAGGTACCAACCATTAGGCAAACACTCCTGTGAAAGCAACAGCATCTCAGAGATGAAGGGAGGAAGAAGATTGCCCTGCTGTTACCACAATGCAGGGGACATCCTCTAGGTTGCATGGAAAGGTCAGCCTAGATGAAGCTGAGTTTCCTTAGAAGGTGTCTGTGTCACAGACCCTGCCATCCTTATTATTTTCTGCTCTTTTCACACTGCCACAGGGTTTCAGCAATTATCACTGGCCAAAGTCTGCAGAGGAAGAAAAGGATTTCTTGTCCCTGCCTGTCCTCAGGCCTGGGGAGCCTCTGGGGAGTTATGTCAGTGTCAAAGTCATTATTGGGCAAGGGGCAGTGGTGTGAAAGTGCACAGGAGGTCAGAGCAGATGCTTGATTCTCTCTCAAAATCATTGAATCTCTGTGGATTACTTGAGAGGGATCATGTAAATCTTCACTAATGATGAGGAATATAAAAATTTCTGAGAATTTATGGCTTTCCATAGTTTGTCCACTCCACTCAACTGGTGACTTCCCCAGACAGGCCTGAAACAACAGTAAGTTTCATAATCATTAGAAATTAAATTGTGAGTCCCCAGGATGAAATGCAGCTAAAATTCCCCCTACATTTATCTGGTTCAGGGCTCACAAGATGGGAACACAATCCTCACAAGGACAGAAGTGGGCAACAGTCTTTGGTTATGGCTCTGAACTGCAAGTAAGCAGTGGTCCAAATTTTCCTTATTTTTCAGGTTGTATCCTTAGCAATACATTAGACCTGTGTTTCCACTACTCAGATGCAAAATTTAATGCAGGTTTTCTTTTCCTTTTTTTTTCTTACCTATTTTTCCCATTTTCACCACATTCTCTGCATAAGGAGACCTTTCTTTCATGAGGTGCAAAGGGCCCTTCAGCTGGAGTCTTTCAACATGACAAGCGACAGTGTCTTTTGCCTACCCATACAACATCTGTCCAGTTTGCTGGAGACCTGACTCTCTGCAGGAACAGTTTAACATCATTCAAAAGAGTTGGCTGCTCTCATTTCCCTTCTAAAACAAACACAATCGCCACCTAAGTGTTGTATTTCTGCCCCTGTAATAATTTTGTGTAGAGTTCAGTGAGATCTCTAAAAGATCAGTGTTGCCTCTGTGAAAGTCTTTTGTTTTCTGCATTTTTATGCTTTATGAGCAGTAACTTTGCTCTGTAACCTGGATTTGCTATGGAAAGACATGTTTAGCTGGAATGATTTGTATCAAAATATTGGGAAGCACCCATGGCTCTTGCTACAGACAGAGAGGGCAAAAGGCAGATTGTGGCCAGTGAGTGAGAAGCCAAAACTGGCCTATAATCCTTGTGGGGGAACTTCAGTGCAAATTCTGAGTATTGCCAGTGTGGGATTCTGGATGCAAATTCCCAAAAGAAGGAGCTGCAGCCAGTGGAACCCTGGGCAGTGACTAGAGAGGGAGGGAAAGAGAAATTCTCTCTACCATTAAAGCAGAGGGGTTTTCAGCTCCTCACACTGCAATCAGATGCAAAGAGCTCTTCTGGCAGCTGCCAGCAAAGCGTGGAGTGAGTTTAATGGTCACATGTCTGTTAAACATAAATTTGAACTTTATATTTACTCAGGAGCAATAAACGATTCAACCATTTCAGTACCATGAATCCTCTAGAGCAGCACCTCTAACCTTGCTCAGGAAAACACTGGTGTTTAACAGTACTGCCAAAACAGGCCATTTGCAGAAGTGTTTCAGTCTGTATAAAAAAGAAAAAAATTATTTTCCTTTAACCTGAAGCTGTCTGGACAATGTTTTTTGCCTTTGGAAATACCTTCAGAAAATAGCACATGTTATAGTTTATAGTAGTGTAGTGTCTCCTAACTTGTTGGTTTGTACCTATCTAGCTATCTAAAAAGGAAAAAAACCCAGAAAATAAAAAGGAAAAAACCTACCCTTAGTGCATATCAGATATCTCAGTTGAGAAATTACTTTCACTATCAAACTGATAAAGGTGTGTTTAACCTTACAATTAAGACCCTGGTATGAAACTTGGTTGATCTGGGTCCAAATCCTATCCCTTGCAATAGATTTCTTGCTGTGCTTGATCAAATATTTGTAACAGTACTTCTGAAGTGCTCAGCAATGACCTGATATTATCCCCTTTGAAGCCCAAAGCAGAGCGGTGAGAGCAGAATTTAGGGGGGAAAAAAAGTTTCTTTTAAAAGAGTATGAAATTATCGATAATTTAATAATTTTTGGAGGATCTGCCTTTCATCCACTGTTTATTTATTTCATGTTTTATGGTCAGTGCTTGCTGTACTTTCTGTTCTTTTGTATAGGATCGAGTGTGGTGAACTTTGATGGTGATGCTCAGGAGATCCAAAACCAAAACAAAAAACCCTAACAGTAACAATAAATGTCTCAGGGATATTCCCCATGATTTGAGAGTCTTCCTATTATCTTCTAGGCACACTGAGAGCTGCTTTTATAACAAAATGTCTTCTTGCATGAAGAAAAACAAAGCTAGAAGTTATCCAGGCCCTGCCTGGGAAGCTGCCTGCAGAGAGCCCTGTGGCAGCGAGGGATGGAGTGAATGGGATGTCCTGGGTTGATGTGGAGCAGATAGACCTGGCCTGTGAACGACTGGGAAAACAGCAGGAAATTCTCCAGTTGTGCAAGGCAAAGAGCAACTCCACCTCTTTGTGCTCCAGGCTCATGGCTATGCCTGACTGCACATGGAAGGAATTTGCATTGCCAACAGGAGCTGATCAATAGGAGCTGTCTGGGAAAGAGCCTTGTTACTTTTAGACAAGCAAGGGGTGGCAGTGAGATGCGGGTGGCACGTGGTCTGGGTTCGGAGGGAACTGTAATGGGCTGCTTTGTTTTGACATAACTGTAATGGTCTTTCATGTGCAGCTGTATGTAGATAAGACAATGCCAGGATAATACTGGACATTCAGATGCAAATGAATTGTATATGTAACTGTACACTGCATTATTTTTTTCTTATGAGGTGTTTTGGAAGATTTCTGCCCTTGAGAACTGCATTACTCCCGGGACATGTGACCTAGTCTGCCACTAAACTTTCCCCAAAAGAATATTCTCATTTTCAGATTCTCTCACTCCAATTATCAAAAATAAAGTGTAACAACACGTCTTTATTAAAGAAGACATTTCCAGCTCTCCTTCCCCTTTGTGAAGAGCAAAGACTCTGGGGAAATGAGGGTGTTCAGCATGGTGAAGGTGAGTTTTCATACCCACACAATCCCAATTTCCTTCACTGAGAGTTTTGGGAGAGGGTGTGGTGGGGAGCATGGGGAGTGGGAGTGGTAGACTGATGACTTTAGGAGTACAGTAATATTTCAGATCTGGGGAAATGAAGCCACAGACACTGTAAGAGGATGAATAAATGAGAACAGGGTTAAGAGCAGCATGGGAGATTAAATCAAAGTTATACCACAACAGCAAGAGAAACCCAGAAACTCCTGAACATTTTACCTCTGGCTTGGTGTGCATCTAATGATGACTCTTTTCCAGCAGCTCATCTTGCTTCCTGCAATGCTTACTGTAAAAGATGACAGGGCTAACAAATCTTAAAGTTACAGTTTTGCAGGGGTGGAAATCGGTGAGAGCCCCTCCCTTCTGTTTTCCCATATATCCATAAATTCATGTCCTGACAATCTCAGGAATGATTCATAATTAAGATTTATTTCTTAGAAAATGACTGGGAAATACTGAGCAAACTCAGTCCTCCCCTGTGACTAGATAAATGCCACAATACTGTGAAGGAGTAGCTCAGAGATTGCCTGGTGTTGCTGTGAACTATCAGTAGAGTGGGTAATACCTTAAAATCAGGGTTGTAAAATAGATAACTTTGGAGGACTCTGGAAAATAGTGCACCAAAGAGGCATCAAAGGTATGATGTAATACACTCAGAAGTCATTAAAGCTTCTTTTCCTCTATTTCCTTGTATCCTTGATGCTTTATACTACCCATAACTTTGCTAAGGCTTCCTTGCCATAGTTGAGAAAAGATGCAAAGCCAAAGTATCTCCAGCAGTTAAGGTGTGGGTTTCCTCTCTGGTCCCTCACATGCAGAACAAAAACAAGCCTGCTCTAGCTGATTAAAAATTAAAAAAAAAAAAANAAAAAAAAAAAAAAAAAAAAAAAAAAAAAAAAGAAAAAGGCAAAAACCCAAGTGTATTTGGGGTTTCTGGCACTTAGCTTTTTTTCCTTAGATGATTTCCTACCCCAGAAGCTGTCCCTGGTTTTGTGGCTGACAGTGCAAGTTGTTCCATCTTCCACAACCCTCCAAGACTTTGAAGATTTGCTCTTTCCAGAGTGGTTGCTCCTCTATAGCCAGAAGCAGGCACTGACTACAAATTCAGGTTTTTTTTGTTTTAAACAAGAAGACATGAAATGAAATAAAATAAATCTTTTTCATTCTTTCAGTGCCATGAGAGCATTACAAGGCTCCTTCTAGGAACACATACTTCCAGAGGAAGCATGGTCAAAGCATTATTTTGAAAAATGAGGATAAAATGGTATATTTGTCAGAATAAGTCTGTTCATCCATGACTTCCTAGGCTGCCTACCTGTGCTGTGGTGCTGAAGTTGCTGAAGGTACTCAAACCTCCATTCAAATCCAGTGACAACCATTCCTTTTGTTTCAAGGTCACCACTGATCTGGTCAACATCTCCAGTATGTGCAAAACTGAATTACATCTAAATCTGACCTTCTGTTTCTGTTTTGTGGGGCTTTAGGTCTTCTACATCTCAGCAGGGCCTGAAGAAGATGGAGTGAGGTTCCACACAATTCCTAATTCCTTTACTGTTTCCAGTTTTTGCTCTTTTCTTTTGTTTTTGTTCTCACCATTTCACTTCAGGCTTTATTTTCCTCTCACCAGTAGTGATTCAAAGCAGGAACAAATACTCTGACGTCATTTACCAGATTTTTTCTTTCACTCACCCTGCTTTTACTGTAATTGTTTTTGAGAGGCTTGGAGTCTGTCCTTTTAATTTTTAATTCCTAAATACCATGGTGATGTCCTTTATATAAATATTACTAATGAAAAATCCAGAGCACAATTTTACATGGAAAATGTTATTTAAAACAAACTTCTCCTTGAAGCTCCATTTTTTATGTTCCAGACAAGCCTGAGTGCTGTTGACAGCAATGTGCAGTCCTTCCTATTTGCTGGGAATAAAGGTCTTCAGAAACAGAATCACGGTTACAGCTCTGCTGAGGAACCCACAAGGCCTGTTGTTCAGCACATAATTGATAAGATAGGTCAGAGAAGCCAAATCTGTGTCTTCTCTTGCCACGTTTGTTCTCTGTGACAAAGCTCAGACATTGCTGATGTTACAGCCCAGATCTCAACCTCCTCTGGCAAGCGAGTTGTTCAGTGTCCTGCAAACACACTGCATGGTCTCCAGTCTGCCTTACTGTCCTGCTGTGGAGGGGATGACTCCCAGCTTGCTGTTTGCTCTGGTTTTGGGGCAGTCCCTTTCTGATAGTGCAGGGGCAGAGAGATTGCTGGCTCTTGCTTTGACCCACGTGAGGCCACAGTGTGCTCCTTGTCTTGTCTCCTGCAGGATGGAGAGACTTGTCAGGTCTCTGGATAGAGAATGTGTGCTCAGCCTCATCTGTCTTGTGCCCTGTACTCTGCAAATTGAATCACTCAGGTGCCTGTGAAAATCCTTCATGGCAGCTCCTCCATACCAGGAGCATTGCTTCTTACAGTCTTTGGTGGGACCAGGTCTGGGTGATGCAACAAGGAACATGTTGTTTGGTGGTTGAGGGGGCTTTCTTAAGGCAGAGGAGGGTGTCAAGGGTCTTCCTCACTTACACCTCCTGTGCCAGGCTAAGCATAGCAAGAATCTTGCAAGTGTGAGCTATTTGCCACATATTTCTGAGTCAGCTTTCCTGATGTAGCTGGGCAAACTATAAAATAGAGATATACATCCCTACTTTGCATCATGGTTCATATCCTGAGATGGTGCCAGAGGGTTAAAAGCAGTAAGGAGATTGCCTAACATGAAAACAGGCCTTAATTCAGGTAGTGACAGCACCTGAGCTGAAGTGGAGAGTGAACAGGCATTCTCTGAGTAGTGTTTAGGGTCATGAGACCCTCATGAATATATTCTGCAAGCTGGCAAAAGGAATCTCATGCAAGCTGTAAGAAACAGGATGTTATTCCTCAGTGTGACCATCCTAGCACAGAGATCTGGACTTACTTGAAGGCATTTGTTACAGCAAAAAGTAATTTTAGCCACAGAGAATATTGGGAGCAAAGAACAGCTTCTTCCTCTTAAGGAGAACACCCAGAGTTTGCCACCTTCTTCACAGCACTCAAGGACTGTCAGATGAAGCTGCCTGTCTCTAGGAATAAGTGAAACAGGCTAGAGCCTGTTCTGGCCCATGAGCAGCACACAGCTCGTGTCTGCAAGCCTAGCCTCCAAATTACTCATCTGTACAACTCACTGGGAGCAGCTTCACTCACATCCCCCAAACTGTACTGAGGTGTCTAGGAATGCATCATTTGGGTTAAATAGCAGTGAAACAGCATGGGTGATTTCAAGGCACTCCTCAGACTCTTGGCTTGATCCTGTATATTTCAGTGCTACATGCAGCTGCTCTGACTCAGCTAGTCTGAAAAGAATATAAAACTGATCTCAGAGTTTGACACAGTACCTGTGTAATAAAAAGCATGCCAATCTCTATTATTTCTCCTGAACAAGATTCAGCACTGACATGGATCCTTCACTGTTCCTCTTTG
The DNA here is from genome assembly GCA_013397375.1 of Toxostoma redivivum. Taxonomy (NCBI): domain Eukaryota; kingdom Metazoa; phylum Chordata; class Aves; order Passeriformes; family Mimidae; genus Toxostoma; species Toxostoma redivivum. The sequence continues at coordinate 242,469 of VXBI01012112.1, forward strand.
AAGTAACCTGCCAAGTGTTAAAAGCAGCCCACAGACAGGCTGTAATTGTGAATAGAGTCCACATCCCCACCAATGCCATGATGCATGGCTGGCTGCCAAAACCAGGCTAATGTAATTAAAAAAAAATTGCATCTCTGTGGGTTTTCACTTCCTTGGTCATAGCAGGTGCCTGTACTGGGTGGTAAAATACATCTGCAGCTGCTACAGCTGTTACTCTGGCACCAAAGCAAGAGTCCAGCTAAAACCCAGGAAGGGTATACTATGTTCAACTTTTAAACCCCAGACAGCAGCTTGCCATCATTTAATTCCAGGGTACTTATTTATATTAGCATGTGGTGGCTGGGGGATTTGCTGGGTTTTGTGCAAGCATTTTAAATTTTTTTTTTAAGGGTAGAAGAGAATTGTTTTGAGGCTTCTCTTTTAACCTCTCTCTGAGAAAATTATCCAGGCTAAAGATGCTGCCAACCATTCTCCCCATAGAGATGGCTGCTGGTGCAGGGTGGGGTAATGAATGACACATGTGAAGAGCTCCTGCTTAGCAGGTACTGGGCCCACTGACAAGAGTCAGGCATTTGGTGTAATTAGAAACCATCTTGCTGAGCTAAACGGATCGTCTGAGTCACCTTTAGACAGCTGAGTGCCAAAGCACTGTCTGCTGTGTAATTTGCTGGTCAATATTTTCCACAAAAGGTTCCCCCCCAGAGCTGCCTCCAGCGCCTTTGTTCGCTGATTATAAGAGCTTGCGAGGTGCAGTAGCCTGGCAGCTTCTTTGGCATCCAGTGATTTGCTTTGAGACATTTCTAAATCCATAGCAAAGCTCCTGGTTTTCTTTCAAGTTGTCATTCACTGGGGTGATGAGGTGCAGAAACAGAGCTCTAAAGAAAGAAGCTTCTAAAGACCTTTAATGTTGTAAGTAACTGAGATTATATAGAGAGTGAAGGAGACAGACCTGGTCTATCGATGGTGCTGGAATAACGCCAGTTTTAAAGCATAATTTCCCTTTGAATAAAAAAAGCTTTTGCCCTCAACACCCTGCACTTCTACAGCCATTGAATCAACAGTTGCCATTATAAGGCAGCAGGTTTTTTCCTCCATAATCAGTGAAGAGATAGATTTTTATACTTAACATCAGAATAATATCTCACCTGTGTCATTCTGATGTATTTCAGCTTGCCTGTGAGATGGAGTGGAATAAAAATATAGCAATGACAGCTCAGATTCTGTGCAAAAACCAACCTGAAATGGAGGAAGACCAGTCAAGAGAACAGCAGCAGTAAATAAGGGCTCTGCTGGCCTCCATTCTGCCCTTGCACAGATGGTGAGCCGAAATGTCCTTCCCATCCAAACAAGAGAGCAATGCTGTGCATGAGTAAAGCCAGGGGATAGAGGAGCCTTCAGCAGCCACAACAGCTGCATCCATCAGGAGCTGCCTTCACCAACAGGTCCTTGTTTGTAATTATATGGGAAAGATGGCTGGCTTTGAGCTGGGAAGAAGATAATAAAGCTGCTCCAATGGGAATAAGCAGCTCAGATATTTTCACTGTGGGCACGACACCAACTGTATTGTGGGGGTGTCCTTCCCTGGAGGGAGTAGATTGTGTCCTCTGAAGAGCAGTTTTACAGGGATTTTTGCCCCACCAGTGTTTATCAGAGCAGCTCTGTTTACTGTAGGGGCTGCCACTGAAACCTTACACACTTTCCATGGCTCTGCTCTTCTGTGTGCTTCTTGAAGTCCCAGATCTCACTTTGTTCCCTCCAGAGAGTTTCTGGAGAACCATCTTTGTCCCTCCAGTGAGGGATTTAGAGTTGAGCCTTTGCCTCCTTTTTTTCTCTAGAGACTGCAAATTAAGCATAACTCCTCTCCTAATTTTTGAACCTTTATCAAAACATGTCATCATGAGGAACACTCAAGCAGGCAACTGTCCCACAGTGTTTCAAGGGTTTCATATAAACCTGGTCAAAAATATACATACAAAACTGGACTCCAGTGTCATTATTCAACAGTATTTCAGGGCAGGGAAGCCATGTGAAAATATACTCTGGTTTGATCCATGTGCAGACACTGTGGGCTCAATCCAGTTGCCTAAACTAGGTTTATGTATGTCTTATGTATCTGAAATCTCCAGGTTCATCCAAGACCACAGTTTAAGACTGACCCAGGACTATTGGTAAAAGCATGTAGGGGGGCACCTGGAGATCAGACAGAACTCTTAGGACATCATAAATGGTTGTAGGTTCCTTATGCTCATACAACTATTTACTAACCCTAATATTTGGGCTTAAAACACAGAAGTTAGGAGAAAGACAAACAAAGAAATGTGTTATTATCAATACCTGAGGTCTCAATTAGTATTACATGTTTGAATATTTGCTTCTTGGGCTGCTATTCCTCTGAACACTTTGGGCAAAATACTGTACCAGATGAACTTGGAAAATGGTTTCTAAATAATTTAGCAGATGAGTGGTTTTACTTCTGAGACCCATATTCTCAAACCTAAATCTCTAGATGTGGTGTTTGGAGTCTCCTTCTCTTCTTGAAAGCCATTAGGGCACTGCAGGTGGATCTTACAGAGTGCAGAATAGAGAGTTTGCTTAATTTTGGTTTTCAGTTGTCTCAGAAACACTGGCTTTCTGAAGAGGAAAATCCTGTAACTTTTGCTCACTTACTGACAAAGACTGGCATTTACTCTTTATTTACACACTGCTTGCAACATGTGCTGAGCAAAACCTGCAAAAGGAGTAATCCAACAGCACAGGTAAAAATCTACAGGCAAAACAGCTGAGGAACTGAAACAATCTAAAATTCATGCTGAACTTTCTTTACTTAAAACACTATTAGGAAAACCTGAAAACGGTAAAAAAATTGTCAAACATTTGTTTTTGAGATCTTGCAATGAAAATTCACTGCCTACTTAAAACAACCTTTCACATTGGAATCTACCTGTATTTATATTTTAAAGGTTAAAAATGTTTTCCAGAAAGGACTGAATGCTTAATTTCAGATTGTCTTTTTCCTTGTCTGTCATTTTCCCAATGTTTAAGTTCAAGAAGAAAAAGAAACTGCATATTCAGTCACCCATGTAATTATTCTCTAGCCTTTAAACTCTGAGTGTTTTCAAGCTTTTCATGGCAAAATCAGAGATGTTTTCTGGACCCTTATGTATTTTGGTTTTCATGGCTTGAGAGAAATGAGAGCTGCATATAAAAGTGATCTGATTCTTCCCATTTTTGAAAAAAAAAAAAACAAATCAAAGTTTCTCTCTGCACATGAAAAAGAGATTCAAAGATTGCACAGAGAATTTACCTGAACAATTAGAAGATCTTTTCCTATAAACTTTGCCGGCACATAGCCTGTATAATAAACCTCCAGATACAGTGATCCAAAACTCCAGCTAACACAGATCACTGCAGCACAGAGGACATTCATTGAGCTAATTCACTTTGCCTCCTTTGGAAATTTTCTGGCTCATTCTTAGTTCTTAGTCCAAATAACTTTATGAATATGTCCCTTAAATATTTCTGAAGAGGGCTATAAAATTTTAGGTTGTATATTCAGAACCAGAATTGCATAGCTAATTTGCAATTTCTGCAAATTAAACAAAGTTCCTCTCTCAGGTTTTCCCAGCTCTTCTCAAAAGAAGCATTTTCCTTTTACTGTATTAGTATCAAGGGGACTTAACTGGTATCAATTGGATTTTTGTGCTTCTGGAGCTAGATTTTGGCTTTGGGGTGTAATTTAAGGTAATGTTAAGTGATGTTATACATCTTCTAAGTGATCTGATGTTATTTTTGCCGTAAAACTCCCTGTATTGTTGATTTTTATCATCTTCACAAGTGACACATGAATCTTGGATATGAATCTATCACATATTTACTGGGAAGTATAAAAATATTTTTCTTCATCAACCACACACAATGAATTTATTTGGTGACTGAAGTAAAGCTCTTCAAAATATCTCTCCACTTAAACTGATTCTAAAACAGGCAAGTGGCATTTCCTTTCTTGTAATTTTTTATTTTGGATTAGTCATTGCAGTTATTTTTCTGATATGTCCAGCCAATTGTAATCACCACAGTCTTGTTGGGTTATTTCCTTGAGAAAACGACTGCTCCCTTTTTTTTCCCTGTAGAATTCTTAGAATGAAAACATCATTTTACTGTCAGCAATGTGATGTGTTTCAGGGGAAGAAACTAATGACAGGTCATGACTTTCTTCAAGAAGTAAAAACAAGCCTTCTCCAAAGTATAAAAAGGCAGGTTGATTGCCTGTTCAGTGTCTGGGGATATTTTCTAAAGTCAAAGGATACATGGTGTGATTGTCATATTCTTGCAGTCATGGAAACTTAGAGTGTCTCAAAAACAGTGACCTTTGGCTCTCCAGCTCCCTCTGAAACATCCTATAAAAGAGAACCAAACTGAAGTAAATCAGGGCAGAATTCTCCATGCCTGATCACTCTCTGTAGCACTTCAAAATTGGCTGTTCTACATTTCAATGATCAAATCTTTCAGACCACGTTGTATTTTCTTGGCCTATGGCTAACCTTACTTTCCTTGCAAAACTTTTGCAGCTGCTCCTCTCCTCCATACACACTCACACACAAACCAAGGTCATCTGGGTGCTTAGGCTGCATGTCCAACACTTGTTGCATGATTTGCTATCAGAATCCATGTATTGTTTCAAAAATGCCAGAGCACCTGCAAGGGAAAATAACTGTATGAGGAAATGGCAGGGAACTGTTCTTATGAAAGGCATCTTACAGACCCATCCTTGATAAACAGATTTTGAGCCAGGAGGTGATCATGGCTCTTACGAAAGAGCTGCTACATTTCATGAGTCTTTCTGTTGTTCTTGGACCTTTCTCAGGGGATTTGAATGACATTTATGTTTAATTGTGGAATGCTGTAATTGGATGAGAACATTAACTGGTTCCTACTCACTGAAGGAAATAATGGATATCCTGGACTGTTACCACAAAAAGAGGAGGAAAACACATAGCCCAGATGCCTCTATTCCACAGGGTAAAGGGCAAAATCTGATCAAAACTAAGATGGGTGGAGGCAGCTCTCTGCCAGCTTGAGGTGGTGCTGCTTGACATCATGTCCAGCCTGGTGCCATCTCCATGGCTGCTGGCCAAGATCCCAAGAAGCTGGAGAAAGCTCTTGCATTTTCCAGTTCTCACCTGCCTTCCCCAGGGGAGTCACAGCCAGCCACACTCATCACCACAGCCCTGGTGCTCTTGTGGTGAGCAGCCTGCAGCTTGCAGGAAACTGCATCCCTTCCTAAAGGATCTGTCCAGCTCAATCCAGAGCTCAAAGCACCACCCCTGTTGGCACTGCTGAGCGTAGCAATTCCTTTCTCACACAACAGCACAGTGGGATGGGAGCACCACTGACAGCTGTTCTCAGACTTGCTCATGCTGCTCAGTTTTCCCAGTTTTTCCACTGTGTGATACAAAGACATGTGGTGTTCCCTTCTGCCCAAGTTAATTTTTTTTTTTTTTTAATTTCTAGAAGTCCTGATCCCTAAAACCTAATGTCACGTAGTATGAAATTCTTCATGCCACTTATTCATTAACTGCTTTTGTTTAATATGTATTTGGGCTTGGCTATTCCATTTTCAGCTGTTGCTATTTTTTTTTACTGGACGAGTGATCTACATTTTTGGTGTGAAAAAAACCAGTTTGTCAGTGTGGTAAAAATAATTTAAAAACCCCTACATAAATAAAGCTTTGTGAGACCAAGGAAGAATTACCATGTGTCACCATAAATTGTTAAACTCTAGCTCCTGATTTAATGTCTGATTGCTCCATTATCTTAATACCCAGCAGCAAATAAAATTCAAAGGAGCAGAAGATTCAGTCAGATGTTTTCCTGAACCTCCCAGACAATGCAATTTTCTTACACTCTCTATCTTTCCACCTATATGAGGTTCAGACCTCAGTTGATCCTAATCTGTTAATTATGCCAGATTGTGTGGTGGTTGAGTAATATGTAATAGAAAAGCAAAACATTTCAACTTGCTACCTTTGATCTGAACTCAAGTTTCTAGAGGGCATGAATTAGACTGGAGCTGGTCACCTGTTTCCTGAGTTATTTTTTTCCTAATTTCACTACATATAAGGTATAATTCTATATCCATGTCTTTTTGGCAAGAGTAGCCTTGAGAGAAAGAAAACACCCTTCTCTCAAAAAAGCTTTTTTGGTTTTTTTACAGACTTCATTTCTTCTGAACAATTCCTTTAAAGTCCATTCTGGTGAGGAAAATCCTGTGCATATTCTTACGACTTTTGCAAGATTAATTTCCCCAGACTGGTCAGACTGATTGACAAGAAGCCTTGTCCAAAGCTGAGCATTCCCTGTCCCACAGTTAGTTAGAGCAGGGAGATGCATTGAACTGCCAAACTTGCTTTGTTTCAGGTAATGCTGTGAACATGAAACTTCAATTACTCTTTATGAATCAAAGGATCATAGAATTGGTTGGGTTGGAAGGGACCTTAAAACTCATCCAGTCCAACTCCTTCCGTGGGCAAGGGTACCTTCCATTAGACCAGGTTTTCAGAGCCCCATCCAGCCTGGCCTTGAACACTTCCAGGGATGGGACAGCCACAGCTTCTCTAGGAAATCTGTGCCAGGACTCTCTACCCTCACAGTACAGAATTTCTTCCTAATATTCCATCCAAATCTACCCTCTTTCAGTTTAAAGCCATTCCCCCTTGTCCTATCACTACATGCCCTTGAATTACTGGCAATGTAAACAATAGTTTGTTGAGGGTTTTCTTGAGACTAAAATCCTGAGTAACCTAGGATCACTGAAATGGGAAATTTGAGGTTTTGTGTCATCTTGGGCAACATGGAGCAGTTATTTCTGAGTTGGAACTCCAGGCTCAAAACCATCTTTAACTTAACTGCAAACTCTTACCCCACATTCAAACAATTTATTATTTAACTCCACTAAACACAAAGCACTCAGACACATATAGGGCAAAATGTCATGACATGAGTGTCCCAGATGCCCTTTGGATGTGCCCCAAGCTCTAGCTGTCCATCAAGCTGAAGGCTGGCCTGGGTGATTTACTCAGAACTGAGATAACAAAAGCTCAGTTTATTGCAATGTCACTCAGCCCCAATACATATCCATAGCCGTGGTGCACCTTGTTTGAACAAGTGTTGCTGCCCAAAGAATTTTTAATAAGGTGCATAATAAAGTTTAATAGGCTGTAGCAAGCAGACATGTTTGAACACATGTTTGCAGTATGTCTAAATGAAGTGTTTATGTTTCTGCATGTCCAGTATTGCTATTCCAAGTTAAATTCTATAAAGAAAAAATAGGGTAAAAAGATTACCAAAATACATGCCTATTATTATTCTTCTTTCCAGAGGAATTACTTTGAAAATGTTTCTTTTTATGACATTAGGTTTATATTGTGCATTACAGTTTTCTGTGCCTGTCCAAGAAATGTTTAATTCTCAGGCATTTCTGCAGAAGTTATGTGGATTTCTTCCTTGGTTTTAGCAAGATTTCTGGTAATTTGTCCTTCATACTATATTCAACATAAGAAAAAACATCAGCTTGAAAAATAAAGAAATTATTCCAAATCCAGAGAGAATAATGGTTATTTTTCTAAAATTTAAGTATTTTCTAGGTCAAAGCTAATTGTGAAACTTCTATATAATAGTAAAGATGTCCCAGAGTTCTAGTGGTTTTGTTTCTGCTTTTATTTCCATTCCCTTCATTTTTTATGACTGTCTCTTTGGGGCTTTCTTGGGGTGTTTTTCAGTATCTTTTTATACAAATTCTTGTTAGAATGCAAAATAACAATAATTATTGTAAGTGATCTTTTTTTACAAAGCATCACCAGTCTCCGTAGAAAAAAACTTGGCTTATAAATATAAGTGAATAGTTAAGCTTGGATAACAACATGGGTATTCATCTTCCACCATTTATTCCAAACTGAGAATTTCTCTTTGCCATTTCTACAAGAGGGACCTTATCAATGTATACAAATATCTTAAGGGCAGATGTCAAGAGGTCAGGGCTAGACCCTTCTGAGTGAATCCCCGTGACAGGACAAGGAAGGGGCACAAATGAAACACAGGAAGTTCTATCTGAATTTGAGGAAAAAACTTCTTTAATGTGAGGGAGACTGAGCACTGACCACTCTCTGCTCAGAGAAATTGAGGAGTCTCCATCTCTGGAAATATTAAAAACCACTTGGACACAATCCTGTGCAACCTGCTCTGAGTGAACCTGTTTTAGCAGGGAGTTGGACCAGATGATCTCCAGAGGTTCCTTCCCACCCAAATGGTTCTGTGATTCTGTGAATAATATTGGCATAAGCCAAAGCTTTAGTTTTGTTGTCTGGTGTGTCTTCCTGCCTCCAGCTCCTTGTGGCTCAGCTCATCTGGCAGGGACCTGCAGCAGCAGCATCCTGAAGGGCTCATGTGGGCTTGCTTCACTGCTGGCCTTGCATGGCCATCAAAGGAGACATTCCTGACACCCTGACCTTGTGATGGATGTTGTATGAATGATGTTGTCCTAGAAAATCCTAGAAAAAAATCAGTCCGTGACTATCTTCATCCAGCTGAAAGATAGAGGGATTGTCCAGCTTTGAGTACAGGCTGGTGAATAACCCAGAAATCTTTGGCCAATCTAAGAGAAATCAAAGCTTATCTCATCTGTAGCATGGGCTTGTCCAGCTCAGTGAAAGCTTATATTTAATGCTAAATAATAGATAACAATCTATTCTGCTGAGGTTTTGATAGTATATTTGAAGACCTATTATCTAGAGGATTCTGATTTAAAGCCACTTCAAACTGTTGGCAAAATCTTTGCATTATTGATACTAAACATATTTTTGTTTTCTGATTTACTGCATGTTTTATTCCTTATGAAGCTTAAAAGCCCAACTAGACACACTGAAAAACAAATGTTGCTAAAATGATTAAGCAGCCCACAGATGGCTTATATGTTCCTGTGTCAATGAGACAGCTTTATAAATGAAGCATGTGTGATAACCATTTTTGTTTAATTAAGAAAATGCAGAGTATTTTTAAAAGCAAACACATTTTCAAAGAAAAACATCGACCAACTTGATGAAGAGATTTAACAGTCAAGAAAGCTGTCTAGCCCAGATGCTTGGTAGCAGCTGTAACCTTGTGAAAATTGACCTATAACATAGCCACAGGGTTCTTGATTCTGAGAAGAATCTTCTCTTTAAGAAAATTGATTTGCTTTACAAACCTTGACCCCTCACTATTTTTCATCCTCCATCAACCCCTGGGGCCCACTGACCTCACTGCAAGAAGTCATAGGCATGAGGCACCCTCCTTCAAATGAGTGGAAAGATTTCCATGTAGGGTTTGTTGGGCCAAGGTTCATAGCAACAAATCTTTCCTTGTTCTGCTGCAAGATTAAGTCAAGATGACTGACATAATTGGCCAAACAGTTTTCTAACTGGCTTTTTACTTTTGAGATGACCTCTGTTTCTCCCATTCGTCTGCTGATTACAGGTCAATAATACTGTCAAGGAGAGATAAAATAATTTTGTCACTTAGAAATATTGTAATGGGATAAAACCCCTGGCTTGTCATATCACTAAATTTGAAAAGATAATTGAGCTGTCAATTTAAATATCAAGTGAATGCCTCCATGCAAGCAGTGTTAATAAAAGCCAGGAGGAAGGTGGAGATGAGCTCAGCTGGCAGGTGAACGGGGGTGAGTTTTGGTGTCTGGGAGACAGGTAACTCTAAACTTACTCTGAATTAATCTGAGCTTCTTGTGTCTACAAGAGTACACAGGGTGCATTTATGTCATGAATAGTCTTTCTTGCAATCCTTGAACCAGCCACAGGTGGGAGATGATCTTTAGTGGAAATGTCATTTCAAGCTGTCAGCTTCTCCACCTATCATGGAGACATGAAAAATCAGTTTATTGCCAACCCCTTTTTACCTCTTTCTAGCAAATATTCCTTTCAAAGGTCACTTGCTTGTCTCGATGTCATCAAGAAGTTACCAACTTTTATTCCTTTCTGCCTATCAAAACATTCATACAAGCCAAAGTTTGCTTCCATGCCTACAGCAATAACATTAATCGACTAAAGTGATTGAATCATTGAAGGCCTGAGGGAAAATGTTTGCACAGTGTTTCAGTTACTATTTGCTTTATGGGCTCTGTTGACTGTACTTGCCAGAATTTTGCATTTATTAAAAGTTATGTGATGTTCTGGCCCCTTCTTTCCTCTTTTGAATCACCCTCAGTTCTCCCTGGCAGATCCTGAGTGCCATGAGTGCTGAACAAGAAGAAACAAACTTGACTGAGGACTTCAAATTGCACTGAGATCACAGAGGGAGTGCTCAGCTCTCTTTGGATTCAAATGTCCAACCTCAGCTGGGAAGATGCACTGTCAGCATCAGCCACAATCAGCACTACCTAAAAATAGGATCTGTGGAATGAGAATCAGGCTAGTATATTTAAAGGTTTGTGTGGCTGGCCCAAAAAGTTTCATAGAAAATCGGAGTTCAGAGTTGGCCACAGAAGTGGTAACATGGACTGGGAAAGAGAGGCCAATGGTTTTGCCTGTGTGCAGCACTGGGAGAAGAAGAACAAATTTACATCATGGGACAGCCAACATTTACAAAGCCAGCAACCAAGCCATGGCTCCTATGGATGAGTTAGAGCCCATCTGAAGAACAACATCATTGTGTAGAAGCATGAATGAAAAGGGTTTTTCTTTGTGGAAAGAGAAAAAGTGTATGTGGGGGGTTACAATTATGAAACAGAAGATGAAGTCTGCAGCATTTGTTTGGGGCTGATACTATAGATATGAATAAACCCTGTTAATTTCCATGGTACAAGAGAACTGCAGCCAAGAAATATACCTGATCAGTGCTTAATCAAAGGCAAGTTCCCAGGAGACTTGACATTTGTGAAAATAATCCAACTGGACATTTTAGCTATAAATGTATCTTCTTCACTTTCTTGTTCAGCAGATTTCTTGTTGGGGGCAGATTTTGATCAGTGGTTTTACAGCTCTTTGGGACATAGAGGCTTTTGTATCAGCTCATGGATTTTATTACACAAAGTTTTCTTTGTACATTGGAAGGCTGGAGAATTGGCTCCATGTGAGCCTGTAGAGTTTATAAAACCTGCAAGCACTAACTTCTTTTGGCTTCTCCTGCGAAAATAAATGTGAACTTGGAAACCTCTGGCTTGAAACAGAACCCACAGATATATAAAACTGGTCTGAAACAGGACTGCCTCAACAGTGTTCATACAACTTCGTGGTAAATACCAAGCATTCAACAGTCTTAAATCAGCCTCCAAAACCTTGAAATTATTGGTAGTCATGTTCTGCTAAATAAGAAAATAAATCAGTTTTGGGTTTCCATGATAACTTTCTGTTTCTGGATAATTTATGAAAACACTTTCAAATTCTTCTCTTCAATGAAGACAGAAACATTTTCTTTTTAAAATAATAGCTGAGTATCTTACAATCAGGTGACTCAGAGAGCTGAAGTTTTTGAAAACCATGGCATGCTGAGCCTTGTCATTCATTCAGCTTCACTTACCAAAGATACTCAGTGTGCAGGACATAGAAAAAGCAGATCCTGACCTGCTCACTGATGCAAACAAGTGTCTCTTCCTCTCCAGAAGAGTTAGTTGAAACAGGAGAACAAGGAATCTTGGTGTACTCAGTAGCTTTTGGCCCTGGAATGGTTGCTGTTGTAACATGTGAAACAGGTTTAATGTGCAGCCTACACAAGTGGAAGTTTGGCCCCAGCACAGACAGTTTCAAACTCTTGGGCTTCATCTCATTGTTTCTCTGGTAGCACAGTTGCCTTACCTTAGAAAAGAAGCATTTTACCAAGCAAACCTCAGAGAAAATTAATAAACTCTAAATGAGGTCACCTCTTTTTTTTTCCCTTCAAGCCCACTCACATCTTAAAGCTGCACAGTGAAGGAATTAAAACTATAGGAGTTGTAGCTTTTTACACGAAGATTTATTTCAGTAAATACGGCAGGAATAACCATTAATAAGGTAGTACCTTGCTCTGAAAGAGCAATGGGTACCACCAACACCTAAATAATTGGCTTGGTTCTAATACTGATGTATTTTGCAGCTGCAGACAAATTATTTACCTTCTACACCTCAATTTTCTACACTGTATTACAAATATTGCATATTTAGTATTGCAATGACAGAGTTGCATTTTCTTGCCAGCTGGAATACAGCAGGTCACAGTGTCTTGGAAAAAGGGAAATAATGGTCTAGGAAATAATAAAGAAGATTATTCTTCTGGTGTCAGTTGACTTTCTTGTGTGAGAAGCTTTTTTGTCACCCTTTCTTCTCAATGCTACTTGTTTTCCATGTAGGATCACAAGCGGTCACACTGAGGCTGATTCTCTTCACTTATATTTAGCCAGCTAAAAATGAACCCTGTGTACAGTCTCTCTTTAATCAAAAGAGAGAGACTACTGCAGACTACTGCCTGTTTTAAACACCTCTGAGTGAACTGCATCTAAATGTCTCCACTGGAAAAGAGATCTATATTCTAGATGGCCAAACATGAGTTCCCATTCTGAGATCCTATTTTGGAGCTTTCTTAAAGTGTCCAAGCACTGAGCAGAATATGATGCTTTCTTGAAGATGCTAGTCTATGATCAGGGATCCCTGAATTCTTTGTTTAGATAAAATAGCATTAACTCCTCCTCCCAAAAAATCGTTCAGAGCTCTCCCTGATTTGCATCAGAGCAGAGAGTGTGCTTAGTTTTCAAGTCAAGAATTTTTCCCAGGCCCCCACACACACAAAAACCATATTAAAAATGGACACTGAATATAAAAATAGCCACAATTGTCTTTCTAGTGGTCAAAATAAAGGAGGACCCAGGGTACAGGGAGAGGCTGGAGAAGATAGTAGGGACTCACAACTCTATATTTCCAAGTCATCACACGCAGCAAGGCTGGGAGATAGTGAAAACTCCCACCATCTGACAGCTGCTTGGCAGCTCTTGAGAACTGAGTCATCACAGCCTGACCCAATTTCTAGCTGACAGGTGTCCCAACCACAGAAACCACCATCACAGGTGTCCCTGTTTTGTGTAAGTTCAGCAGAGAGACCACTAAGTTATTTGTTAGCAATCAAAAAGGTCACTGAGCTTAATTTTTCTACACAGAACTCGTGGGTAGTTTTACCTATGATTTGCTGTGGTCTGAAGATTTATGTGTTTTTCCTGGCATTAAACCTGTCTAGCTACATCTTCATTTGATAAATGATTTTCACTGAATCTTTGGTGTGAATGTCCTAGAATGAAAACTCAGAACTAGAGACAGAGCCCTCAAGTTTCAAAATATAATCCTCTCTATGGACTGCTAGGAAGACAAGGTTACTAACAACCCCAGGACCTGATGTTAGCCAGTGTGGTGATACAGTCTGAGATGAACAATTCCCCATGGTAACTTCTGTATATTAGCCTGGGTATTGGGAATTAAATGACATTTACTCCTAACTCAACTGAAAATTTTGGTTAATGATAAAGCATTTATCATCACATATTTCTCTTCTTTTAGATGATCCAGCTTCAATTGCTGTGCAGGTCAGCACAGTCCCATTGAAGTCAGTATCCCTAGAGTGGCCACAAGTGTGACCCCAGAATTTTAATACTTGGTAGGAATTCAGCACTTCAGCACGGGTGCCTGAAACGCCCAGGACTTGACACGCAATCTGCACATAAGCTACCTTTTCAAAGACAGGCTTTCTAATAAAACAGCCACTATTGACACAAATAATCCACATTTCTGATTTGCATAACCTCTAGAAAGCTGGATAGCATAGGAAATAAGCAATAATAGCTTGTTATTAGTGTATTTATTATTAATAATGTAAATGGCTGTAAATGAAAGTATATCAGCTAAAATGCACTAGTTCACTCTATAAAGCCCAGTTTATGCTGGTGGAAAAAAAAGAGGAGACATTATGTCTTCATGAAAGCTTGACATCAAGTGCTTCAGTAGACAGAAGAGACTACATTCAAGGCAAAACAGACTTTCTGTGCACAATTATTCTTTGAAGACCTTTGCTAGGGTTCACATACACACACCCTTTGCTCATGAAATAGGAGAGGAAAGGAGCACCTAACAAATGAAGGTTGTGTAGCTCAGCAGCTCCAGCTGGCCCAGTTCCCAATATATTTTGCTTGATAAACAGCTAATCCCTGAGTATAGTGTGGCTTGCATTCCTCCAAACTTATCATTAATCACGGAAAAACCCAAGTTGTCCTTGCACTGTGTGAGTGTCTATGAACAGCCCCTTTGATAAGAGTGTTTTTACATGCCTGGAGGGATTTAGCTTTTTGGACCTCTGTCCTGTGAGTCGTAGGCAGACCTTCCTTTGCATGTGAGTCTGCTTTCATTGCTGGTTTCAAGCCACAGAGAATTAGAAGGGATGTTTGAAATGAGAAATTGTACCATGCTTACGCTCCTCCATTCTATTTGTGCTGTTCCACGCATATGTATTACATTCACACACATTATAATGCATAGCCTTATAATTATGCACTGTCAGCAGCCAGAGAGAAGACAGGGGGACAGAAAAAGAAGGGAATTTCTAAGTAGAAAAATACAAACTTTTAAAGGACAAAATACTTAGTCATACAGTTTTTGTTTCTTTTTAATATGGAAGATGAATAGAGCAAATATTTGCCTCCTTACCTTATAGCAGACCCAGAAAGAGGAAAAACAGACAAGTGTAGGTGTTTTCCACAAGTAAGGAATAGGTGAATTGCCTTTACAATAGGTAGATATTGGACATGGACACAAATTGTATTGTGGGGGTTTTTTTAATAATGGCAGCAGTTAAGAGCACATATTTCCATTGCGTGTCAGACACTTTCCATAGTCTGAGCTGTGAGTCAGGCTTATTTCAGTTACCTGCTCTGGCCTTGCACATGGGAAAAAAAAATCCTATATGATGGAAGCTCCATAGCTTTCAGCTGACATAATATCTCATGTCTTTTGTAAAAGAGAGTCAGTCCTCATTGGAAATGGGCAAACCTTCACATCTTCAACTATGCTTTTTATTTAAAAAAAAAAAACAAAACCGTGAAACTCAGTCCAATTTTGGATTGTTCTAATCTCAACTTCAGCCTATGATACCTATCCACTACTGAGATAAAACAGTTCTACACCAAAAAATGTTTTTACTTTCTGTATCTCCATCCTTTAACTTTTTTAACATTGAGCATTGCCATTCAGGGGAAAATTTAAACTCTGCAACTTCAATAGGCTTTTGTAGACCTGAAGAAAGGATACTGAGATGATACTCAGAACTAAAAGGGTCTTAAATATGGGCAGACTTTGTTTTGAAGATACACCATCAGTATGAGAAATTAGGCTTGCTCATCACCAAACCTTTACCTGCATTGATGAACTTTTATGCAGGGAAGTTTAGTGAGGTGGCTTCTCAGAAAATGAGGCTCCTGGCACATCTCCCTGTGCCCTTGCACAGGTCACCCACTTTATGAGCCACAGAGATGAGAGAAAACAGCTGCAGCTCCCCAGCTCCATTCCCACAGCAAGTGAGGAGCAGGACGAGAGCCCTCTCAAGTGCAGGGCTGCTGTGACTTTCTCTGTCCTTGGACACTGTGTGGAGCAGAAGTGACTCCAGAATTCCCTGAGGTCCAAGAGCTGGAGCAGCTCCTGAGCAGTGTGAATACACAGTGGGCTCTTCATATAGTCACTCTTCAAAGGCACCAGAAATTTGGCTGCAAATAGTCAGTTTAAAGAAGAAATAAGGTCTGCTGATTTTCATCTTTTAGAATAAAAGCAGAGGCAAAAAAAAAAAAAAAAGAAGAAGAAAAAAGAAGAAGTAAGGGAATAAATAGTAAGCAGGGAAAAGTTATAGAGTAAAGGCTACATTCTGTATTTCTCCATTTTTCATTTCCAAATACAAATATTTCAGGATTTGTTTCTTGGTGAATTTTTGCAAGGAAATGAACACTGGCTTGATGTTTACTACATTTGCAGATACCATATGGTTAGCTTTACCTCCTCTTAAACTTTTTTTAGTATATTTTGATTTAATTTAATTTCAGGATAGGACATGTAGGGTATTTGGTCATGTGGTACGTGGACAGGCCTGAATAAAACTATCTTTATAAAAAGGAACACTAAAAGCAAAACAGATTTTCTGTGCTTAATTCTGTGTTCCAACTGTAATGGTTTTAGTCATTATGAGTGCAAAAATCCCAGTTATATAGAGATGAAAGTTTCCAGGGGCTCTGGTGGCAGATCCAGGGTGGCAGCTCTGAGAGCAGGGCAGGGTGGTCAGGCACTGGAACAGGTTTCCCAGAGAAGCTGTGGATGCCCCATCCCTGGAATTGTTCAAAACCCCTGCCCATGGCAAGGAGTTGGAATGAGATGATCTTCAAGGTCCCCTTCAACCCAAACCATTCTGCAATTCTGTGATTCTGTGATTCTGTGATCAGGGAACGCAGAACTGCACACTCCTCTACTGCACCACACAGTAACTTAATTACTCCTTGTAATATCAATTTAACTCACAGAGCTGTGCCTTTTGCCACAAGAGCCATGTGACTGGCGTAAGAGAAATAATTTGGAAAAGGATTCTCAACCAGAATGAAAGGACACTTTGTGCAGAACAACAAGGATATTTGGGCTAATCCCTGCTCTCAGTTTCTTCATTTTTGGGCAGTATTTTCCAGCCTGTTGGAATGGAGCTGACCAGAATATATATTAGTTTCTGGGTATCTTGGAAGAAAATAAAGGCAATCTCTGAAGTATCCATTTCCTCTGGATTAATTCCTGGAGCCGGGTAGGCTCCTGTTAGCCAGTTCCAGGCTGGAATTGCCATTTAACTTTCTTTTTAAATTTAGAAAGTGTCAGAATTTGGGAGTTGGAGAAAACCAAGTCTTTGATTTGATGTCCAATGGGACAGCCAAGCAAGTAGGTGAACTCGTTTGGCACCAGATATTTCATAGCCTGCTGAGGATGGTTCTGGGTTTGTTTGTTCTACTGACATGTCTAGGAAATGAAAACAAATCCCCACTGCTCACAACCCCCAGACTCTTGTGACAGACCAAGAATGACAAATCAGAGCATGGAAAAGGAACTGGCAAATATAACCTCAGAGTCAGCCTCAAATTTGCTGCCAATGAGCAACTGTCAAAATGTCATTATAAAATACCAAAATTCTTTACCTCGGGGTTCTTCAGGAGAGGAAAATTTCCAGCAGCGAAGAGAGGTCCCTGGGGAGGATAAAGCCCCCAAGTTACTAGAGTCTGTTAATATGCCCCTCTTTCCAAAGATAGCAAAAATTTTGGATATAGATTTATTGGGGTGAGTAAAAGCACTTTTATCAGTAATTTTTAAAAGTGCTTTTTTCCCCCATTTATGCCCACAGGTACATATTCAATTTTACATTTTTATTTCATATGTGTGCACACCCATGTTTACACACGCACATACAGTACATTAGTTTATAGACATTGTACCCATGTGCATATGAACATTTTCAGTTTGGCTTTTTTCCTAAATAAATCCATTATAAAGATGGCAACAGAGATGGTCCATAGCTACACAAAATTAAATGAATGCAAGTGAACTAATTAGAAGGATAAAACAAAAAAAAAAATCCTGACCAGAGTATAAATCCAGACTGTAGTTATATCAGTGTGAGTACTAAATTAGTTCCTATATTTCTAAACAGAAGCAGAAGGAAAACTAATCAAAGGGAATAGCCAAGAAATTACTTCTTTAAAATTAATTTCATTTCAGCATCAGGAAAAAAAGTTTAATATAGCAGAATATATAGAAGTTTGTCAGCATTTCACTTGCAAAGAACATAGATAATAAATATATTAGAAGCAGACCCTTGGTGTATCACCTAATGAATACTCATAGTCTGAGTGCTCTGGTAAATCTTACTGTCTTTGCTCAATATTCAAACTACCTATTGTGCACAGTACATATGGAACTGTGGCACTCATAGCCACAGGCTGTAGCAGAAACCAAAAAATTCTCACCGAAAGGATTATACATCCATGTAAACTCAATGGACTGGATAGTCCCCTGCTGAGGTGCCCTCAAGTGTCACTGACAGAAAATTGGTGTCCTAGCAGGATGCTAGTGGACATTCAGAGTTCAGGTGCTTTTAGAAATATAGCAGCAGGATGCTAGTGGACATTCAGAGTTCAGGTGCTTTTAGAAATATAGCCCTTTCTGAGTGTACTCCAGATAGCTTTTGCATTTGAATCCTTTTTCTTTCATTGCTAAAGCAAATGGCTCTTTGCAGTATGGTTTACCCTGGCCCCTCATGGTTGTTGGATGCTGTAATGTCCCATATTTACATCTCATGTCCTACGTGTGTCTAAACTCATGATCTATTTTTCATAAATAAGTAGTTGTGATTGGAAGCAAAAGAAAAAAAAAGTTGTCTAAGTTCTAAACATAGGCTTCTAAACCTGAATATTGGCACCCAAATAACCGGCCAGCTTTCCAAAAAGCCAAGCCCCTGGAAATTTCCAGTAATCACAGTTGCCATACCAACGATTGTCAGCACTCTTGCAAAAGCAGGTCATGTATTTAGGTGCCAAAATGTAGCAAGAGGGGTCTAATTTCAGGCTCTTTTTTTTTTTTTTTTTAGATCTGGCCAAGAGCACTGATGATAATTGAGAACAGTTTCACCTCTGCTGCAACTCTCCAGCTTCTCCAGCTGGAGTCACAAGACTTGCTATGGTCTTGCAAAAGAGAAGATGTTTGGGGAGGTGAAGCATGAGGTGTTAGTTATTCCCAGTTCCACCCTGGGGTACAGACCTTTATATAACACTGAGATATCCCACAAACTGATTTTGGGGCAAACTGCCCAAGAAGTGGGGGGTTGCTGTAGGCTCATTTCCTTGGGCTGGAAGCAGGCTAGGGCTCAGATCCATGGACATGGGGGAAGTTTGGTTTGTTGTACTGCTGCATGAAGGTTCATGGAGCTGCCATGTGGGCAGACATGTGGCCAGGTGCTCACCCCCACCTCCAGCCAGTGCTGGCCACTCCCTTGTTGGAGCCCTTCCCTTGGGATCCTGCACTGCCTGCTGCCAGCTTGCAGTCCCCCTTGCTGGGAATGAGTTTTTGAAGGGAGAACAAGTGTGTCCCACTTGGTCCCCAGCTCCTGGGAGCTTTGAGCACAGCTCTGTGCTGCCTCTGCCTCCAAATATCTGCCTGACCTCAGGCAAGTCACTTAACCTCTCTGCCTTGAGCCAAAATAAAAACACTGCTTCCTTCTCCCTGCATTCTGTGTGTCTTCTTCAGATCAGGTGTAAGCTCCTAAGGGCAAGGTTTGTCTTCTCAGTGTGTTCAATGCCTATCAAAACAGAGCCTTGATCTCAGCTGGGGCCTGGAGGCACAGCTGCAGTGCTGTTATTATCGTTAATAATAATAATAACGAACGCAATCAGATCAAACACACTGCCTGTATGAGTCATTTTTGGGGTAAAGTTAGTTATTCCACGGAGCAATAGGTATATGTAAACTTTAAGGGCTGCCAAGGTTTCTCTTTTTTCCCACCATTTAAAAATCCACCCTTGGGAGTCTGGGTGAGCAACACGATCCAGAAGGGCCTGGCCCTGCCCGTGATTCCCTGTGGATGGGCACTTGTGCTCACATGCCTGACACTGAAAATGTTAATGGGGTAACTTTGCTCTGTATAGCTCAGCTATGTAAATACCCTCTGTGGGTTTCTAGATCAGAGGTGAAACTCCCTTCCATATTGAGCCTTCTCTGAATGCAATTCAATCTCTGTCATTGCCCTCAGTTGCATCTGCATGAAAACCAGCACTACATGCCAAAAACATACTTTTTCTTGTTAAATGTTGCAGATTTTAGTTGTTTGGGTTTGTTTTGTTTTTATTTTCCATTTTGTTTTTGATCACTTGAATGAATCACAACAAAGGTGTCTTGAAAGGGAAAAAACAAATTACAAGAATTAATTGCTTAGTAAAAACATTCAAATGAGATTTTTCACCTGAAAGAAAAGGCCCACAGCCAACTGGATTACACAGGTGCAAAATAAGACACAAGAGGGAGCTCACATAATAAATAATAGTGATAAACAACATTTTGAAAACAGTTCAACCCTATGGAGGAAAGGAAATTAATAAACATTACGATTCCTATATGTGGTTGGGGTTCTCATGGCTACAGTTACTGTTACAGGCTATGGGAACATGCCTACAGACAAGGATCTCAGTGCACCAGGCTTTGCTGTGGAACACAAAGGCACAACCCACTCACAAGAGCTTCTGGTGGCATGGAAGAAGGGGATTGAGCCAAGAGATGACAGGGAGACACTTCTGGCAGTGTCCAGGCAGAAAGCAACCTGAGTTTATGGCTCCTCCAGGAGTTGTTGTCAAATATTCAACGTGTGTTGCCACTTAAAAATGCATTTAAGGATCTATGTACATTTAGGTTTAAGGAGAATGATGGCTCATATTCAAAGACAACCACATACACCAGAGGACTTAAAACTGAGTCTGCAACCCAACTGTTGAGTTTTGTTCGTGGAATCAGAAGTTTCATTTCTGTGCCTGCAAGTTTAGTTCACTCCAGCAACCACATTTCTCAGAACTTAGAGAAACCGTGCTCTTCTGACAAACACGTTTGGCAAAACTCTTTAGGTGTTAATGTCACCATCAGTTAAAACCTTTCAATTCCTAAAGTTCTTGTGAAAAAAAGGCAATATGTGTCAGTAACTACAATGGGCTTGATCTGTTGGCAGAATCCACCCTCCCTGCAGTCAGACACGGGTTTCACAGTGCTGGACCCTGGGACTTCCACCTTTCTGAGGCTGCAGCTGTATCTGCTGGCACACACATCTCAGCTCCTCTACAAAAATGGGAAAGTAGAACAGCTGGAGGGCTGCCCTCTAAAGCAAGGCCACGCATTATGACAGCTCTGGGCATGCATCAGAATTACCACCTGAAAGGAGGTTAGAGGGTCATCAGTGGGCCACTAGTTTGGGGAGGACTCACAGACAGATCTAGTAATGCATATTACCCTCTGATGTCCATCACCTCCAACAAGAAAACATATATTGGACATATATTTGTCCAGTGTTGTCACTGGGGCTGGAAGGGCCCTAGTCCATATGCTGGTGTTGGTGGCCATCACAGGTCTCTCAGACATGTCCCTCCAGGGACAGACACAAGATGCGTGGGTTTTAGAATCTATTAGCAGAGATCCACATTTTAATTGCAGGGACTGTGCACCTTCTTTTGTATGCCAGGAGCTCTCTGGTGTGCAGCAGCCTCAGGGAGCTGCTGAGTGCCCTTCAGCCAAGGGCAGAGCCCTTCCTACCCTGGTACATCTGAGTCTGTGGTATGAACACATCCACCCACACCAGCAGCAGCTCCATTTTGTTCCTCTGCTCCTGTAGTGCAAATGGTAGTAGTACCAATCAAGAGTGTCAGTCATGGGGAGCTCAGAAATGTGTTCAGCCCTGACAGATGTTTGTCAAGCAGCTCATTGAGCAGCTCAAGGCTGCCTGGTGCTACTCGAGAGACTGCGTCAGCCGTGTGACCATGGGCTGCTGCTCACTTTGTGGCGTGATGTCCCTCTAACACCATTCACATACCAGCATCAGGAACTCCATACACTGGAGGGAACCTAAAACAATGTGCAAGATTGGACAAAGGAGTGTCCCCTTAATGTGTATCTTGCTGGAAGGTCACCATAAGCATCCTAATGTTACATAGACTTTTCAAGCACAATATGAAAGGCCATAAGAACCTCAACAACTGAAATAATCAGAGACATTTCAACCCTGAGATCCTTCTTCATTATAAGATTCCAACTTAGAAAGTTTAGTCTGAATAAACTGACTTAATGCTGGATACCCTGGACCTCAACATTGTGATTTACTCTTTCCACTCCTTTGAGAAAAGTTGATGAATTCTTCAGCAGAGAGGGCATTTTGTAGCCAGATTCCACAGCTGTGGAATTGCAGAAAGCCAGGCAGTGGATCCTGGGCTGGCAGACACCATCCTCACACTGCTTGATGCATTTGATCTCTGGAGAGGAAGGAGTACATACCCGGCATGGCACCGTGGCCAGCTGGCTTCGGAGAAGCAATGTTGGCTTTGACTGTGCAAGCAGGTGCTTGCTTCCCCTCCCCATCAGATGGGGAGAGTGAAAGAACAGCTGTAAATAGAACAAGGTTTAAAAAATTGGAGAAATAGAGATTAAAAAAAAACTCAGAACACAAACTTGCCTGTCTTGTGTTGGAAACCTGTCATGTTTTTAATCTAAATTAAAGTTGTGCTAATATTACATAGTAAAACAATTGCCTACTACCAGGGCCACACATTTTTGAGAAGTGAGAATGGGCCTTATGTCTTCCATGAAAACATACTGATACAGTTCAGCCTATTCTTTATGCTTTCTGGTAAATCATATTCTTTTACAGGCCATACTTAAAGGGAGCAATATTTTTGTTTGCCAGAAAGTATTTACAGTACTGTATTCTCCTTCATCTCTACCAGTTTTCATTTGTTACTATTGACACATGGTAAAACAGTTTTAATTATCTCCAGGCTTGAGTGCAAGGATTTTTTATGATTCAGTTGGGTCTATTTAATTTCCAGTATCTAAGCTACCATAATGAAAGTGTTACTCAAGGTTTCTTCTTCAACTCCCTCCTCTTTAGATCATAATAAAGACAGCTCACTTGAGCAAATAGTTCCTTTGAAATGTTAATCCTCCTCAGATGTGTTTTTTGTTAGATCAGCTGCACTGTTAAAATACTTTCTATTTTCCCATTAATTGGAATGCAGAATAACACTTATTAGCCATATGGACACAAAGTAGCTCGTTGATGAAGACAACTGAATTAAAGCCTCATGTTAAACAATGAATTAACTGTGATAGAGGGTGAAAAAATCACACTTACATAAAACTGGGTTGTCTGCCCCCCTCTTATCCAACACAATCTCTCCTTAAAAGACGAAATACATTTCAGACATTGTGCCCAGTGCAACCTAAAGTCCATGAAAAGCAGAGAAAGGAGAGCAAATGTTAAAACCTACAGCAAAGGGGCTTACTGAAACACTGGATTTTAAAAATTTATTGGTTTATATCAGGTTTTATTTGGTACTTAAAGACTGAAATCCCAACTAGGTGAACCTTTCCTTCAGCAATGCATGTGGAGGTGCATGTTTGCTGCAGGGCTGGCTCTGTGGTGGCTCCCTGGCTGGAGACCATGGCTTGGCTCAGGTGAGATCTCACCTGGTGCTGTTCCTCCCTCCTTCCCTGCCTTGCCCCGAGCTCGACACCTCTGCACTCCAATAACGAGAGCAGCTCTCTGATTGCTTCTTAATGAATTGTGGGGGAATGTGCACGGTTTCCCTGGGGTGTGAAAAGAATTTTAGGTGGGTCGTCAGCATGAAATTAATACTAAATTACTTCAGCAGGTTGTGTAAGGTTAGCAGCCAAGGAAGTTACCTCCATGGAAATCAGTAGGTACACGAGAAAAGCTCTGCTAGATGCAGAAGGAGAAGAATGTGACTGGGAGAACATTTAGGAAAACACCAGATAAGAACCTCAGCTTGTGTGCAGTGAAAGCGTGGTTAAGCTTCAATAGACTTCAGTAAATATGGCTTTGTTTGGAAACTCTGCCTGCAATTTTGAAACAGGAGACATCTGAATCCATGGAGAATTTTGAGTCCTAGTCTATGCTTCAATGAAAGCTCAGTCTTTCTGGAAATATGTCCCTCTTCATTGTTCCTTGATTTACACATTTTGTGCAAGTCTGCACATGGACATACAATAATTAAGGAGCAGGAGCTGGGGTGAATGAAGCTTCAGTTTACATGTACAGCTTCCAGAGGGACAGGAAGCTGGTGTTATTTACTTAACCGGGAACAATAGATCATTTGCTATTCAGCTGGCATTTCCATTGCTGGCATGGCTGGCTGCATCCTCTGCTCACACCCTCTGCTGCTGCACCCCTACCTGCTCCCTCCACTGCCTCTGGCACTGGTGATGCCTCCAACAGCAATCAGAGAGATTTCCAGATTCCAGCAATTGACAGAGAGTAAATTTGCAAATGTGAGCTGTGCTAACATGATTAGGCCTGTGAACATGCAAATCCTTGGAAAGAATTTTGGTTTTATGCAACTGACGTAAATAAAAAGGATCCTGTTTATGCACTGCCTAGACAGAGCTGTACAAACTGGACTGCCAGAGATGATTTCATTCACCTCTTCAGTGAGACACACAGAGAACCACAGTGCAGATAGCTCCAGGGTATAATTTTCATGATAATCAAAACACAGACACACCACACAATAGTTTACAACCAGAACTGAGAGCAGTTATCTAATTCTGGGGAAGGAGGGAAATTTTTGTGTGTCCAGAACATGAACACATCTCCTGATTCTCAGTCCCCACAGCTACTCTGTCTGATGTCACAGGATCCTGGGGAGCAAGAAATGATCCTTTTCAGGTAGACCAAATAGGCAATATTCCTAACAGCATCAGGTTGTGACTGTACCACACAAGCAGGAGTGCATTACTCTTGATCTTGTGTTTCAGCTGGGGCCAAAGACTGGAAATGGTGTCTGTGTATCCTTGCTGTTTGTTTGACTGATCAATTGTCCTTCCTTCAGCATGCCATTGTGTCTCTAATTTGGGAGGACACAATCTTGAGCAGAATGGTCTTTATGCTAACTTTTGCCTCAGAGCACCCCACAAGTTGCTTTGCAGCTTGTTGCAATGGAAAACAACCAGAGCTTCATTAAGAAAACCTCACACAGAGATCAATCAGGTTACTCTGGTTTATCCTGACTCTCTCACTTGGCAGTGGATTATAACCTCCCTCATGAGGTAATTTCTAATTCCTCATGGAGAAAGTAAGGTGGATTCTTCTGGCATTTGCAACAGCAGGTAGGGAACAACAATTCATTTCAGTTTTCTGCTGAAGGGCCAAAATACTGTGCTAAGGGTATGCTAGGTTATCATCAATAATGTGGAGTTGTGAACATGGTACCTGGGGGGAAAAAAGTGAGGAAGAGGTCTTTGAGTGGATGGAGATTATCAACACTTCCCTAGGGATGAAGCCCACATGGGCTCTGCTCGTGAAGCCCTTGACTTCAAGACCTTTTCCAAACTTAATGATTCTGAGACTGAGTATTCAAAGAAATCTTTGAGTCAGGGAACACAGAGTGTTCTCTTATTGCTGATAATATAGCAAAATATCATCTGCTTCCCAGAGATGGTTCTGATAATTTAAACCATTTTTTCATTGGAGGAAAACTTCCACGTCTTATTTGAAACATATATTATTAAAATTGTGAAAGATATGAATCACCAGTTTCCTAAGAAAACCTGAAAGCCTTGATATTCTTATGGCTTACTTTTTGTCTCCTCCTCTTTATTTTTCTCCATTTTTTTTCCATTAGTAAATTGTAAAGAGAAGAGAAGAAAAAAGGCTGATATAGGACTGAAAAAAAATCAGTATTTATAGTTTTCCAATAAAAAGATGCAAATGGCTGACTTGTTTTGTAAATATTTCTACTTCCCTGTGTGACTGCTGTGAAGTAGGGGTTAGTGGTAGTTGGTTGCATTGATATATACAGACAAGCACAGCTGAGATTGGAAGGGACCTCTGGAGATTGTCTTGTCCAAGCTCTCTTTTCACAGTACAGTCAGTACAAGCAACTTGTTCCAGGTTATTTTAAAGTGGTCCTTCGGCTTCTCCTGCAAATCCAAGCTCTCTGGATGTTTATTTTTCCTTTACTGAATCCTGCAGATCTTTTGGCCACAAATAATTGCTGATTCCTACCAGTGAGGGGTATATGGAGCAGCCTTTCTCACCTCATCCTGTTTTATAATCCATGTCCTTTCCCTTTCAGTATTGTATCAGAGAATACTCTCTAATACTCTCCAGAAAGCAAGGTCACTTGTTCACAAGAAATCTTTAAACCAGTGAAGGAGGAAAAGTTAAAAATACTCACTGTCAGATGCATAGAAAGTTATCTATCACCAGCACTTTTCCTACAACAAAACCAGGAAATTCACAGGCGAAGTAGCCAGGATACACTCTCAGCTGTTTATAACAAGCCATTGAGCAATGTTAAAAAGCACTTTGCTTTGGGACAGGCCTTTCAGTGCCCTAAACACTGCATAGTTTAGAAAATGGTGCTCAGTGTTATTTGTTATTTGTGCTGCCCCAAAGCCACTGTTGGTGCCAGTGACACTGGGCACTGGAACCCAGTGAGGAACCAAGGGTCTGCAGTTCCACTGCTGCACTGGACCACAGATTTTGGATGAAATCTTAGCCAGTTTGGCATCTGAAGTGCCTGAAGTGGAAGGTGACTGTCCATGTAGGTCTGTTCAGCACTCAGCTCAGCAAGTGCTACCTTTTCCCTGGAATTACAACAAAATGCATAAAATCATGAGACTGAGACATACTGTGGAGGAAACTGAGCCATCGCAACTTCAGCTGTCCTGTGTATATTCAAATCACTTTGGGTGGCATGGCCCACAAGGTGCAATTGTTGTACAATTAATGCAGTCTACTTTTAAATGTAGGGGTTTTTTTCTTTCTTTTTGAGTCCACAGAAAAAAAATGCAATTATTATATATATCCAAATCATCATTAAAATCTAAAACATTTTGTCTCTGAGGAGATTTCAGCTATTTCCAAAACGAAGCTTTCAGTTCTAAGCTATTTTAACTGTACTGCTCTTTTGTTAGTTCCAATGGGTTATCTTGAAATTTCTCTCATTTATATTTCAATGTACTTTCTAGGCATACTGGCCATTCTTTCAAAGGAGCATAAAGTGGTTATTGTTAAGACATACATACTGGGTAACAGCGAATGTTTCTGGAGTACTGGGATTTCTGTAATGACATTAAATGAAGGGAAAAAAAGGAGATGAAGTAATACTGATCTCTATGACAGCCTCTGTTTGCAGGACAAGGATTTAATTCAGAATTAAGCCACATTAGTGTTAAAGAAGCCATTACTCACTTGCAAATTTTTCTCCCCAAAACCCCATTTCATTGCTCAGTGCAATAAGCTGGTACATTTATCCACAAACATTTGATGACTGATGCTTTATTTTGCCTTTGAATGTTTCTTTAATGAAATCTGGGTTCTTAAAAATATCCAGTAACATAGTTGACCATTTTGCTCTCACATTAATAGAGCAGTTATTCTGTTGCCATTTGTCATTTACCTAGCTTTCATTTGTGACTCCCTGAAAGAGAAAAAGAAAAATCAGGTGTCAATACAGATATAAATTGTATAAATAAAGTATAAATAGATGTGCCCCTATGTGTCGCTTTTTCTTTCTTTGTTAACAGGCATACATTTACTTATGTTTTGCATTAGCTGTGGAAAACTTCCCTTGAGTTTTGTCAAATTGTCTTGTTCTGAGAATGCATAAAACAACTCTCTTCCAAGTTTAGGATATGCTTTGTTGTCTTTTGAAAGTTATGGTGCAAATTTGCTGGGGGATATTTAGTCCAGCAGTGCTCAGTGTCCAGCAAAACTATTTCTAGGCTAAATGGTACTTCTGGTCTCTGAGGAGCTTCTACAGCCGCCAAAAATCCCTGGGACATGTGCACAACCCCTTTTCCCAGGCTGAGCTGTGTTTGAGACCAGAAATGTGGGCATGTGTTGATAAAAGAGAAGATTAATGTTATACTATCTGAAAATTGTCTGACATTAGCTGAATCTCTCCCATTCTTAGCTGTGCTGGGTGGTACTTTAAGGTGGAGCCACCAGAAAACGAACGGGATTTAGGAACCAAATCGACTCAGTGGGCCCTTTCTGAGTTAAAAAAGGGGAAATTTTGGGTGCTGAGCTCCTTCCTTTTGCCTGCCCCCAGAGTGGGGTCACACCTGTCTCTCAGGGAGAAATCTGAAGAGAAGCTGGAAGAGAAGAAAGGCGCAAGAGAAGAAGGCTGCAGGGCTTTTCCCAGCGGAGCCAAGCAGGCGGTCGAGGGTGGCTGCTGCCCTCAGCTCACCTCCCCTGGCTCAGAGCTGCTGCATTTTGCTATCGTCATCCTTGTTCTGCTATTTCATTCACTCATGGGCCCTGGTTATTTAAACAACTGAAACCAGAAGGCTTTGTTTCCTTGGCTCTGTATTCTCCTGAGTAAAAATAAGCCAACAAGATGTTTCTAAGAAAAAGGTTGATGCTATCTTTTTAAAATGTACTTCCAACTGATTGCTATCTCATTTCAAGCTGGGCCTTCTGCCACTTCTGCTCCCCCTCCTCCTGGCATCAACCACTAGCTCAACTCTCACCAAAAAGATGGAAAGTTTCAGCCCTGCCCCAGCCTTGCAGGAGGTATCTGGCCTCTAAAGAATGTCAGAAATTGACGTCTTCTGAGATCTTCGCATGTTTTGCACTTGAAAATTGTCTCCAAGCACTTTTGAGAGTCTGGTTATCTATATGGGTGTGTGAGAAATGCCATAGGATGGGCAAGATGAGTCACACACAAGATCCTGTTTTTCACAGAACAAGCCCTGGTGGAACTGCCACTTTAACCCTTATTTTTTCATTTCTCAGAGTTCGTTCCCTTCCTTAAAACTTGTTCCCTTCACTGGCCCTAAGAGGATCTTTTGTCACGTCCTTTCCATAGGTACCATTGACTTTTTTGATTCACGCTGCTCGCTTCTGAGAGATCCTTTCTGCTTTTTAAGGGTTATTTGCCCTTTTGCAGCAAGGCACTGTGCTCTCTGTGTTGACATGAGCCCTGCAGAGAATTATCGCTTGGACATGCACATTGGTGCCAAGTGGAGATAATGCCCTCTTTTCAGACTGAAGCCTGCCCGTAGGAGTGTTCCCAGTACGATTTTCACAGTCATAACTGCAGTTAATCTTAAACTTGGCATACCCTTCCTTTCTCTGTAATGTTTTTAATGACTCTTTCAGGGTGGGAGAATCCTCAGGGTTTGCAGTGCTGCATTTACCTACTGATTCACTCTTGCCAGGTTGGTGTTGCTAACCAAGGTCCAGCTTAATAAGCAACTCTACCATTTATATTACAGTGCAGGAAGTTATCTGTCTTTTCCAGCTAAACAGCACTGAGAGGAGGAGGAAGCATTTTTTTCTGAGCAAGCAGGAGGTGCCGTGCAGCACAATGGTCAGTAAATATGTAGCAGCAATTTACAGGGTTTATTTTTAATCCAGGGCCTATGTTGAGAGAATGGCATGGACTGGATAAATCAATCAGGCTGTTGCAAAGCAAGCTTGAAATGAAAGGGCAGTCAAGGAGGAAGTGGTAAATAACATACAGGACTGATTGCTTCTGGGCACAGTTAAGGCCTTGGGTTTAAGGAGTAATTACCTGGTCACACCTAAACCCTTGCTGGTGTGCAATGTGCAAACTGCAGACTTCAGCTAAGAGCCTGTTCTTACCTTTGACAGCAAGAATTTCCTTGGTAAAAGCCATTTATTCCTGGTTTCTTGATTGAGCTGGAAAGTGTGCAAGACCCCATGCTTAGCCATTTGTGATCTCTGGTCTCAGCACTAGCACAGAGCTCATCTGCTTCAGATGACCTCAGGAGAGCAAGGAGATTATATAAATAAACTGGAGAGTTGACATTTCTCCTCTGTCATGAATTTGGGATGCAAGGCTGAGCCCCATAAATAATTAGTGCCAACCTGGCAGCTGGTTAGACCAAAAATGCTGCTTACACTTAGGGGTGGTGGGCATGCTGTGCAACCCAGCAGGGGTGAGCCAAATGCCACATTTGCAAACCTGTTGACTGCTGATCCCACTAAGAAATGGCCAGGGTTCAAAGAGAGCCAAACAAACTGTGCCTGCCCATTGCACTCATGGTGAGAAGCCTGCAGCTCATCTTCCTTGGATGTATCTGGGTAAATGTAGGGTGAGTTTCACTCAGTTTGTCCTTCTTAAAAGCCTGTTGCAGACAGATAGTACAGAGCCTTTTCTGTAGCAAACAGACACAGATGGCCCTGCCCTGTTGGGACAATGGCAAATGCAGGTTTGAAATGGGATGCAGTAACTGCATGGCTGCTTGCTTCCTTGGCTCCCTGTTAAACCTGAACAGAGCTGGGAAATGCAGCACACCTCAAGAACTATCAGAGACAGGAGATCAGCTGTGGCCATGATGTGCCTTTTATCCCAGAATATGGTCCAACCAATGATCCAGTTAAATGAGGAAAGGCAAAATCCGGCTGCCGTTGTTCACCAGTCTGCTTCCAGGGGCAGCTTTCTGCCAGGACACAAGTAGTGGATGATTAAAGTCTTCCTCAGCTGTGTCTCAAAGGAAAAAAAATCAAACCAAATTAATATTTAGGAAGATGATGGCATTCAAGGGAGAAGGAGAGCCATGAAACAACATTACTTGTTGGAAAAAGGAACAAGATACTGTGAATACAGGGTGCTCTGGGTATCACACCCAGATCCTTGGGATTTACCATTGGTCCCAGAGCTCCCAAAACTGAAATGCAGATTGCTCTACCCATCAGGTGGGACCACGTATCATGCAGAATCAGTCATGGAGACACAGAGAGTAAATGGCAATTTCACATCATTCACACACATGAGTGTCATGTGTCCCTTTCACCTGGACTCCAACCAAACTGGATACTGAGGCTTGCATTTGTACTAGGGCTTTCTGCTCTGGGATTTCAATCGATTTTCACCTGGCAATGTCAGGTACCTGGCAAGTGGACTGCAAATGACCCTCATTTCAATTAGCCTGCATCAGCAGGATCCTTTCTGTCCAGAGCCTGACTTACACTCACTGAGTGAAAACAATGTATACATATTTTCCTAATAAATTCTCCAAATTTTCCTGAGCCTGAGCTAAACCTTCTTATCTAATATCAAGTAATTTAAGCATTTTTAGCATTCTAAAGACTAGTTAATCCTTTTATAGGGAAAAGTCAGAAAATGGGCTTACAATGACATTTTAACAGTGTCTATGGTATGTTAAGCCGATGAAAAATTCTAGCAGCAGTTTCAAGCACTTTTGGCTAAAATATTACTGTGATCTTAAAGCATTATAAAATATAAGTATCATGCCGAATTGCTAGCTGTTTGTCAATAATGTAAAATATTATATTCTACCAAAACAAACTGCTTTTTCTCCCAGTAGCTTCAATTCTTAGATATCGTTTCAGTGGCATTTAATAGGAGTCTTAATTTGACCTGGTCCTAGACTTATATTTATTTGTCTCACTTGAGCTCTCTACTTTTCCCAGGTAAGTTTTGTTGCCAATTAACACTTGATTTTCATCTGTTTTCCAAGGCTTAATTTCCATAATTTTTCTTGTTTTATCAGAACGTGGCCATTTCAATGCATGCTAAAGATGATGAAGAGACAATCTGAAACTCCTGTTTGCTCACAAGAAGAAAAAATATTAGAAGTTGGGATATTGATTTTTCCAACTCATTCTGTATTAGTTAGAAACCTATCTTTGAGTTTTACTTTCTTTAGGGTTTTATTGTCTCTTTTGGAGATGACAAAGTTCCCTCATTTTCTATTGCTGTTCTTGCCCAATATCCAAAGGAGCTCAGAGGTTAATAAATAAAGCATGTACCTCTTCAAAGCCTGGCAAACTGGTCTGCAGAGCCACCACACAAGCCACCAGATATCACAAATTTTGAGAGCAAATCAGTCCTGACCATTAATAAACCCATTGAATGATCCAGCTTTTAAATGTATCTGCCATTTATACATCCACCAGAGTGCACCTCCTGCCTGATCCTGGGAACCAGGGCAGTGTTATCAGAGAGCTGATCCCATTCCTGAAAGCCCTCAAGCACCCACTTGCTCATTACCCACACCCTGAGTGACTCTCCCGAGAACACACACCCCAGAGCTCCCTGTGCTTCGTTCTTGGTTTGTTTGTTTTTTCCAAGCCCAGTTTGCTTTCCAGCCTTGCAATGAAGGGAGTGCCCCCATGGAGGAATGCAGGTGTATGCCTTGCTCCTTTCAGCCCAAGAACAATCCAAGATCCCTTGAGCTCCTCGTGCATGGAACAGGGCTGGTAGTAGATTTGTGCCCTCAGGGGACACCCCAGGACATTTCACATGGCTCCAGGGACTGCTTAGAGCAGGTCAATGAAGCTCTCTGGAACTCATCTTGGAATAGAAACCAGGGTGAGCTGGCTGTTTATTACAGGTGGGAAATGGAAAACAGGACTAATTCAGGTTTAGGAACAAGCAGCCAGTAGTCAAGAGGCCTCAAACATGGTCCATGATGCTGTTTGGGATCTGACCTGATGTAATCCTTGACTGCACCCTTGCTGATTTCATGGCATGGCCACATGGTGAATGTGGCCTCACCAAAGCTAAAGAATCTGCTTTGGCATATGCTGGAAGCCTAAGAAGCATGGCTGAGGTCTTTGTACTCTATCAGTAGTTTAGTACATCATCCTCATGCTCCAGGACAGGATGGTCAAAAGAAGCATTAAATCTAGAGCTTCATGTTAGAGCTAATGAAGCAAAAGTCCCAAATTCTATTCCCAGCTCAGCAAGACTCTTCCTGCAAGATCTGCACCAAAACTGCATCTACCCCACTTTCTCTCTGTCAAAAGTACAATTCACACTTCTGAATCCTGCAAGAGAGCTGTGGAGAAAATACCCTCTCCTAATGGGATCAGATGCTGTGGGGAAGAGACTAAATAACTTGGGGGAAAAAAATAGGTGACTTGTTCTCAGATCTGTCCCTTCCACAAATACCACCTTGGACTTCCATTCCTGAGCTACACAACCAACACATGACTTCTGCTTTGTGGCATTGTATTTTCCTTATTTTAAATTAAGCAGATAGGATATTCCTGGTTCACAGCTGCAGAAGGGCCAAATACATGTCTTTTAGCACCTTCTACATCACCCACAGGAAAAAGGCAAGACAACAACATACAGCAAACTTTCTGCCTAGTGCTGAAACAGCCTGCAGCAATATATAGAGCAGAGAAATATCTTTAGTTAGCTTTCTATTATAAACTGCCTTTGGTTTATAAGTGATCTCATCTTTACCATGAAACATACTGGGAAATTTAAAAACTTTAAAAATCTTTTTAAAAACTTGAATTCATCTCTCAATGACTAAAATTTCAAAGGAAGGACAGAAAACTGCAGTTATCTACTGTGACCTTTGGTAATTGGCAATGAAAAGTGTTTGTTCTTTACCTGACAGCAGCAGAACAGGAGTCATCCCTGGCTTGAGCCACTTAAAAAAGGAAGAACTGCAGAGCTTTCTTTCCCCTATGGTTCTCTTCAAGATTAGCAGCAGTGAACAGCAATTTCTGTTTGTTTTTACAATAATATCCTGTTTTGTAATCCACAGGAAAAGGAGTATGAAAGTAGCAATCTTGGCAGGGACTGGGGGCCAGGGGACTGTTTTCTGAAATCTCAAAGCTCAGGAACACAAAGACTTGGAGGAATTTCCAAGTGCAGTGAATGCCAAATGGTAAAGAAAATGACATGACAATGAGAGGGAGAAATTATTTATTCACCCTCTTAATAAATGCTTCTTCTAGGGTCACTTTTTCCTTTTTCAGTGAACAATTGACAGGCAGTTTCTTCCAAATGTTTTTAAATAGAACCTACTGCAAGTTTAAGGATTGTTAATATTTTTTCGAAAGATGAAACAACTTTAAAAAAAAAACTTTACAAAAAACTTTAAAAAAAAATAAAGTATCATGTAACACCAAACAAATGAATAGCTGAAAAATCCACAGAACACAGATATCCAAGATATCTGTTTAATAATGGTATTAAAAAAGGGTCCATATAATATTTCTGCTCAGCACTTACATGGCAAACAGACTAGGTCATATCTACAAGAAAGATAATACCTGGTGAACCCATCCTTGCAGTTCCCATTCAAAGACTGGAAAGAAAAGCATGTTAGAACTAGAGAAGGCACTTTAAAAAGCTTGCATCTACTGGAGCATGGTTTCAAAGGGCCATAAGCTAGAATAAATATTGACACAGTAAGGAAAAAATATGCAACAATAGCAATTGTTCAAAATGGGCATAATTTGGAAGCTAACAGACCCACACAGAGCTAAACCAACCTGGACAAGGACCAAGGCCCCAAATTTAAAGTTACTTTTAGAATTTAACTTTCACTGATTTCACTAAGAATTAGACACAGAAATACCTTAATGACTCTAGGTCTGATTCACTGACTGCTGTTGCTTTCAACCATTCCCCAACCACAACCTGTTCCAGCAAGGAGAAGCAGAACACTATGAAGGAGATGAGCCTTGGGACAGAAAATGCCACAGAGTTTCTCTTTCTCTGCCACAAGGCTGTTCTGGGTCTTCTTTCAAGTATTCATCCTGCACTTGCTTTGCATTAATTTCTCCTAAATATGGCTTTTCATGTTTTTACAGATAGTATCAAACAGTTCTTCCTCTGTCTGATAGTCTTTGATGTTTCATTCTCTTCTCTTCTTCTCTTCTCTTCTCTTCTCTTCTCTTCTCTTCTCTTCTCTTCTCTTCTCTTCTCTTCTCTTCTCTTCCTCTCATTAGGTCCCTGCCTCAGTTAGGTGGCAGGGACCACACTCTGTCAGAGCACATCTCTACTTCCAGTCTCTGATAATGCACCATTTTTACCAGTTAAAAGTATGGTCTTACATGCAGATGCAAGTGTTTGTCAAAGACTAATTTTTATTGCAAATGTTCCCAGTGTTTCCCCCTAAATTTCCTCTCTAGCTATTCTCATTTTCATTTTTAATCCATTCAATAACCTGTTTAATTGTTCACTGGAAATTATTTCTGCCACATTTTTTCAGAGTTAAAGTTTCTAAAAGAAAATCCAAAGCAAAAATAAAATTTTCAATTTCTTTACTCTTTCTTCATTCATACAAATTCCAGAGGAAATCAATAAGTTTGAATCTATTTTCACACCAGTATTCCATAGATGTATTTTTAATGGTCTTCATTGGAGATATTCGTGATTTACATAGCCATCTTCAAGAGAAAATCTGGTGAATTTGCCTTGGAAGCAACCCAACAAAACCCACAAAATTTGACTAGTTGCTGTTAATACCAGGAGATAAAGATTTGTTGAGTTATTTAAAAATGCATATTTTAATCCACTACAAGATTAACAATCTAGGACTAAAATTCAGGTAGAATAGTGGACTTCCAAAACAACATGGTTTTAAATTAGGAATACAATGGAGGAATGTATTTAAACATTGTATTATTCTTTGAATATCTTCAAGCAGTTAACTAAGCTGAAACTGCATAATCTTATTAGAATGTTCAAAACTAGGGCAGGTTTTGCATACTGCGGATAATACGTGTCATCACGGTTTCTGATCAAAATCTATTGGCCTCTGCAGTCCAGGTATTCGTGAATGTCTTTCCTGAGCAGTGACTATAATTTTAATTGTGCTGGTTTAGTTAGACACAGGAGGAAAAGAGTTTTAAAATTATTTGTTACTTTAATTGGAAAGCCAAAATGCAAATAATGAACTTGCTAGTACTTAGTAACTAGATACTGGCTGCTCAAGGAGAAAGTTTAAGGGTGATGGCATCACAAAAATATTTTTTTTTCTGACAGGTCAGATAGGCAGCTCCAGGTGTATTGACACATTTGTCTTGCAGAAAGCTACTCATGGAAGTGAAACTTCCAGTAGCAACCAGTATTTTTTCCTGAAGTCTCACTTTCAGAGATGATAGGGACACTAAAGTTTCTGCTCAGGCCTTACCTACACATTAACATTGTGTAAATAGGTAAACCTGTGTACACCCAATTTTGCATGTAGTTATAATGCTGCCAGCTCAGTTTTACTTTAGGAAGGTGAACTAGTTGCAGTTCATATTTTTGGATTAGTATAAATTTGCTTGTTCTATAGCCTGGGTTCTACTGACTAGAAAACAAAATTAATGTTTCCCAGAATTGATATCACTGCAACAATCCAGTGCATAGAGCAGACACCTACCCCAGTGGAAATTATATTCGAAAATGCTGCTCAGAGGCAGGTTTCAGGTGCTAATGATACACATCTACAGATGGGATACTCAGAGGTGCTTTAGCACAGATCCACTGGTGACTCACTAAATGAAAAGTGCTCATGAAGAAAAAGGAGATTTGAACAGCTCCCTCTGTCTCCATGGATAAAGAAGATCAGTTTCCCCCAGAAATGTGCCTGTCATGCTCTCAGCTAGCCTTGATGCATGGGAGGGAGCTGAGGTGAGAAGAGCACCCAGCACACTGGAACAAAGTTGTATTGTAATGGTTGAGGAAGGACGGCTGCTTATCTTTCACATACTGCATTCCTGCTTCAAACAAGGAGCTGCACACATTAAAATTGAGGTTCCTGCTAGTCCTCATCTCTGGTGTCCCTAACTGGTTTATCCCCTCACCTGTTCCATTCCTTAGAGAAAAGCTAAGATCTGTGAAGACCAAACACCAGAAACAAAACTACAGGTAACACTTGATCAAGTAAACTTAAACTTTCATAGCACACAGCGACATACAAAGGGGTGCAAAAGAGTTCAAGTGGCAAATGAAGAGAAAGAGAAAAACCTTACATATTTATGCAAAAACACATGGAGAAGCAGGGGTGAAAATAGAAATTATGATGTACAATGAAACCCTACAACTCTGACCTCTGTTACAGGCCTGAACACAAACATCTGGGGAAAATGGTTTCTTTTTCTTATTTCTCTGTGTCTGTGTGGCACCTGGACAGCATTCTCCAGGGCAGAGCTGGGCCAGCAGGGATGTTTTCTCCAGCTCACCTCTCAGCCCTTGCATAGACCAGCACTGGCCCTACAACACAAATATTCACCTGGGAGTGTGGTAGACACCACCCTGCCATGGTGGCTTAGAAGAGGATAGCAGCTGGATATTTCTGAGATCTGAGCAAATGTCCAGGTCCCATAGCATTTTGCAAGTTGTCCTCTGCTCTAGAAATAAATTCTTGTAATGTGAGGAAACTACACTACCTCAGGTGAACAGTTAGAAGGAATTAAAAGAGCTGCAAAAGTTCAGCCAAGACTGGTGTCAATGCTGGACTTTGTACAAATTAACTAGTAATGGTCAGTTTACTAAGCATTTGGGGTTATGACAATAATTTAATTGGGGACACACTTCAACATTTCTTGAAAACTCATTTTTATTTGAATATCAAAATAATAATTTATTAACTTCCTGTTAGGTCCTCCCACTTAAGGATATGGGGCCAGCTATTCACTGAATTCACAAGGAAAGATCTATGTGGGCAAGAAATAGGCCCAGTGATCACATGTTTCATGGTGGGATATAGCCTAAAAAAAAACCCCAACCTTCCAACTTTAAATATTATTGTTTTCCTAAATTAACTCTGGGAGATTTTAATCTAGATCTTGGTTCTCTGCCAGGGAACACACACTGCTCCCCACATCCCTGAGAACATTGTAGAGTCCTGTACAGTCAGCTGGCATTATAATGAAATAGCAGCCAGTTAACTCTATCACTTCTTCATGAAGTCATCCTCTCTAATGCTTCTTTTAACTCATTGGAGATTCCAAATTAGCACCCTGTGTGTGGGGACACAACTCTTTTCTTGTCTTTTGAGGGGTTTTTGGAGAGGTCACAGAACCATTTAGTGAAACAAAAAGGAGGACTTAATACACCAGATTACTTCCTGAAGTTCAGAGGGGTAACTCTTCAATAATACTGATTAACAGGTCAGGCAGGATCAGGGAAGGGTGGTTAGGATGCCTTGAGATGTTGCCTGAGAAGGAGGCTCATTGAGGAAGGAGGCAGGGATTTATGGTGACTGGAGAGCTCTGAGAGCACATTGTCTGGGCCAAGTCAAGGGGCAGAGTGAAAGCAGGCTGGTCAAACACAAAGCAAGTGGAGTGCAAACAGGACACTCTTCAGGGTATTCCCTTGCACCGCATCCTCCAGCGAGCTTTTTGTCCTGCCTAATTAAAGCAAATGGTGATGCTGCTCACTGCTTAGAGATCACAGTTTTCAATCCTTGTCAGGGAAAATTCTCCTGACGAACCCCATGGGATACAACCTGAATAGAGGAGGGAAGGTGGAGCATGGAGTTTTGCCAATGCACTGACAAGCTGTGTCTGGGTTGGTTTCCAATGAATCAGCGCAGCCATCTGGGGGAAGGGGGAGGAATTCCCTCACTTCTTCATCAACCTATCTGTGTTTTAAAGGGGAAATATTTTTCAGAAAGATGCGCTGTGCATATCTGGCACTTGGCCTCTTGTTACTGCCAGCTGTCACTCTGATAATGTGTTATAAATGATGGCACACCAAGCAGACAGGGCTGCAAGCCCATGTGATTGTATTGCATTATCAAAGTGACAACCAGAAAGAACAAGAGCTCTGGCTGCTGAATTGGTCCATAAGTAGATTTTATGTTGTTGATATTACTATTTATATACAAATGGGTATTAAGCATTTTTAATATTTTCCCAGCAAGAGTCAGGACATTGTTAAGACTTCAGTGTGCAGATAGCTGGGGTAAGGCACAAGATAAAATTTATTTAAAATTCTGTTTCCATAGACTACAGCAGGCAAAACAATGATTGTTGATGGAATTGGTTCACATATACACTTCTAATTTCACATCTGTAAGCACAGGAATCTTAAGTGATTTAAACTGGCATCATTCCCTCAATAAATCCATGCCTACATTACCAGATGCCATGGAGACACCTGTGATCTACACATCTGACAAAGCCATGATTGTCAGGCATTGCATGGAGATCCAGCAGAAGCAATGCAGGTATTTCCACAGGTATTCACAGGTGGAACAAGCTGGTAAAATTCACTGCAGAATCTGAGCTGGGGCCCTCAGATCAGTACTGCTGTGGGGAACTTTCTGTCAACACCCAGGAGATGCTGTCACCTTCCAGCAGGTCTGTGACTCTGCTCTTCCTCTCCTTGGCAGCCCTGGAGAAAGTTCTTTGTATGTCTGGATGGGGGAAAGGCTTCCTCAAGCATAAAGTGACACAGCACGAGCAGAAGTCTCAACTCAGTCCTATTTCATGGTTCCTGGATTCTGGAAATCTCTTCTGGGACTTCTTTCTCCCAGAAAGCCAAAGCAAAACTTTGCATAACTGCATGTTCTCTAGTTTTTGATTTCATCTGTGTTTGGAAAAGACAGTAATAAAATGCTAGAGGAAAGGTTGTTCTTAGGATTTGTATGTTTGGTCTATGTGATCTTCTACAGAATAAAAACTTTCCTGGCCTTCTGTAAAAAGTCTAAATGTTGTTACCCTGAATCTTGGCAACTTTTTTTTGTTTTTTAGTGTTTCATGAGATAAAGCAGTTACAGTTTCTTCTGGGAGATATCTGCAAATACCAAAAATATGTGGCTTATGCACAGGGCACAGGAACTCCTCCCACACCAAGCATTACTGGGTAAAGTTCAAAAGCCTCAGAGACAGAGGTCCTTGTTGTGTTGATCCATAACTCCTATGATATGCACAGAGTTTGTTCTTTCTAGAGGTGGCAGAAGGGGACATGTAACAAGCAAAAAATGTAGCAGGGAACAGTTCTCTAATCCCATTAAGAAGTGGACTGATGGAGCTGAAGTCTTATGGAAATGGCCAAATTTACTACAGAAACCTTCTAATGGGTCTAATGGGAAAAAAAGAGAAAAATTAGCCATGTACTTGCAACAGATTATTGCCATGAATCTATTCAGCACAACTTTTCCATGAAATTTCTACTACCTGAGATGATAAATATACATGAATTAACACTGCTCATGCCATTCAAGGTAATCACTCTAAAGACAGCTGGAAACAATGCTGCAAAACAAATTAATGATAAGAGTATTGAAATTTGTAAATATGTCAAGCGATGTAGACATGTCATTTGTTGTAATTATACCAAAAGAGACGTTTCTACTGAGCAAAAGCTAAATAAATGGTTATGCATCAATAAGAAAATATTACAGAGATAAAGTTACTAAGTGAAGAAGTATTCTCTGCTCTGTATCTCTACATGGCAGTGTTGCTGCCAGCAGTACACTCATATTTTACTACCCACAAGCTTGATATTGGGTAAATTATTTTTCTCTTACGGGCTTGCACAGAAATGCAATGCAGTCATTGAATTTAAATGGATTTTAAAATCTTTGGGGTCAGAAGGGAAGGTGATGATTATCTTCTGTTATGTAGGAACCATAAAAATGTATCTAGCTATTTTCAGAGTGAGAGGACTGATATTTTCCTACATAACGTGTGTGAACTCTGCTTAGACCAGAGTCAAGGAAGGGAGATTGGGTGGAAGGGAGGGAGGGAGGGTTGGTGCTGATTCACAGTAACACAAAAGATGTGAGAAAAAGCAATGATGGGTTGTGGTTAGCACTGACAGAAGTGCAGCCAGAAGATTACAGCAAACTTTATGTCAGTCACTTCTGTTCTTTAGAAATACTGCATTTGTTTTAGAGCATCATGATGGGCCAACTTCACTGGGTGTGAAAAGCTCCATTGGTTCCAGAGGAATTCTGATGGAGCAATGTGTAAATAACCTTGTAAGTTAGCAGAAATAAGGCAATATCTTTGGCATGAAGTCAACAGACTTAATTTAATTTTTGGCTGGTATGGGTGGGTTAAACTAGAAGGTGCATGTCTGAGTCAGGGCTTGAAGGAGATCTCTCAGTTCTGCATTCTCAGGCTTCAGGTCCAAAAGGTGTATTTGTTACAGGGTCTTGGTAGCTACTCCAGCTACTCTAGAACAGTCTTACTGGACCAGTATTTAAATATTTAAATCTTTTCCTCTAAGCTGAACCTTCCTACCTGCTCACATAACAGCTATACCTGTATTGATAGAGGCAAAACATCAAAATATGGACTATATATATATTTGTATATAAGAAAATAAGAAAATTGCCTTTCTCCTGATTCCTACACCTATACATTTCTGGTGAGCAAAACTCATGACAAAGCTAGTACTCTGAATTTCTGAATTTGTAATGAATTATCTGGCAGTTGATTTTAATAGAAACATTTAATGCAGATGTTTTTTGCCCTTTCTCCCTCCCCCTCTTTAAGGCCAGTAGACCCTAAAGCTATTTCCTCTGTGTCTGGATCTGTCCTTCCTCTGTAGCACCTCATGGCAGTGTCTAGGTCTCATCAGTGATCTCATCATTCCCATTTCTAGCAATTCATGAAAATCCCATGTTGAAGAGGTTAATTGGCTGCTACAGATCTCCTGCAGGTTAGCAGTGTTTATTAGGAATTCCCCCTCTTCTGCCCTTGCCTTCCTCACCCCAACCCCTTCTCTTTTGGGGGAACCATTTGTTATCTGCTCAAAAGTACTATGGTTTGCTTCTAACCTTAAAGCTAGAAATACTCTTCTGGAAAGAGGAAAAGCAGAAGAAAAAATGCTCAGGGGGAGCTGGCAGAGAATCCTGTCTTGTAGCAGGTTTTTACATGATCTTGAGCAAGTCTTTGATCATGACTGAGCTTTGGTTACTGCTGTAGAACAAGTGATAACAATGTACATTAACTGGTTTATGCTGTAACCATACCTGTGTGTTCATGCTGGAAACAGGGAAATCAGTCCTTTAGTGACTTTCCCTGGAAGCTTTTGTCAAGAAATTTTTCTCTAGCCAACCTATTCCTTAAAACAAAGTGACAAATATGTACTTGTTTATAAATATAATACAATTAAAGCAAGCTTTATTTTTTTCACCCTTACAGTAGCCAAGATAAGTATCTCAGCCCATGAAAAAAATTATTAAACTTTGTGCAGAGTGATTCTGCATCCTAAAATCCATGTTGCAATTTGGTTTCAGTTCTGTAATATATTGATATTTGTGCTATTCCCAGTTCTGGTTGAGAGGTGGTTTGGGGTTTTTTTTAACTTAATGGTCAGAAAGTCTAGACTCAGCAGTTAACCTGAACTTAAAAATCCAAAGTTCAGTCAGCATGAACTTTGCATCCAGCATAAAAATACTACTACAGTATCAGTTGTAACTGTTCTTAATTCACCCAACAAAACAGTCTTTCATTCCATCCTGCATTTCCTTGCTGGATTATTTCACTATAAAACATGAGCATCCTTTCCCATCTGGTCGTCAGAGCTCACAAAGTGGCTCTGAGGGTGGTGATCAGAGGACACAGAAAGAGGAGCAAAGTGCTCCATTATGTTTTGATGACACATGTAGGTACAAAGTGTACATCGTTTACAGGTCACCTTGGTCAATTACTGAGCAGTTGGGCATCAGCATTACACAGAAGGGTAAGCACCTGTAAATCCCACATGTTTTTACAAAATGATAACTACTGCCTTTGGGAAAGGAAGAATTAAAAAAATCCTCCATATAAAATTGTTTAAAATGGGAATCTGGATGAGGATACAAATTCCATTTGATATGAAATCATTGTCAACAACAACAAAATCTATGGGTTAGGAAATAAAGACATATCAGCCTTGCTCCAGTTTTTCTCACAGTGCTGTATCCTACAGCTACATGAAAGCACCATTCCTCACTCATGCTCTAATGCATAGCCTGAACAGTGATTTCAGTGTCTTTCTGCCATTGGATCAACACATCTGACTCTCAAGTATACCATTATTATGGAATTTACTCTGTCTTAGATTGACTTAGATTTTGCATTTGGCTGTAAATAGGAGCAAGTTGAGGAATATACCTAAGCAATCCACCTCAAGCGAGCTAGCAGAATGTCTGCCAACAGCTGAGACCTTCTCCCTGCCTAACCCCTGAGCCAGGAACAGGCATGCCCACACCTTGGGTGGCTCAACAGCACTGCCTGGTGCTGTGCAGACAAGCCAGCTCTGTGCAAGAAGCTCCAGGAGGGGCTGGGGAACAGCACGAGGAGTTAGTGCTCCTTTGTGCATTTGTAATCTCCACCCCCCTTTCACTGCTGGATGCACCTTTCTCATGGTGTAGCAGCTTTGGCTTCCCAACTTTCTTCTATTGCCCTTACAGCCATATTTATTATTAAATCATTGTCACAGTAAATCCCCGCCCTGACTTCTGGGACAAGGTATAAGTACCAAATACGGTGGGAGGGGCATTAAGCTGTTACTCAAGAGATGTCTTTGTAATGCAAGAGGGACCACTCCTAATGGCTGGCATGGAATTAAAAGCACACTTATGCCAATAACACTCAAGACAATTCCCATGTTTCTTGGATATTAATGACCAGCTGGGAGGGGCTTGTATGGCCAGAGGCAAAGTCATTAACCTCTGTCTGTCACTTAGGAAACGTCCTCTCCTGAAGCTATTATCACAATGTTATAATCTGAAAGATAGAAATAAATATATAAGTGTAGAGCAGCCTTTATTTTTCATGAGCAATGCATTGCCAATTAGTATACTCACTGCACTTTTAGAGTATTAATGCCCAGGATATAGCCAGCCCA
The DNA here is from genome assembly GCA_013397375.1 of Toxostoma redivivum. NCBI lineage: Eukaryota > Metazoa > Chordata > Aves > Passeriformes > Mimidae > Toxostoma > Toxostoma redivivum. The sequence continues at coordinate 285,835 of VXBI01012112.1, forward strand.
GAGGCAAAATGCTTCAAATTTAATTTGTTCCATAATAATTTCTCACTGAGAAAGCATAATGATGTCACAGACAAAGAATATATTGAGGAACAGTGTCCAGAAATACTAAATATTTTTGAGTCCTCTGGACAGCAATATTTTTAAATGTATGTGATGATATCAATGTATCTCTTCACCAGCTGCAAGCACCTCCTTCCCACCATTTATCCATATGATTGCTCTGAGATGGAAGGTGGAGTGTAAATTTTTACTAGAGAGTTCTGATTTGCTGGTCTTGGGGACTTGCTCTGACACCTTGACTTATGCCTTCTCATCCACAGACTCAATGCACAAGCTCCTTTTAATAAACAAATACATATATTTATGATAAAGTGTTAGGCCCTTGATTTAAGTTCTTTTTAGTTTTTCCTTCTAGAAGTCTAGTTTTGGACAATCAGGTTTGAAAATATTATCCTTAGCCATAACCTTTATCTCCAAAGGGTTGGTTTTTTACACAAAAGTGATTTTTAAACTACAAAAAGTACACAGGTGTCATGAGGAAATAATTCGGACCCCACAAAAAATTCTTTCTATCTCTGAAAATAATTTCACTGGAAGTTTCTGACAAGATAGTAATTTCTAAGAGTTAACAAACAATAGAAGACATACTTCTGTATGGACAGAGCTAAGCTATTTAAATTCCCTTGATTTTCTATTTTATATCACAGTGCATAGTCTTTGATGCATAAAACAATAACTCATTTGGTAAACAAAGCAACAGTGCTTTCATTTTTATTGGCTACATTGATTTTTTTCGATGACCTGCAGATTATCAACCACAAACCTAATCTGGTGTGCTTTTTTCCTATTATCTGGTGAAAGTTAATGGTTATAATCATTAATGTCAGTTTGCTGCCCATGGTGAGAAACAACAAACAGAGAGTGAGAAGGGAAATGTTGATGCCTGTTATGTCTGACTGAACTTTGAATATCTACAATACCTGGGGCGATGGCTGTGGCTCCTGTGGGTCACGCGAGGTGTGGTGCTGCATGAAACACAAGTTAAGGACAGATGAAGGAAATGGCCTTTCCTGGCCTCAGAGGCTGTGCCCACAAATGCACAAAGCAGGGAATGGTGCCTGTGGCTGTGCTATTGGATATTAGGAAAAAGTTTTTCACAGAAAGAGTGATAAAGTACTGGAGTGCTCTGCCTGGGGAGGTGATGGAGTCACCATCCCTGGATGTGTTTAAAAAAAGACTGGATGTGGCACTCAATGCCATGGTTTGGTTGGGGTGTCAGGGCATGGGTTGGACTCAATGATCTTGCAGGTCTCTTCCAACCTAGTCATTCTATGAATTTTGTGAATTCTTGGCACAGCACTGGCAGGCAATGGAGGAGGAACAAGGGACGAAGGCCAGCTTTTCACTCCCTCATCATGGAGTCCCCCCAGCCACTGTGAATGATTTCTTGGCTTTCTCTCCCACTGCCATGGCCTCTCTGCCAAGGGTGATGTGAGCTGGAGCTGCTGCAGCTGCTCCCTGCACTGCCTGACCCGTGCTGGGCATCCCACGAGTGCCTGAGACATTCCAGCTCTCTCATGTAGGAACAGAGGCTTAGCAAGGAGACTCCAGCCCTAGCCAGGGTCTGCCTTGGGCTTTGCTGTGATTCAGACATGCACTAGGGCAGGAAACAGCCCTTGGTGTCTGGGAGGGCTTTGGGGAACCCCACATTGCCTTGCAACCAGTGGGGGATGGATGCCAGGGAGCAACATCCACTGTGGCAGAAGCAATTTGTGGTCCCTGTGAAATACCAAATGGGATGAGACCTTGGTGCCTCAGCAAAGGGCTCTTTGCTGTTCAGGTTGCTCATGGTATGGATAGCAGAACTTCTTGTTTGGCATTTGGTTTGAAAGGGCCCCCAGACTGTGTCCCCAGTGGGAAAGGAGAGATGCTGGGTCTGGTTGCTGAGGGATGAATGAATGCCTGGGCACCACCTCCTTGGCTAAAACTGGGTATCTGCTGCTCCCCTCTGACGTGGTTTGCGCTTTACCAGAAATGCTGCAGCTGCTGGGCCTAAAGCAGTTGTTTGGGAAAGAAAGAAGTTTAACCCAGACCATGTAGATTTGCAACAGCATCTCTCCATTCTTGCCTTTTCTTAGGTATTTTGAGCACCTCTGGTCTTTTCTGGATATTCCAGGTGGTTCAGAGATATGCAGGAATCTCCTGCATTTTGGGTGAATAACATGGGCTCCAGGGCAGAGGCATCTACATGTATGTACTGTACTGTTGGCAGTAGGCAAACCATCTCCTGCTTATATATGAAAAAATTGCCCAAGTTTGGATGGTGGTCGCTGTGTAGGTGGTTTGCTGATAGTTGACATCAGGCTTCACTGTTTGGAAGCACCTGCAAATGAGGTCTAAGTGTTGAAAAGCTATAATGAAGAGACAATTTGGGATACTCTGCCTAAATAAAAACAGCTGGAATGGAAAACATCTTAAGTCATTAAATTCCAGTATCGTAGTAGTATAATCTGCTTTGGGTTAAAATCTAAGGACCAGAATTATTAAAGTTCCCCTCAGGACCTAGATTACTGATAGTGAGATGATGAGCACTCAGTAAAAACGAAACAGAAGAGAAACACTGGGTAAGCATAGCAATGAGTTTATTAATAGCAATAAACCACATGTAGACCCACAATGCATGATTCAGACATTCACTGAATCCATATGCCTCATCTGGGAAATTTTACTCTTTTCTCCAGCTCAAGCATCTGACTGGAGCACATGTAAACTGCACACTTGCTTTGAAGAAAAACGTGGTTCTTGCATAATGGTCAGAGTGTGGTGCTGTGAGCTGTTGTGTAATGAGGAGAGACTCTGCTTGCCCACACTGCTCTTGCCAAGAGATTATAGGTTCACAGTAACAGCCAGTGCCTTTACAATTTTCCTGGAGCTTAGTGAGGCAAGGCTACAGCCGCATTAAAAATTAAATGGAAAGAACAGTCATAACTTGTAGGCAAACACAATGAATGAGCAATAATGGGCTGGCCAAGTCTTTGAGGACATAAATCTTTCCATCTGAAGCAGCCGAAGGACTTTGCAACCATATGATTAGTGCTTGTGTTTTGGTTGGATTGGAATGCAGTTAAGGATGTTGTGGGTTCATGTCCGCTTGCTGCAGGTGGTGAAAACCAGAACAAGCAGGATCCTTCACATCTCAGGAACTGTTCTGTAACTGTGGACAAAACGACTACCAGGGCTCCTAAGACAGGGAGGAGAAACAGAGAGAGACAAGGCTTGTGGTTGCCATTGGGGACTGGTACTTTTAAACGTATTTTTGAGGCAAGATCCCCAGCTCTCATGCTCTCTCTCTCACACACACAGCTGGTTTGTCACAGGCATTGCTGTGACCCCAGCAGCAGCTGAAGCTGTCCCACCAGAGCCAGCTCAGGTCTAGCCCAGCTGTGATCCACATGGGAGGTCAGAGGCTGGGGAAAGCAGAACTGGTTTAAATCCAGTTTGCCTGCCATGGCTCCAGTTCAATGGCCCCAGGACACCTCTGAACAGCAGTAGCAGTCATGTTAATAAGATCATTGCTGAGACCTGAAGTGGTGTATGGGAAAACAGTGAAGGTTGCTCTCCTGGGAGAGTGTTCTTCTCTTTCTCCTTCAATGACAAATTGTCTGGCATATGACTTACTACAATGGCCAAAGATGAATGACAGGCAGTTTTCTCACCCTTCCAAGACACACACTCAGCTTGTTTAATTTTTATAGGCCTTAAAGATCTGGAAAGCTCTCTACATAAACATGGACAGATTGAGGCCGTTTACTCACCAGTGCTCCTGGGACTATATATTTTTATGAAATAAATTGTAATCTATTATGAAGAGCAACTTTTAATTAGCTGAAAGAAGGTTGTAAATGTTCTGAAAGTACATAAACTTACAAAATTAATATTTTGATCAATAACTGCTAGCTGATATATGACAGGTCATAACTGTCTTCACAGGCAAATGTACTAGCACGTATTTTTTCCGAGACTATTTATTGCTGTTTCCGTAAATTAGCATAACTAATCAGTGGGAAAATACTTTATCTATTATATAAAATATAAAATATGTCACTAATTAAAACCATGACCAGAAGATCTAGAAGGAAAGCAGTAGGGAGCCTCCTAGAGTCAAGGTGATAAGAAGAGTAGTGAGCTCATTTCAACTAGAAGTTTCTTTCTCACTTATTTTCCTTGATTGCTCCTGGGCATTAGATAATTTGGGGTGCCAGAACTGTATATGTTCTGACTCATTTGAGACTGCAGATGTTTGTCTGGACTCAATGTGGTAATATCTGCAGTGCCAGAGGTGCATGGGCTCCATAGCCTGCAGCCCATAAGAACCTGGCATCACCCTGGACTGCCTGTATCTTCCTATCTTTAAGGAGAAGATGTCTATTTACACATGGATCAACTGGATGAACCTCCAGCATGAGTACAAAAAAGAGCTCAAATTCATATCTGTCACACAATTTAGACACAGCTCTAGTGGGAACCTTTATTTCTTTGAGGGAAATGGAAATGGTTGAAGATAATTGCTTTACCCCAATTTAATGCAGGAAAATATTTTACCATACGCTTCTACAGAAATACTGCATGTTTTTCTCTCTTTACTGCAATAGGAAAGGCACAAGTGTGGAGAGATGGGAATTTTATTTCCTTAAAAGCAAGATGACACAAGACAAAGAGCTCTTTATTTGATCATATCATCCTGACCTATCTGCCCAGTCTGCCACCATCAAATCTCAACACCTCTCCACATAAGTATTTCTGTCAAGACTTTGGTGTTGAATATTTCTGAAAAAGAAAAGCAAAAAAACCCCAAATCAAAACAAAACCAACCAAACAAACAAAAACCCAAAACAAACAAACAAACAAACAAAACAACAGTGACATCATAAATGTCCTAAACTTTCTTAATGCTGAAAATCTGACCCATTCTATTTCACAGCTGCACAAGAGTGTATCATTATAGAAGTGCTTTATTGACTGCATAGCACTCAGACAACAGTAGAAACCAGCTACTTCATCTTCTGAGCATCAGTGTCTTGACTTCTGTCACTGGCCTTTATAACTCAGTTGTTTTTAGGGCTGGCTTTTTCCCCTCTGGCTAGGAGCTAATACAGTCTCCCCTGTGATCCCTAAATCTCTTCCAGAAAGACTCCTGACCTTATGTTAGGAAGCACCTACTTTCCCTGGAGCCTTGGAGTCTCAGCACAGCTGGCTCATGTTTGCTGATGCTGTTTTGACCCCCATGTGCTCTGAGAGGGCTCAGGGCTAGACAGCAAGGGGGAGCCCAGACTGAGCCCGTGGACTGGCCCTGAGCAAGGCATTGCTGTGCCCCTTGCACACCTGGACAGCACCTGTGGGGCTGTGCTCTTTCCTTCCCCCATGCCACCCCTCCATCCCCCTGCTCCTGGAGGTGATAAGGGAGCAGAGTGTGGGCACCTCCTGGGCGTGGGGAGATCTGCTGGGCTTGGTCTTTTCATGCAGGTGCCAGAGGGGAGATTCTTGTCTTCTTTGGAGCACGGAGTAGCTGCAGGCACAAACCAACCACTTGTGTGGGGAAGAGTGGGGGATGATCTTTCACACAGGCCCTTCAGATGGGATATCCTCTTGCTGTGAAAACACGTCACAAATCTCTTGTGAGTAGGGGTTTTCCCTGCTAACAGGAACATTTCCCCCCTCCTGCCAGCTTTGCATGCCTCCTGATGTTCTGCCTTTTATCCTCCAGGTAGCTGGATCCCAGTGATGCAATCTGAGATGAGAGGCTCTTTAAGATACAGAGACTGATATCAAAACTCACTGCTTTTAGGGAGGCAGTGTGGGTCCAGCTGCTGTGTGTGCCAGAAGAGTTAACTAACAGCGCTGGAAAGGCAGTGTACACTGAGTTCTTGCAGCCTCCTTGGGCAAAAGAATTTTGCAAAAAGAGAAATTTGAAGTTTTATCCTCTCTGGCATCCTCTTGTTTCTTTTTTTTATAAGGTACCTGTCAAAAAATGTTTCTGATGAGTTGCTGTAACATGCCAAATTTCTTCATATCTGATGCTTTAAGTTTAACTATATTTATCTTGTTTATGAAAGCTGACAAGTGATACAGCCATAATAGCGCCAGCAGAAATTGCACAGCAATTTTACTTGGGTTCTTTTCAAGTCAGTGGAACTGTTAAATGAGATTAGTGCAGTAGAAGGGTTTATTGCAGCCATGAGAAAGCAGATAGACACATATCGCAGGGAACCAGTGATAGACTCAGAGGATCACATACAGAGACATTGTGCCAAGGAGGCCTTGGCAGGATAACACAAGTGCATCTTCTAGCTCTGTGGAGCTGTGCCTCACTGTATTTCTGATATGGTTCTCCACTCACCCCAACAGGTGTCTCTTCCTTTCCTTCTCCAAACCCTCACATATTTTTCAGTGCCTTATTCTGACACTGGTCATGCTTGTAGCTTGATGAGGTTTTTGAGGAGTAGTGGGGAACTGGAAACAATGGTGCCTATTATTCTCCTTGTAGCCCTTAGCATAGCCCAAGAAAATCTGTGGCTACTGCTTTCTTTTGCTAGCTCTGTTTTCTCTGTTTAAAGAAGATATCTTATTAGGACTACATCTCACTACTGAAGTAGTTATATTCATAGAAAAATAAATAATCTTCATAGATAAAGAAGTGCTTTGCCTTTCATACATGAAGTGTTGTTATGTATGTTATGTTACAATATGGGTATATATATATATATATGTATATATATATAGGTCCATGTTGATCACCACCAGGGACTGAACCCAGAAGTTTCTGAAGCAAGGAGCACATCTTATGTACTTGGAATCTTAGCACAGACTGCTATGTAAGTCCCCATTCTCTCTGGAGCAGACATAACTCAGAGCAGCTCACATAAGGACCCATTGAGATGTAGCTCAGAGCTTCCAGCTGGGATTCAGCCTTTTTCTCCCTGCCTCAGTAGAAGCCCTGCTCATGCTCAGCTCGTTTCCTAAAACCCACTTCCTACATGCCATGAAAGGCTATTCATATTTCAGCCCCAGTGACAGGAGAAGGGGAGAGCTGGAAGAGTGTCCAGCTACCAGGTGGAGCAGCAGCTAATTTAGCTCCAGCAGGGATAAAGACTGACAGACACAATGAAGATGTAGGGAAGGGAGGAGCAGCTGGGCAGTGGACAAGGCCTGTGAGCCTTCCAGCTCCCTGGGACATGGTTTGAATTTGTTCCAGCCATTCAAAATGATCTTTCACTTCTTGGCAGAAGCTCACAAAGTTTCTTAGCTAAGCAAAGAGAGCACAAGTCTTCATTGTGCATGGATAGAGACAGACACTGGTCATTTGATTATTGTTGTTGAGAACATAAATGACTGCAATGTTGCAAATGCCACTGGAGGAAGTGAGAGGCTCCCTCATGAAGAGGCCTTGGATGCTATTTGTATCCAGAAGCATCCTGAGATGAAATCATAATTCTCTGGCTGAGTGACCATCTCCACACTCTGATGTGTTGCTTTTTAACTGCACTCAGGGGGCTACTGCTGAAAGAAAGGCATTTCTTTATCTCCCTACTAATATATTTTCCTTCTGCACCAGCAAGTTTTCCTTATGGATATCTATGCTTTGCAATGATGCTTACAGACTTGCGTTTGCAGACCTTAGGAGAGGTCTGAACCCACACCTAATAAGTTGCTTTCCATACCCCAAATAGCTAAAAAACTGAACAGGAGAAGGATTATTCTCCAGACTTTACAGATGGTGAACAGAGGCACAGATAAGCTACACAACTTCCTTGTGATTATTCTGGAAATCTGTAACAGAGCCAGGCCTTGGGCCAAAATTTCTGGTGTCCCTGTGCCAGACTGCAACCACAGTCTGGCCTTTCTCTCTGAAGGTATATATTGTAGAGTTTTAAGGTCAGAGGAATGATCACCTTATCTAGACTGACCTCCTCTGTGTCAAGTCCAAGAATTACTTTGATCAAAGTGTATTTTACAGAAAAGAATACAGTCCTGATTTGAAGACACCAGGACATAGGAAAAAATTTTACCACTTCCCTCTATACTATTCCAATGGTTAATCATCTTTGTTGCTGACTTACTTTTCATATGAATGAGTCTGGCTTCAGTTTGGTTCCTGTGATGCTTCTTTTCTGCTAAATTAAAGGGGCCTTCTCTATCTGTGTTTTCTTCCTCTCCTTTTTCCAGACAATTTTTTCATGTGTCTGGAAAGCAGTCAGGTTGACAAGTTACTTGATGCTAAATCCTGGGGATGTGTTTCTTCCACCTCATGTCTGTCTTTGCCATTTTCCCTTCTCTTGTAGTGCAATAATTAGAAAGATTAGAAAAAATGAGAGGGGAAGAATGAAGGAAGACAGAAAGAAATATTCTTTACTTCCAGATACAGTGAGGAATATGCAACCAAAGGAAAAAGATTAGCAGTGATGATGCCAAATTCTGCTCTCATTTGTATTTTGAGTGATAATTTCAAACTTGTGTCTGTTAGGTAAGGACTTATCTTTTGTTAAGTGAAACAACCTGATGATCAACTGCCACCAAGATACTGATTATGTGGGACTCCAGTCCTGGTTTGAGAAGCCACTGTTGTATTGAGGCTTTTCCTTAGGCACACAGAATATGCTGGAGATTATTTCTGATAAGAAGAAAGTCTCAGAACTTCAGGCTTTGTCCTTTTCCCATTTACTGCAGACAATATACCACTGATATGACATGACAGTGATTTCTTGTGAGCATTGGAATGACATGAAACAGTTGGGGAAAAGCTTGGGAAGGTGAAAAGATGCAGGAACTGAACTGTAAGTCATATTGTTCTGTATAAAACACATGTGTAATTGTCTGGGATGTTAAAAGGTCCAATTTTCCCACATGGATGTTATCTAGGTTGAGTGATAGTCTTTGGTTTGGGTCTGTAGAGTCTAAGAGCTCTTAGTCTGTCCAGAAAATAGCTCAGATCTAAAGATTTCAAGAAAATCCTCTGCTTTATCAATGACTCAGAGCCCATTAGTCTGGGTGTGAGCATTTAGACTAACACTTGCAAAGTGTGAAAAGAGAACACAACAGTGAGAAATTAGTCAATACCAATTAAACATAGTGAAAAACAAAGATGTGACATCATCAAAGCTCAGAGGAAAAGCCAGAAACATCAGAAGATGTAGAACCTTAAGAGAAAGAGCAGAAAGGTGGAAGGAGAAGAAGCTAATCAAGATCAATGTTTAACCTGTCTCAAGAAGCAAAGACAAGTGACAGACAGCTGCCCATGAGCAGGGGCTCAATGGGGAATATTCACAGCAGTTTTGAGTCTGGGACAAAACTGAGACTGCAGGGCAGGCTTTTCATGAGATTCCTAGTCTGTGTTACAGATGCCAGTGCAAAAAGTGAATTCCAGATAAATTAGTTAGGAAAGCAAAACTTCAACCCCTTGTTTCCTCAGGGAAGCAGCATGACTATTGGCTGTAGCTGTGTAGCTTTTCATACCTTTGTGATTTCAAATTGGAAGTATCAATACTTGGACCTGTACTTTATGAAAGATGATCTAATAGAATTCTCAAATCAGCTAGAAACTGATAAGCCTTTCCTCCATTGCACAAGAGTTTCTCTGTTGTATATGACTACTACGAAACTTGTCATCATTCATTCATTGTTCTTAAATGCCAAATTCAATTCTTTCAGGCTTCAGTTAGGTTCTTCCTTTTCAGTTAGGTTTTTCCTTTTTTCCTTCTGTGCTTATATAGAAAAGACATTTAGAATTTGGGCATCCTGAAAGAAATCTTCCTAGAGGGAATCTTCCTAAAAGGAAACTGCATCTATTTAAAGTAACAGAGCATAGATCATGTGATGCTGGAAAACTGTCCCATTCATTAAGAGAAATTATTAATGGGGTATTTTTTTACATTTTTTCCCCAAGAATCTAAATCAAACTTGTGTAAAAGGGCAGATAAACTAAGGACCCTTGAAAAATAAATAGGAAACAGTGAAAGCATCCACAGCTTCAGAATGATCCCAAAGCCCTTAGTATATTGTATTCTCTTCTAATGTTATAACCAACATGATTTTTATTGGCTGCAAATAGGGAAATAATGATAGGAAAGTCACTGTCAAGCAGCACAAAACAAAATATTTAAGGGGCTCACAAAACAGAATTAAAGGGTACACAAAAAAACTCCCCTTAAAAGTGCATTCCTAATTCAGTTTCTGCCTCTGTGTTTATCTTGTTATCAGACAGATGAAACCTATCACCTGCAAAAACTATCCTTCAAGGGAGAAGCAGTTCTCTCCTGATCTGTGGTTTTCAGACACCAGATGCTGGCTGTCCTGAATAGGAAAATCAGAGCTGGAGCTGAGGTGCTGTTTCCAGAGTGCAGCAGAGTGCACAGGAGGAAAGGCACAAGGCACTTAGGTTTAGAATTGACAAAATGCCTCATATGCTTCAAAATGGACATAGATACAAATATCTCCCTGCAGGCACAGGAGCTGAGGCCATACAAACTCAGAATTTCAGTTTGAAAGACTGAGGTGAAAAATAGATGAGGAGTGGGTAAAGTCATTCAGTGAAAGTTAAGAGTAGATTTTTCCTACTCAGTGCAATTGGCTTTGCATAAATCTTCTTAAAATTACCCCTGGTTTTAGGTATCTCACTGCTATGGGTTTATTTTCTTGGTTTGAAATCCAGCAAGCAAAACCAGAGGGGCACTAAAGTACTTAGGGGTTAAGAGGAGGTTGCTATATGTCTGGAGCTGCAGATGTGGCCAGTGTTGGAGACAAGAATTTAAAGTCCAGTAATCTACATTTCTGTAACCTGTGATCTTATTTGTATTTCATTGTGTCTTTCCAGAGTCCAGAATTCTTCTGTAAATTCTTCTGTAAATTCTTCTGTAAATTTCACTGCTTCCTTTGGGGAGAACTAAAAGGAAAACTTATGTCCATGACCTCATAAATTATAAATAAATTAAAATGGTAGCAGCGGGCCAAGCTCAGGAGCTGACATCTTAAGAGACAATTGAGACTTTTGCTGATACTGATAGAAAGGCCACATTCTGGAATTTCCTTTGTGTGACACCAATTCCTTCATCCATAAAAGAATAGCAGGAAAGGAAGGAAATGCTTCACTGTAATTTATACAGGAGAAAACAGAAAAAAGATGTTTGAGTACCATCCTAGTACAGGGGTGAATTAAATGAATATACACATAAAATTTACCTCTTTAGGGGATTCCTGTCAGGCTCAGCTCCTTTGTATAGGGAGGAAATCAAAACTAACATAATGCCACCCTATGTCATTATAGGGTGCCTTCACTTTCCATTAAGACAGTGCTGCCTTAATGGGTAAAAGGAGATAAAAATTCATCCTCTATTAATCAAAAACATTTTAGAATGTGACCCAATATCTGCACAGGTGAAACCCACGGTAATAGCCCGAGCAACATCAGATCCCAATTTAGGCATCTTCTATTATTAATTGTGGCAGGTTTGCTGGAGAGCACAGAATCATATCACAAAATCCTCTGGGTAACAAAGGATTGCAGCTCTGTCTGAAGCAGGGAAGATGAGGAGGTTACAGGAGGACACAGCAGAGCCAAAGCAGGTCACTGGATGAGTCATTCACACTCAGGTATTCACAGCTACCATTTCCTGGTTCCCATCACCAGACAACACTTGTCTTAGCACATTATTCCCAGGTTCCTAAGATTTTATTTTAAAAGCCAGAGTGCAGGCTTTGGATGATCACAGACCAGCAATCATATTCTCCATACAGAGATTCACACAACCCAGCAAACTCCACTGGACATCCTCCACCTGCATGGCCTTTCCTTGATATCCATGTCAGTCTGACATGACATGATGTTAAATGAGATCAGGATAACAACAGCCATGGGAGGGCAAGAAATTTGTATGGTGTATAATCAAATGTGCGCCTCGAACAGGTAGATTCTCGCTTTATGAGATCGTGGGAGTTAACTTTCATTTAGGAGAAATAAGCATTCAGTCAACTGAGGCCCTTCTCTTTTACATACAGATAGGCTCCTCTGTTCATCTGCATTCCATAAAGGCTTGTTATTCTTCTGTGTTTATCAGATCTGTGATATCGAGAAAACGTGTGCGATATCTGCCAGCTGGATTCCAGCTGTCTTTTCTCTGTGGAGATGGAGTTTCAAAGGCTACATCCCATCTACTGTCACACCCTCTCCCGACATGAGAGGCTAAGTGTAAAGTTTGGCCAAAGTGTTGGAAAAACAGTATCTCTTTTGTACATCACAACTATTTCCCTACCTACACAAAAGTAGCATTCTTCCTGTTCTGGCATGTAGGAAGTATTGTTGCACTGTATCACAACTTTTTTATTAAATAAGAGGAGTCTGGCCAAAATTATTTCAGAGTGTCTCGGTTTAAGAGAC